>OZ004697.1:12101310-12599011 GCA_963924545.1 Pogonocherus hispidulus | reverse complement strand
ATTACAGGTGATGCACTTATCCAGTCGTCTTTTTTTGTAGTTGTTCAATATTCCTCAAAACATTCCGCACAGAAACATTTTTAATTTTTTTTCGTATCGGGCTCATTGTCACTATCTTGATGTATCTTAGTTGGCAATGATTCGTCACTTGGTCACTTCTCCCTCACTATTACTTTGTGGTGTCATTATCACTTTTCTATCGCGTTTTAGGTTTTCTTTGTTCTCTTCATTTAACTCATATTTCTGTTACCTATTTTTTTAGATTAATTTTGGTGCATATATAAAGAATAAACAGTAATAATAATTATGGTCTGATATATAATATTAATAATAGTCTGATAAGATTTTTGGCTCCGAGAGCAATGTGTTAGTATACGCCATCCACTCATTTTCATTGAATGTTACTACAATACCCCTTAATAGATCAACTCTTAGTTTTTGCTTGTTGTAGATACATTAATTCATATATCTTCGCCCTATCTAGCAATTCCTTCGGACTTTTTCGAAGATTTTAACCATGTGGGAATCAAATGGGTTGATTCTGTGATGTATCCAATACCTGTATGCTGTATTTAATGATTGTTCTATTGGTATGTTTAATTCCTTTAAGTGTTGTATTGTGCGGCTAGTGTTTGTGAGTATAGTTGGGTTTAATCTACTCAGACTTTCCACTGATGCTTAGGTTAGACAATAGGTCTGTCTTCAAAATTTTATTTTTAATTGAAAATGATAGGTTTCTGGGTAATATAAACCCCTATAAAGTTTTTTAAAAAATAGTCATTTACTTTCTGCGTTATTCATAACAGAAATTACCCCAACGCGCCGAGGCTAGAAAACGGTATCTAGGTAGAAGGCTAGGCGGGTGACGTCACATGCCAGCTTATATGCAATGCACTGGGTGGTACTTTTCTGTGTTCTAGTCGGTTTTGCAGCTAATAAGCTAGAACGGACTAGTTTTTTTACTGGTATTTTTATCGTAGTCGTATAGCTCTGTGTTTTAAAAGAAATATGGTGGCAAGGAAATGGTGTTTTGTGCCTGGATGCTCAAGCACAACAATTAGGACGCCAACGAAAATATTTGTAAGCATTCCAAAACAAATAATAAAAAGGAAAGCATGGTTTGCAGCAGTAAGACGGGACTTTAAAGACGTTTCTTCGGCATCAACTTTGTATTGTTGCGAAGATCATTTTAATGTAAGTTATATAAGCACATACCTGTTGTTGAATATAAATAAATGGGGGATTTTGTTTTTTAGCTTGAACAAGACATGGAAAACTATTTAGAATATAAACTTAGCAAAGTAAAGGCGCGTATGAAATGTGGTGTAGTACCTCATATATTTGGCTGTCAACCAGATAAAGCAGTACACAAAACATCTCGATTAACTAGTGAAAGGAGGGCCCGAAAAAGAAAAGTTGACGAGTTGCTGTGCAAATCTATCGAATGTTCGGAACACGAGCCGGAACCGTCAACTTCTTATAATGCACAAGCCACTGACCTGCACAACAGCAGAATTGACTTAGAAGCAAGATGTCATGTAGCAACTCAAACTCGAATATTACCTCATTATAGAAGTAAGAGTACTCAAGTTGTATGTTCAACATCAAGCAAAGATACAGCCACGTCCCCCGTAAAATCTGAATTACTTCTACAAAAGTCATTTAAAAAACCCGAGATACAAAACTTATTCCAACATTGTAATGATTCAAACAACGATACAACAACGGAAACCTCAGATCCAGATACTGAGTGGCAACCGAATCATAACAGTAGTAGTGAAGGTGAGGTCACACCAGAAAATCAAAAAATTGAGGAAAGTAAATTTCGATCAATGTTTGTCCGAAAAATTGAGAAAAGGTTACGAATGTATACTGGTATTCCCAAAGAATACAGCAATTTTATAAACATTTTAGAAATGAGAAGTTCTTTAGAAAAGTATTTTATATATCTAACTTTCTATAAAATTAAGAGCAATAACTCCTTTCAACAAATAGCCGACCTTTTTGGAATAAGTAAATCGTACGCAGGTGCACTATTTACTCGAAGTACTTTAGTGTTAGCCGAATTTATGAAGCAATTAGTATATTGGCCAAGTAGCGACTCTATTAACACGTTGACGGACAGTAGAAACAAGTGAAATTCGAAAATTGACACTATATGTTTTTGTAATTTTTAGAATATTAGAAGTATAGTTTTACTCTTTCTGCTTAAATACACTTAATTTTGATTAATTCAGCACCTTTAATTAGGTTGCGGCTACAACCGTCATGGCGCCAGCGGACTCTAGACACTATGTAATGGGACGATGGCGGCTATAACAGCAAAAATTTAAAAACGTAAATGACAGGTTTAATGACTGAAATAAGCAATTTTTTGTGAGAAACAAAGTATTTTTGGGAGTTTTACACGAAATGTTAGTTCATGATCAAACAAAAATAAATAAATGACAAATAAATTTATTATAATTTTATAATTATTATACATTATTTTCGGTATGCCATGTTTCAAAGCATGGTGCAGGACACAGTGCAGGTTTTGATATGCAATTCTTGCAGCAATATGATGTTTCCTTCCTTACTCCCTGTTTATAACATTGTTTACAACGCTGAAAATATGTTTTTCGCTGATAATTTTCAGGAGGAGAAATTTTCTCAGGAAAATGCTGTGTTCCATTGTTGTTGATTTCATTGGTTTGGATTCGTGCACGTTTAAATTGAACCAAAGACCTTCCATCCTGTTTATAATCTATGCCAGTTAGAGATCGTATAATTGCTTCCCTGAATTCTATAAACTTCATTTGAGAACCTGTCTTTTCTTTAAAGATGTAGTAAGAATTCCACACTGCTACATCCAGTAGATGAAAGATTATCTTTTTATACCATCTAATTGTTTTTCGTGGACAGGAATAATAGGACATCATCTGATCTGCTCTGTCGACACCTGACATATTCTGATTATAATTCACTATTTCAATTGGTTTTCTCTTTTCCTGTTGTCGACGGTTAGCTGTGTTTATCATACTTGGGTGGTAAGCTGTTGTTAGACATAGCACATCCCGTTTATCTTTCCATTTGGACACGTATGTCTGATTTTGGCGTCGCCATACATGTTCTCCTTTTCTAAGCTTACGACGTGTTATTTCTTGCGGCAGACCCTTCCTATTTACACGAAGAGTTCCTGTCACATGTGTCTTTTTGCTCAGTAATTTGTTAGCCAATGGTACACTGTTGTAATAGTTATCCATGAATAAATGATGCCCTTTGTTTAAATATGACTGCATCAATCGCATCACAAGACTTTCAATAGTTGTCATGTTTTCTTCGTTTTCTCGATGGCCTTTGTATATTTCTATGTTCAAAACATAACCTTGGGCAGAACAAAGTTCGTACAATTTAATTCCGTATTTTGCCTTTTTGCCTTTCATGTACGTGCGAAAAGAAAGCCTTCCTCGAAATAATAACAAAGATTCGTCTAATGATAATGCCTCATTTGGTGCATATGCATTCGCAAACTTTTTTATGAGCAAATCAAGAAATATTTTTATTTTCCTCAAACGGTCGTTTGAATTTTCTTCTTCTACACAAAAGCATCTCAATATTTGCTCAAACCTCCTTCCAGACATTTGTGAAGGAAAAGCTGGGTGGTAATGTAATGCATCAATGGAAAAGAGTTTTCTAATACTGGAGAATTTTAGCTGGGACTGAAGCAAACACAAACCCAAAAACTTTCTCATTTCAATCGTATCAGTATTTTTGAAATTTGCCTTCCTACTATGCCTTGTATGTGGCCGTGTTTGATTGCAAAGTTTTAGGCCGTAATCATTCGTAGATTTTATAATCATTTCCATTACTTGGTCATCCCAAATTTTTTCAAAAACCTGAATTGGAGACACATTTTCGTCTATATCCAAAAGAATCCCAGCCGCATCTGCATCAAAAGAAAAGTTCCTTATAGGTGTTGTATTGATATGCCATGTCTCATCATTTTCTGGTTCTTCTGGTGCTTCATATTCCTCATCTGTAGTTGATTCATTTTCTTCATCTGCATCAAAAGAAAAGTTTCTTATAGGTGTTGTATTGATATGCCCTGTCTCATCATTTTCTGGTTCTTCTGGTGCTTCATATTCCTCATCTGTAGTTGATTCATTTTCTTCATTACCCGAACTGTTATTTTCAGCACAGTCAGCATCAGGTTCAGATTCACTGTTGCTTGACCCACTACCTGTTTCCTCAAAAAGCTTCAGCAGCCTAGCCTGTTCTTTTTCCCAACTGGCCATTTTCTATAAATATTGAATAAAACATTCAATTTTATTTTATATTATTATTTATTGTATATTATTTATACATTTATTATTTACATTATAATTTTTATATTTCAAATGTAATATAAAAAACAAAAAGTAAACAGTATAACCATAAATATCGCTAAATGTAGCAAAAAATGCTAAATTTTAATTTTTTTTTCTATTTAAAGTGTAAAATCAATCATAAACAAATACTTACTTATTATTTTATATTATTATTTATTGTATATTATTTATATATTTATTATTTACATTATTGTTTTTATATTTCAAATGTAATATCATAAAAAACAAAAAGTAAACAGTATAACTATAAATATCGCTAAATGAATCAAAAAATGCTAAATTTAAATTTTTTTATTTCTATTTAAAGTGTAAAATCAATCATAAACAAATACTTACCAGTATAAACAAAAAATATCGTTAAATGTATCAATAGCAACTGTAAATTGAAGAGAAAACAAGATCGCACTACTCCGTTCACAACCACGTGCATACTCAATGTGTTAACCTTGCATACTAAATTTTTTTTCGAAAACATGACACTAGGCTTCTACTTGTACGCTGGTAAATGCACATTTGTGCTGCTACAGCCGCAGTGTCTAAAAACGACCGTTTCGTATTGGACGGCTATTGCCGTCATGTCACATAGTGAACTTGAACTTGACGGCTATAGACGCAACTGTCCATCAACGTGTTAAAAGAAATCTTCCAATACAATTTCGAATGTCTTTCTACAATGTCCAGTCAATAATCGACTGTTTAGAAATAGAAATTCAGAAACCTAGTGCCGCTGTTCAGCAGTCGCTAACTTGGTCAGAGTACAAAAAATGCAATACCATGAAATATTTGATTTCGTGTACTCCTGATGGATTCATAAATTTTATATCAAGTGGATATGGTGGTCGTGCAAGTGACGTGGCCATATTTGAGGATTGTGGATATTTAAAAGTTCTTCCAGAAAATTGTGTTGTTATGGCCGACAGAGGTTTTAAGCAAATTGAAACTTTCCTGAGTAAAAGAAAATGTACATTGGTCAGACCTCCAAGTGTTGCAAGTAATGCCAAAATGGGCAAGAATGACGTCCTGCTTACAAAACGCATTGCCAGTGTACGAATACACGTGGAACGCGTAATAAATCGCATTCGAGATTTTAAAATGCTAGGACCCCACTCCACTATCCCCTCAGCAATGGTTCAAAAGTTAGATAATATAGTAATGATCTCTTGTGCCATAATAAATTTGCAGAAGCCGATAATAAAACAATAATTTTATATTGTAAAATTACTTTTATTTTAATAAAATAAGTCTTTGCTCTGTCGGTAATTTTATTTAGTAGTAAAAAACTATAAGGTTTATTCAGTTAAAACTGTATACAGTAATTTAAAAATGTTATTTTTCCAAAACTGTATTGCGGAGTTAATAAGATGTTCTGTAAATTCTGCATCATATTCTACGTTAACCACAGTAATTTCTTTTGTAGTTTCAAAATCTGGGTGTGCTACGCAAAATATTCCTTTTTTAACATCTGTAGCTAACATTTGCAAGTTTATTTGAGCTAAATATTTTTTTGCTATTTCATTTTTAGAATTAACATTGTGACGGATACTTCCCGATTTGCACTGGTAGGAAGTGTCACGTTAGTGCCCGAGGTTCGGTTTCTCTTTTTACTTTGCCTCGGGCGCCAGTTCCTGGTTACAGTGTAGGAACACCACTACTCAGGTAGCTACAGTGAAAATACGGTACGCCAGGTCGGTCGATAGGGAAAATTAGACTTCACACAACAGATAGTAAATAAACCTTTTATACATATATTATCTCTAGACCTACTATATACAAATCTATTCAAAATACGGGTTGTCTCTGACTAGGTCAATATCTATGTGCGGGGTAAACAAGCTGGAGGTGAGCACACTGGGGTACAAAGTGCAAGCGAGCGGCAACAAGCTACGTGGAGTTATACACAGCGGTTAATAAGCTACTAGGTCAATTACGGCCGGTGGTCGTGCGTGGATACCAGGTGAGGAAGCAGTTATTTATAAGCAAGCAAGTTATAAGCAAATAAAAGCAAGTTACTATTATGAGATGATTTACACACTTGGCTATTGTCTACGGTATGACTGTTGTAATCAGCTGTAATGAAAGTTATGATTAGAGCTCAAACATATACGGGGCTGAAATAAAGGTATGATTAGTAACTACGGTGGCTAACTAAACAACGTCCCCACTTGCATGAATGACAAGTCAAGTGGTTCGGATTGTTTTCTACCTGGCTTCAGGCTGAAAGAGATAGAAAATTAGTAAGTACAGTGCTTAGCTGAATAACGTCCCCACCTGCATGAATGACAAGTCAAGTGGTTCGGATTGTTTTATAGCGGGCTTCGAGCTGCAAGAGACAGAAAATTAGTAAATACAGTGGCTATCTGAACAACTTCCCCACCTGCATGAATGACAAATCAAGTGGTTCGGATTCTTCTATAGCGGGCTTCGAGCTGCAAGAGATATAGAATTAGTACACAAACATATACGGTCCAATAGCCAAGTGACAATTCCCTACTCGTTGTCTAGCTTACTCCCTTACTAGTTCGTCCTAGGCACGTCTGCTGCTGTCGGGCGGTCGGTGAAGACTGAATCCTTTGGCACCAGCTAGTAGCAGGTACTGGAACGGCTGGTGGGAGAACTTTTGATACCTGCGCAGTAGCTCCCTATTTCGACTTCTAATATTCTCGGCGTCGTTCACACAAGTCGATGATATTATACCAAGTCCCAATGCCTTTGGGGCTTGTACTAGTTTACTTACTTCTCTGGATACTGGTAGGCAGCGGTGCAGATATACAGGTCTTGCTCGTATGCGGTGCGGTCCCAGACTGATTGTCTGAGTCGGTGCCAGTAGTATAAGAGGTTCTATGAAGACCTCGGACATGCGCAGAAGTGCAATACCTGACTTGGTATAGTTTGGGTTTGTATCCCAATAATCGGTGAGATTTACAAGTCCACACGGCCTTGTGGACTTTGCCGAATTTTAACTTACTATTCTCTAGGTCCTGGTGGCAGCGGTGTAGGCGGACAGGTCTTGCTTCGATGCGGAGTGGTCACAGACTGAATGTCTGAGTCGTTCGCGACTGTATATGGTTCTATGAAAACCTCGGACATGCACAGAAGTGAAATTTTGGACTTTGGATATTTTATACTTGTACACTACTAAATTGGAAATAATCACAAGTCCCCACGGTCTTGTGGACTCTGAAGAATATTCGGGTTAGTCGACAAAATCGTTTAAGTATAAAATGATTTTTATACTTCGAAGAATTTTACTTTGTCGAATTTACTGACTTGTAATTGTTTACTCACTTTCTCTCTAGTTCCTGGTAGCAGCGGACAGGTCTTGCTTCGATGTCATGCGGCCACAGACTGAATGTCTGAGTCGCAGCCAGCTAGCTATGGTTCTACGAAACCCTCGGACATGCGCAGAAGTGAAATCTCGGACTTTGTATATTTTATACTTGTACGCTACTAAATTAGAAATAATCACAAGTCCCCACGTTCTTGTGGACTCTGAAGAATATTCGGTTCAGTCGACAAATCGTCTAAGTCACAATTTATTTTTAAACTTATAATAATTTTACTATGCCTAATTTACGGACTCTGAAAATATTTGACCAAGTAGACAGACGGCGAAATCACACAAGTCCCAATTTGTTTTGATACTTAGGAGAATTTCACGATGCCGATTTTTATTCTTGTAAAATATTTCTTACTTACTTGTGGTACCAGTCTGTATGTAGGGACTCGCGGTGATGTGTTAGTGCGGCTGGATTCTCGGACGGCGGCTCAGCAACTGAACTCTTAGCGCGTGAAATTTCCTATGTTCGCGTGGACAACAAAAGATGCGCGCGCCTTTAGCTTCTACTTCAGGTGTCGAAATAATACATTTTATGTCGGGTATAGTTCTTTTATTTACGGTGTTGTATGGGTGACTTATATACAGGTAAAATATTGTTTTAACGGCGAAATAAAATGTACTTCATTACACCCCCCTCTTACTTCTTAAAAAAAATGAGAATGAAATGATCATTTTTCTTTTTCCCTAACTGAAAAGAATTATTCTACAAGGGGCATATCCTCCAGCGGTTACGTGAAACTTTATTTGAGGATATGTACACCTTTTACAATCCCAAAAAGAAATAAAACTAAACTTCCTAACAGTTTTACAATTGTTAACCCTAACAACAATAATCACTAAACTTTAATTAGAAATAAACAGAAATGTGAGGTGGTGTCACTTTCTTTGCCCAAAACAAAAAAATAAAAACGGAAACTTCTGGTGCTTCGTTGAGCGGATTCTGACGTCGGTACCAACGGTTCCTACATGGCCTTGTCGATCTGGGTCCCTCGAGAACAGGTCTTAGGTTTCCTCATGATATCGGCGAAATAACACTGCACGCTCCTGGATACCTGGGAATCAGGTCGTAGTGCTAATCGCCGGTGGCTTAATCGGTACGACCGTTTTTGGGTCAGTGAACTTCGGGGCTGCCGGTGAGGGATGGTGATGACCCGGGGTCGGGAGGTGCTCGGGACTACCACGTTGGTTGCAGGTTGACGGTATGTGCAATCTTTGGACATAATGCCGGACAGGCCGCATCGGGAGCAGAATAGACGGGCAGGAGCGGCGCAGTAAGTTCGGGAGTGGCCTGGTTCACCACATCTCCAACATAAAGAGTATTCCCTAACTGGTAGATACATCGGTGGTCTTTCGGTGTCACTGCTGGTCGGGGCGGAGATGGATGTTCGTGGTCTTGACCCAACGGGTTGTATCCCAAATTTCGGCTCTTCCTGAGGTACCAGGACGGGACCCGGGAGACCATCGGTGGGGTCGGGCTCTTGTTCAGTTCCACTGTGGAGGGATGTTGCACTGGACGGCCAGGACACGGAAGGGGTGGCCCGAGTCATTTCCTGACTGGCCTCCTCGAGGGCTTGGAGTAACGAGTCTTCCTCCTCAGAGGATAAATTGAGGTGGACACAGGGGGATGCCATCTGGAACAAATAACATACATGACTATGTATCGGTGCGGGGCACATAAACAGGGGTGGGGGAATATAAATTGACGAGTTCTATTAACTAAACGGTTTATTTTGAGTTGTAAAATAAATTTCCTTATGCAGCATTCGTGATAAAACAAATAAAAAAAAATTAGTCTTCTCTCGATTGGTTACGGCCTCGTCGCTCTCTATTTATCGGGACGGCTCTCCCAGGGCCGAACGGCTATCCAATACAGGCGGTTATCGGCCCCTTTCACCCGACACCGCCAGGGTTGATCTGCCCTCTTGCCCTGCGGGCGGTATTTCTGAATGGCCTCATACTGCGACCGGTCCCACTGTTCGCAAGGCCCGGCAGTGATCACCTGTTCCTCCAGTTCCGGTGGGGGAAATGGTTTGGCGTGTGTCGTGGTGAGGCCGTGGTTCGCCCGGGGTGCTGCCGGTTCTGGTGGACTGAATGTCGACGGTGCTGGTGGGGCGCGCTGGTTGATAGCGGCCACTGGTGTTGGTCCCGGGGGCAGGGGAATTTGCTCCACTGGGACGGCGTGCTGGGGCCGACCGGTGGGGGGGTCTGGCGGGGCGGGTAGCCTTATGTTGGCCCCCCATAAACTGGGCTGCGAGTCGCGCTCTGGCGGCTCGGATGAGCCCCCATCGCCGCCTCTGAAGGGCGTCGGCCTGGAGTCTGTTCACCGGAGGGACGGCAGCTCCTCTCGGTGGTTCCCCGGGCTGTCGACGGGGGGCGGGTGGTAGTCGCCCCCGGGGGGGTTGTACTGGCCGACGAGGGGCCCGCGGCAATGGGATTTTCGGCCTGGCTGCTTTGGGGACGGCTGGGACAAGCTGGTTCGACACTGGAAGATATATGCGGCTTTAGGTCTTTTACGTGAATGCGGTGTAGCTTCCTCCCCGTATCGGTTTTGAGATTGTAGACCACCGGTGATACCACGGCGGTGACAGTATACGGACCGGAGTACTTTGGAGCGAGTTTAGCAGCAAATCCTTTGACAGCGGATGACAAAGGATTTTCTCGTTTCATTACTCGATCGCCTACATGGCAACGCCATTCGCGTCGACGGAGGTTGTAATACCGGCTTTGGGAGGTGAAAGCTTGTGCCAAGTTAACACGAACCAGTGTGTACACCTCCTTGAGCTTGTCTAACCGTTCGGTATGTGCCGGTGGTATCTCGTTTTCTTCAGACGGTTCCCCTGGTTCTTCTTGGGCGGAGCGATAGAGGGTGTTCGGCAATTGTAGCTCTCGTCCTAAGTCCAGGAAAGCCGGGGAAAATCCGGTGGACTCGTGCTTCGAGCTATTGGCTGCATTCAGCGGACGTAACAGTTGGGTAACCGTAGCAGGAACGTACTGTGATACATACGATACCTTTGTAACAGGTTGAGTAGCGGTCGCCATTTTTGGTAGCGAAAATATTTTTGGTATTAATTGAGAGCGTTAAGTGATACACGATGGAATTGAGTAACATGTATTATTTTAATAATGATCAACAAGTAGTAGAAGTGGATTATAATGAAATAATCATTGCAGGAGACGGTATGTGAATGAATAAAATATTATTTTTGAACATGATTCACCAAAAAAGTGTGGGTAGGGGTAGATCACGGTCCTTGTAGTATAAGGTATATATTTTTTGGTATAAGGACCATGGGGGTAGATAAAGTAGGAAAATAATAATTATTATGGCACTAATTGTGAGTTTTAATTATTGAAGAGCAGCAGCAGCCCTTGAGAGATTCGTCAAATACATCAAATAATAATGATAAAGAAAATGATATTTGTACACGTAAGTATATAATTTCATAAATTATATTTTGTTTTATCGTTTTCATATTATAGTGCACTCATTTGTGTGGGATAAGAAAACAACACTGTTGCTGGTCGAAAAGTATAGAGAAATTAAGCACAAATTCAGAGATCCAAAAATAAAAAAGAAAATACTGTGGACCACAATTAAGGATTATTTTAAAATGCATAATTATGTAGTCACAGAAGAAATTTTAGACAGAAAATGGAGGAATTTAAAAAAAACATATACGAATATAAAAGACAATATAAGAAATACTGGAAGAGGTAGAATTTATTGGGATTACTATGACATATTTAATGATATATATTCAGATGATAAAACAGTAAATTTACCGCATACCATAACATCCAGTATAACAACCCAAGCAACACCTTCGTATGGTGCAGCACACTCATCGGCATCAGAGGGCACAACTCCAAAGTCTTTGCCATCATCATATGATGTACATGTTAGTTCTGAGCACTCTGTTTCTCAGTTAAGGGCAACACCTTCCACTTCTAGGTTAGTATTATTTTAAAATATTTGATGTAAATAAACTGAATCGTTATTGTTTAGATGCATGTCATATTTTCAGTGTTTATCCTTCATAAAAAAAAACTTTCTTTTTTGTAGAAGTTCATACAAAGTGACGGACAAATCAAAAAGTGGAATGTATTATTTACGGAAACGATTAGCTGATATTGAACAGTCAAGAGTGGAAGAAATTAAATTGTTATGTATGTCAACATCAGACAACGACAGAAATAATCAAATTCAGGAAGAAAGAAATGAAATTTTAAAGAAATTATTTACTAGAACACAATAATTCAAATCAAATATAATTAGTTTATATTTTAGTGATACTACAGTATCACCGAAAAATAATATAATAAAATAAATATAAATACTAAAAGCACTGTTTTATTAAAAGATAATTTCTGCAATATTATTTCTTTTCTCGTGTTCTACATTCGGACCCTCAGGTTCTAGTTCATTATCCTCATGTGGTTGTGGTATAGCATCATCCAGGTCATGTAGTTCTTCATCATTATCATGCAATATAATGAAATTGTGCAATACACACGCAACACCTATGATTTGGGTTCCAAAATCGGGATCCGCAATATCTAAACACTTTAGCCGTCTAAATTTGCCCTTTAGTCGACCAAATGCTCTTTCAATTACAGAACGAATACCACTTAATTTCATATTATAATTTATTTGCACATCATTTAAATGACCATTGCCTCTAAAAGGAACTAAAAGATTTGTCATTAACGGATATGCGGAGTCTCCTATGAAATGCAAGTCCAGTGCCAATAAAGGGTTGTTCATGTTTATTACTCTTCTATATATATTGCTTAACCTCAATACCCGGGCATCATGGACTCTTCCGGGCACACCAATAAATACATCGATAAAAACCATACGATGGTCACAAATACCTGAAATATAAAATCGTTTGATATACCAAATGGCTGCACCATAAACTGAATAAGCTTAACAATAAGTACAATGATAATGTTTTGCCTTTTTTGGCAAAAATTTAGTTTATATATATAACATCTAAACTTTTGCAACATTCAAAGCACGCGAAGTGACCTAAAGTATGCTAGACAACTGGAGGTAGCACTTTTTACTAGCGATAATTATTGGTTAGGTAAAACTAAAAATCAGTTTGAAATAAAAAATATAATTACCTTGCATAATGATTGAATGAAACTCTTTCCTGTTATAATAATCATTCCTATTATGTTGTGGCTGTTTGATAGGAATATGACAACCGTCTATAGCTCCCACAACTCCTGGAAATCCTTGTGAACGTTCCTGAAATATCTAACAAAGATTAATAATATAGATAAGTACCATATTATGATATATTGACTAACATTTATAGATTCTTGATGATTTCTTGGCCAAACAATATATAGTGGCATAATTTCTTCCAGGTAAGAAACAATTTCCTTAAAAATGTTATGGCTAGAACTTCTAGCCAATCCAAAGCGGTCTCCTGCTGTCAAGAAAGACTACCAGGTGTCGAAATAATACATTTTATGTCGGGTATAGTTCTTTTATTTACGGCGTTGTATGGGTGACTTATATACATGTAAAATATTATTTTAACGGCGAAATAAAATGTACTTCATTACAACATACCGCGAAAAAGATTTTTGCGAAACGGGACATTTTATTTCAATAACCGAATCTTGTGTAACCCCGTCGGGCGAGGCTCCATAGTCCTTTAAAATAATAAACCCAACTTGCTTCACGTTAATGTTGAACTTTTTTTCAGTTCACTAATCACGGTTTTTTCCAAATTTCTTCCTCTTTTCATGGCTGGAGTGTCAAATTTTTTCGAAACCCCCATAATTTGTGCTACCAAAGTACCGTTTGCTGTTTTGCATGCAGCAGCTTCATATAATTTTGAAGCAATTAAGCGACCATAACGAAGTTCAAACCACAACGAGTCTTCGCTTTGAGTATGGCTAAGTTTGCTGGCATTTTCAATTTCCCCTTTGCTTAAAGTTGTTTTACAAAAATAAATAAAATCATCTGCGGTTTCGTTAAGATCACTTTTGATAAAATGTTCTAGTAAGTGATGGACGGACAACTTCTTGCTATCACTTACTGGACTGTTATGTAAAAGTAATGGACATACGTAATTTTTTTGTGCTGCAGTCATGGCTAAGACATCATTCAAAAAACCGTCGGTATTTGGAATGTTAATGGGAGTTTTTTTAAGGCTTTTGCAATGTTTTCGGACTTAATCAATTTAACTGTAGAGCCTATCTGCGATAAGACTGATTTTTTCCAATAACAAACTACTGTGGTAGGTGCTGGTTCTTCTGACCGACGATGTAACCACATCAGGAAAGCCATGGCATGTTTGCATCCCCCAGCAGCTGCCGCACAATCAACGCATCTAACCTCTTCAACCATCTCTATCTGTTCATTAATAACGGCACCAACAGAGTAAGGCTTCATTCTGACTCTGTGTTCTGGGCAAATCCTCGCTTTCACTAAACATCTGCTACCCTCACGTTTAACTTGGATGTACCCTACAGCTGAATCACCATAACTTTCCCTTCCAGATCTATAAAAAAACCGTATATCTAAAACTGTCAACCACTTTAAGTCCTGTGTACATATGTGTATTACATTGAAAAATTGTATTTAACATTTTTCCGTAATTTACAAAGAGACAATTTAAGTAAATACATGGTAATGTAAACAACTATATATTTACAAACTTACCGGCTAGCTTTCACACCACTGGATTGAGGCTGGTTAAAATCAGTATTTGACGCGAGAAAATCTGATACCATAATCACGTCTACATTCGGTAAATTATGTGAATCTCCTTTCTGGAAACCCTCCTCCATATTTGCGAACAATAAACAAAAACAAACTCTACTCTATGTAACGTTGAACGAAAACGAGAACGACAAACGACACAGAATGTGAATGTACCTAACGCAAGCAGCATAGAGAGGATCTGGCACCTACCGAGCCAGCAAGTTTGTGACGTCAAACCAATGACAACGCGTTCATCTCACTGGAACATAGCAAGCAATTTCAACGGCCGCTGTTGTACTTCGGATTGACTTTTTTTCAAGCAAACTTCGAATATTGTTATTATTACATTAAAAACTTCGTTTTACACTACTTTTAATGTATATTAATTTTTTTATGGACAGACCTATTGTGCCTACATTTTGGTTATTTTAAATGTTATTTCTTTGACAATGTCAATTATAGTAAGAAAACAATGAAAACAGGGTGTTAATATCTATCTTTTTGTATTAATTTTCAATTTTATTAAATAAGACTTCATTTTGAACAACCGCTACTATTAAATAATTAGTTGTTCCTTCCGTCACGAGGAGTGTCTGAAATAAAAATATGTTTTGCTAGCGCCTAACTATACAAAATAATAAAGAGGAAAACCATAGTATAAGTAAATACTTCTACGACATATGTTTGTATGAACTTTCCTTTTTAAAAACACGTGTTCTATCTGCTGTTAAAGTTTGTCTACAAAAAACTGACTCACCCTGTATAAATAAATAAAGCCGTGTTAGGCTGATGTCAATGTCAGGTTACGGTAACGGAAATCCTACACAAGAATCTACTGTGAAATTTTTAAAATTTCTAACTTTGTAATGCTTTTATATTTATCACTATTTGCTTATAATCACTAACACAAAATGCGAAAAAAAAGTATAAACATCTCGTAAGAAAAGAACTTTTACCTCGACTTTTACTAAACTCATATAACGTACTCAAAAGCTATATTCGTTTAGTAAAACATTGCTTTTCTAAACTTACAATTAATATTTTATTAAGACATACTAGCAATATTTCGTTTTTGTTTAATAACGTGAGTGCCAAGTTATTTTGTTTTTCCTAAAACAGCATTACCACATTTAAAAAATCATAGTAGGCTAGCCTTGTGTCTGTGAATAAGATATTGATATTAAATACGCAGGTAATCAAATCCTTAGCCTACATACCGGTATAATCAAAAATTGATTTTCTTATACAAGGCGTTTTTTTCAAGCAACTGATAAAGTTAAAAATGTATTGCCCCAAAACTCATTTTTTTAAAATGCAACATCCTATATATTATGATTTGACACATACTACAAACTAGTATTGAGTAACCGTTCAATGATATCATATATGGTCTTATATAACTACACCTTACCACAGATTCTATGACCTAACTTTAACCCAAGAGCAGTCTTGTAAAGATATTAATTTTTTTCGAAACTTGGAACCCTCACTTTAGAGACTGATTTCTCCTCAGTTGTCTTACATGCGGAATACAGAGACCGGCCGAAAATTGAATACAAATGAGAAACTTACTTATTACTATATTCTCAGAAAATTTATTCTTGGTAAAAGTTTCTGCATAATGTCACATTCAATATGCACCTTTCAAAATTTAAATATATCTTTTTGGATACGAGGGTAGATTCAAAAATATCAAAGTGGGTGTAAAGTACCAATATTTTTCAAAATATTTATGTTATTTACAAAAGTTATTTGAAACCGAGAGGAGATATCAAATACCAAATCATAGCCGCCTACTAAAAAAAATGTTTCAAATTATTTTGAATTTTTTTCGACCGCCCTGTATATTACAGAAAACCGCAGGGGCAACTTGTTATCGGATAACATATGAATTTGCTACCAAACTTGAATTTTGTTCGTTTAACAGCTAGAAATTTAAATTAATCGAAATTACTGGTAAATCCTAATGAAATCCTAATTTTGTGTGTCCAACTTTTGCCGGTCTGTATTGAATTGATGCAACTTTTGTTTGCAAATTTCTATACCCTCGAGTGACCGAATAAAATGGACACCCTGTGTACATAGATTGTGAAGTGAAGTCAACACTTCATTACAAATTCAGTGCGACATATAGAGACCGACAAAAAGTTGGACACAAAAAGTTAGGATGCTGCCAACAAATTAGTAAATGGTGCACATTTTGAGTAATTGTTACGTTGAAAAGTAATTAAACTTAACAATTACATTTTATTGTTATGTAACCCTTAACCTCTCGAAAAATATTAAATTTGATCAGTACGCTGGATAAGTCTTTCTGTCCGCCTTTCCAATCAGGGATCACAAGCCAGTGTTGCATTTGAAAAAAAAAGTTGGAGGTGGTTCTCGCCATACCTGAAGGGTTACATTTTGCATATTACTTGAAAAAAGAAGGTAAATACATTCAAACGTTGGTGTCGCGGAAATTTTTCGGAAAATTATTCACCTCCCCGCTAGCGAATTTATTCCATAAAGTCTCCACCCTGTATATAGGTATTCCTAATTATTTGAAAATAAATTGACTTACAGACAAACAAACTAAGTAGGTACCTACCTTAAAAGAGATTTCTTAACACCTTTAATGAAAGTAAATTAGACTACAAATTATTTAAGCAGATAATTTTAGTATTCTATAGAAAGTATAAATTTAACTTTATTTTTAAGTAGATACCTTATTCAAGGTAGAAGTTGACGATTATTGCAATCGGATTCAAATTCAAAATAACATGTTGACATCCAACTGAAGAAATAAACTGTGCTAAACGCAAAACAAATGAAACGCAAGTCACAAAAAATGTATTACCTATATCATAGTATAAAAATATGATTATCTATTTATTACTGGTTCTTTTCGCTATTCCGGATAATTGTATATACCTCATATCATTCGAGTTTTAAATATTTAACATATATACCTACCACAGTTCTCAATCCACTTTTTTAACCTGTCCTCTCCACCAGTGGCGGCTCGTGGGTATGTAGGAGGGTGAGGCTACATGAGGTTAATTTTGTCTAAATATGAATAAATTTCCACGTGACCCAGGAGGTATTATTCGGTGACGCGTGGACCTTTTTTAAAATGGAGGTCATCGCCAATAGCCCTACTAAACCATTATAAATAAAAAAAATAGACTCAAAAAAAAAAAAAAAAAACTCAAACAAAACTTTCTTCAAAACTTAAAAATATATTCTTAAAACAAGTTTAAGTAAATAAAATAATCAAAAAATAACAACAAAATTAAAAAATCAACTCTCTTATCAATATCGAAAGTCTATAACAGATAATAAGGTTAACTCTGGAATAATGTCAAGTAAGTAATAAAAATGTAACTACTTTTTGTAAATTAAATCTATACGCCTATCTTTTAGAGTTGCAAATTTATCTATTATTTGGTCGTAAAATTGTGGGTCTGCACTGAGATTTGACACTAACTCTTGTTCTATTGACATCGTTGCTAACCCTGAGAGCCGTTCTTGTGCCATTGTGTTTCTTAGGTAGGTTTTAATTCGTTTGAGACATGAGAAGTCTCGTTCGGCAGACACGCTTGTTGCAGGAATAGTTAAAACTAAGAGAAAAAGCTTGTATACTTCCGCAAAAATTGTCTTGAAATTGAAATTTTGAAATAGCATATCTAAACTGTTTTCAACACTTAAATTTAAAAACTGTTCATCCCTATATAATACAGAAAGCTCATTTTTTAGCCTATCTTTGTCAAAAATATTTGGATAAGTTTTCAATAAATCATTTAGTAAGTTGTCTGGAAAGCATTTAATATATTCCGGATATTTTGTGCAATCGACTAAGGCAAGAAAATGTATGCTATTTAAATTTGCAAACCGCGTCTCTATTTGAATAATTATGCAATCTATTATTTCGAAATATAAAATTTTATATTTGCTAAAAATATCGGCTTCTGTAGAAGGTTGACCTCTGCGAGAGTTAGTTGGCAGCTCAGTGGCATTTTTAGCAATATTAAAAAAAACTTTAAAACGTTCTTCGTTTCTTAATTCGTTGATTCTTAGCTTGGCAAGGTTTATTTGTGAGGAGCAGTAATTTATGTCTAAATGCTTTGATTGTAAAATTTGGAACAATAAATCGGTGGAACTAAAAATTTCTTTATAAATTTGTGTTAAAAGACAAAATTCAAAATCGCTAAAATGCTTAAGAAATCCTTTCGCGGCATTAATAGATTCTGATCCGGAACTTAAGTCATTAATGATAGTTTCAAAGACTAAAATCAAATTGTCCCATTCACTGGCCACTAAATTTAAAATTTTACTCCGTGAATACCAGCGCGTTTCTACAGCCCGCGGAATTCTTTTGCCAACTATCTGATTAAGCACAAATGACCGTTTTGGTGATTGATGGAAGTAATTTGGTATCGCCAATAAAGTGGCAAAAAATATTCGGCTTTGTGTAATCTGTTTTGTTCCCTGCTGCAAAACTAGATTTAATCTGTGGGCACAACAATGAGTAAATAAAGCTAAAGGAGCAATAGATCTAACTTTTGTTTGAAGTCCGTTTATTTCACCTGCCATAACACTGGCACCATCATAACATTGCGCGACTAATTTCTCTTTAAAGTGATAAGGCTCTAAACTACTTTTTATTAACTGAAAAAGGCTCTCTGCCGTTCTATCGTCACTGACGTCAAAAAATCCTAAAAATCTTTCTTTTAAAGATCCGTTTGTCACATACCTAACTGTTATCGAACACTGTGATTTTTCCGTTATATCAGTACTGTCATCCGCAATTACGCCAAAAAAGTAACAATCTGTATCATTAATTTCTTTTTTTATATGTTCTTGAATATATTCATGAATGCAACCAATCAGTTCATTTTGAATAGTCTTAGATTGTCCTGTAAATATATTACTAAATTTTGCACAATGGTCGGTAAGTTCCGCATTTCTCTTTATTAAACATGCAAATATTTCTTTGAAATTTCCACGGTTAGAAGAATCTGCTTTTTCATTGTGGCCTCGGAATGCCAGCTCCTGTTTACCTAACGTAATAGTAACATCAATTAAATAACTTAATAATAAACGATTTTTACGCACGTTTTCATTATACAAAATTTTATTCAAACCTGCATTTTCTCTCAGTGCATCCGCTATAGTCGTTCTATTTTGTTCTAATCTCGTAAGCGCTACAAAATTCTTAATATGTTCTTTGGAACCTTCATGTGATTTTACCGCCCGTGAAAAATTTTTTAAATCGGAATACCCACCCCCTGAACTCCAATTGTTTTTGACGTTGCCTAATAAAAGACAAGGCCAACAGTATAAGCTTTCTTTATAAATACTTCCACATAGCCACTTATATGTTTCATACCAAGATAGTTGAAAAGTTCTTGAATATTGTTTACCCTGCCTCTTATCGTTAAATATTGCAGAAATTTTTGGCATTGGACGACTGCCCAAAATCTGTCTCTTTTCAGATTCGTTTCTTCTTAAAAAAGGCGTTTCAATTATTGAGAGAATAATGTCATGAATAGGATTCATTTTTAAATAAAATAATAAAATTTTGCGGCGATAGGTACCTTAAAATATGAACAAAAAACTTACCGGTATTTTGAAAACCTAACCTTAATTGCCGTATCAGTTAAAAACTCGCTGCCTCGCCTCATAGAAACTGGAAATTCTACTTTACCTGCGTTCCTGCGTACTGCGTACCACACTAAACCACAATAATATAAGAAATATTACAAATCGAGACAAAAATAATCACACAATTTTATATTTGTAAACTCAATCAACACTTGTAAACACAAAACAATACTTTTAAAACTACAATCGTACACTCTACGCTGTCGACTGTCGTCTCAAGTCATGTGATTTAAACCACCAATCAGAGCATATCTCAGCTATATATTCGTCGCCTCTTACTGCTGTAAAACAAGCACGCTGATACCGTTTCGTTTCAATTCGTTCGGTGTCTCGGTGCCTGTCGACTCGGCTGATGACTTTAGAATGTCGGGCCTTCCCAAGCTGTAACCATTTCGCCTCGCTTGATTTTTAACGATGTAATAGAAGTAATAGTTTTGCGATTTGCGGTTTAAAGATTGGTTTTTTTACTTTTACTGTATTGTAGAACTGTTACAGAATATAATTGTCATAGATAAAAAGCTATATAGTCTATATACAAAAAAATCTTCGTTCCTTCATTTCGAGGGTGAGGCGCGGCCTCAGAGGCCTAGCCTGACGAGCCGCCACTGCTCTCCACCATTACTTTGACACGGAAAACGATGTAAGGTCAATTCCGGATATTTTCCTTTTGATTTGCCACAACTATGATAAACGCAAACGTTTCCAGCCATTTTAAGTCTAATTTAAATTTTTGGTTTATTTTACGGTTACGCGCTTCTATAATCACAGATCACAGATTATACAAAACTAAAATTCTAATAAATCATAACCCGAAACCCTGCAAAAAATTGGAGATTGAAAGGTCGTAAAGTTTTTTTCTATCCCTGGTGGAGTGGGAGGTGGGAGGCGTGCCGTGCCTTCATGTATCTAGCCGACGATGACACCCCGTACTCGTCCCCGACAGTCCCGACACCGGTGTTCAATATTTGATCTAATTGAGTTCCGAGCCATCTATGTCTAACTTACTCTACTATAGTTGATTAGTTGGGGCACGTAAGAATTATTACAGAACTAGAATAGTTTTAGCATAGTATAGTAAATAATACTGTGGTTTTAGTAATCGATACAAACGATAGATGTCGATAGCGGCAGTTATATCATTTTACAGGCTGACTATATTAGTAAGGGCAATATCTTACTATATCTATTTATACTATGGGAAAACGAAATGATTTATCAACTGCCTTGTGTCGAAGATGATGATGCTGATGAACTTGTCGTAACCTTAATGGTTCCTGATTTATCATTATTACCTTGATTGCCATTCTAAAAAATAATATTGTTAAGTGTAGGTACTGAAATCATAAATAAAAAATGGACTAACCATATTAAAAAAAATTGGTCTCAGTACAATGAAGAACAGTCTGTCTGAACTGAATGTCTTCAGTGAATGAAAGCGAAAGTATAAAAAAATTGCATATTAGGTAGGTATTAGGTTATTTAATCTGTGCTTTTATAAGATGTGTTTTATTGATTTGTATTTTTGAAACTAATGAAGTTCATGAGAATATATTTACGGTTTATATCTATATATTATTTTTAAGGAACCAATGCTGTTGGCACGAATTTATTCATAACATTTAACACGTTTTCGTTTTAGAATTAAACATAATGTATTCAAAACCAACCTTTTACTGAAACGTTTCTTAGATTTTCTATATTTGACTTAAACTTCAATTTCTTATATTTCAAATAAGACATACCAATTTAATTCCTCGAGATAGTGATTTTTAAAATGCGATTGTCAATAACGTCCCTTGCTACGTGCCCCCTAGGGTATAGATTACCTAGTATCCTCGTATAAGCAAATCTATTACTATTGACCATAGATGTATGACACACAGTGATCTAAAACCCTTTGAAAATTCTCAGAATGTCATCCATCATATAAAATTATAGTTATACAGAATGATATGTGACGGGGTGTACGAGGGGATTTCATTTTTAATTTGGATAATTCGTGAATCGATGAACATACTATAAATGTGTCAGTCAATATGGCCCATATCTCAATAACAATCCAAGATATGGAAAAATGCAAGAGCACGATATTGTTGCCAAATGGTGTATCTTACATGGTTTTGTGCAAGAGCACAAAATTGTTGCCAAATGGTGTATCTTTAAAATAGAATAAATAAAAACCCAACGGTGTACGACAAAATTTTTTTCTACCAATTTAAAGGGTCTGCACTTGTATATTATTACCTAAGTTGAACGATTGTTTTCTCGTTTAAAGCGAAATCACTTTGATAAAGTTTTGGTATGGTTCTTATATTTAAATGGTTCATAATTTTAAATACACTTAATTGTACTTTACTAATACTGACTATTTCTTAAAAAACTTATAATTACCTACATGTACCGAAATATTAAGAGATTATCAGATGGTTGTACGTTTCCCTGTAATGAATTTTCAATGCATATTACTGTCACTTCCTCATTGCTGCAGTTAAAAGTTAGTAAAATGTGTAATATATAGGCATCCTTGTTTAATTCTTCGCCAATTAATTCATTATTATATTCTAGATCGCTCATTTCGCTGCTGACACTATCGCTGCTGTTACTAAAAATGCTACAAATGATTTTTTTTAATTCTGTAAACAATAAAAAAACTAATTTTAGAGTTTGAATAATGATACACATATTTGGTTTTTTCCTTTTATTTTTTATGTATTTGCTAAAACATATTGTAACTTCGTCACAATTTTTTTGATATGAACTTTTCTAGCCCGATAAAATAGACAAAGCAAATTTTTAAAAACGAATTATCCTAAAGAAAACACAAAAAAATTATGTTGATGTCAAGGACTAGCAAGTTTTTAAGACTGCAACTGCAATTAGTTAAAAGTTTTGTGACTAATATATCATTATACAATTAATACGAATATTTTTTCTTTATTCTTATGAATTAATTGCTTTAGTTGGCCTCTCTCACACATATTTAAACTAAAAAAATTATATAAAAATTATAATTATATAAAATTTGACAAGTATTTTGGGAGAAAAAGTGGTGTACTCAAATGATTACAATGGGAGAATGCATAGGGAAATAATGCGAAACCTTGAAAGCTACAAAAAGTTTTTATTTCTTTTACAAATGCATTACATGTTAATACTATTTACTTATTTGAATGAAATTTTATAAAGCAATCACGTTCAATACATAAAGTGACGTCACACTTTAGACAACTCCATCTTGCTCGTAGATGACATTGACGGCACCTTAGTTGTTTTTCATTTTTCTTGGGAAAATGACCCTCTCCGTCCTCAGCGATACTTCTTGGAAGAGAAGCGGGTCGCTTTTTCGAAAAAGTCGCCTTTCCAAAAGATTTTAAATAATGGCGAGCAACATTTCTGGTAAAGCTAAGTAAGTCCATTTTATCATTGAGCCAGTAAGTGTAGTCTCCATGCATTTACGATTCCAACGTTTAACGAATGACTAAAAAGAGGCCACCACCACTTCTTGTGTACAGTAGGTATTCGTCTGAGGAATACCTACTGAAGTTCTACTTCTCCAGGAATATCTCTGGGAAAGTTGGAAATACCCATATCGTTATCGTCAAATTCTTCCTCATCTGTTTGTATATCTACCTCAGGAGGGATAATAACTATTTCTGACTCGTAATCTGCAGAACAAGCTTCGTCCATAGCTTCACCCAATGTTTTGAAACGTTTGCCGTAAAAACATTTTGAAGAGATTGCCTGTAATTCAGAATCCATGTCCAAACAGCTTCTGAAAAAAATTCTGAATTTATTTATACATATCTTCCCATTGTACTCAAATGAGTACACTACCGTTTTACTCAAATTTTTTTGAAAATAATGTAAAATAGTGTGTACCCATATTATAACTAATTAAAATACATACCTGGAAACCTGATTTACAACTTCAAAACAAATATTTTAACTCTCACGCTATGAAAATGAATTATTAAAACATAGGACTTGTCAAAACTTGTTTACATCTCTTAAATTATTATTTACTACAAATGTCCCATCTACAAGGAAACCTCAAAACTACACGTTGGTTATATATTACAGAAACCTACGAAGCGATTAGTTTGTAGAAAAGTTTTAATAGATGTCGCTGGGAGACAGCATTTCATGGTGTACTCAAATAAGTACAGTGGGAGGTAATGGGATTTATTTCAAAAAAATACATGCAACATTAAGGATAAACAATATACTGCTGCTTGTGTAGAAAATCGTCTCATTAACATGCCTAGGTATATAGGTATTTCAAAAATTCGATGTGTGATCTGATACATTCAAGGATATTGACATTTAGACTGAATGGAAAGCATTTTATAAAAAACACGTCAGTTAATTACGGGTGTCAATTGAAGGAACAACTTTTTAAAAACTTTTATTGAACAAGCTGAATGGAAATTACACTAAGAATTACATAATATAAATCTGAGCTGGCGGGGATATATCCTGAATAAGAATTTTTCTCCTTTGGATTCGGGACGTAACTAGTACAAGTCTTTTTCTCTTGAAGCTCAATTGCTGTTAACAATAAAACCTAAATTTATATAATTATCTAATAAAAACGCATGCATATATTTTTTTAAATTTTACAATAATACAATAAGAAAAGAGAAATAAAATATATACAAATAACCTTACATATTACGAGGCAATTTTTTAGCACTACCGCAAACCGGACCGCAGTCCTTCAGTACTTGCTGGCACTAGCTTACTACGTAAGCACCGTGCTGTAGAACTTGGCCTGCTTGGCCTTGGCGCGGCGACTAGAATTGTACCTACCTTTGTATTTATTTTGAATTTACAAATGATAAAATATAAGGGTTCCCTGAATATGTCTAATACTCTTTCTCTTTAATATGTCCTTAATATTTCCTTACAACAATTTTTGCTCAACTTTACCTTACAACATTTTATTATTACCAACGTCTATTAAGCATATCAGAAATATAATGTTTTCAATGTTTGAAAATATTAATAACGTGGCTAATTCGGGACTCTGAATGTTTCCAAACTGTACTATTTAATACTTACATTACTTTTTATTAAGTTTAATCAAATGTTGTATTTTCGATTTAATAACTGGTATATTCCTATTCATTTTGTTTTCCAAAATACATCTTTTATTGCCATATCCTGACGGATAGGTTTCTGTTTTAATGTAATTTGTAAAATGTTTGCTAATTAAATCAATTTGTTTTGCAGTCGAACCTTTTTTTAATAATCTTATTTTTTAACTAACTTCTGAAAACATGTCACAATAACACCCTGAAACTTTTGCTCTAAACATCTGCAGATATAACTACTTTCATCGTAAATTATTTGGCTTACTGTCATTTTTTCCATCGACTTTTGCAGTTTCCTAATAAAGTCGAAATGTTTTTGCAGTTTCATGTGAAAATTAGAATGTACTTACGAGTAGGTACTTCGCGGTTCTGTACTCTCTGGTGAATATTCTGCACTTTTATTAACGGATGTTTGTCTGTAAGTACTTAATTCTGAAAAAAGAAAATAATTATGCATTTGACCTTTTAAACATTTTACCTACTATCGTACCTTCCCCTAAATTTGATGTTCCTCTAAAATTTCTGGTGTCATGAAATTACTTTGGGTATCTAAAATATTATAATATTTTTAAAAAATTTTAATTTACTTATGAAATTATTTATAAATAACCAAGTAATAACTTACTATGGGTTTCGTCATTTTCAACTGCTAATTCTAAATTAGCTTCAAAATTTCATCATCGAAAAGTATTTTCGAAACATTAGTTATCTGATATACGTCAACTGGAAGTCTAAAATCAATATTGCAGTTTAAAAAGTATAAAGATCCTTGCTCTCTAGTAGTAGTTTTCATAAAAACATCTATAAAAAAGTAATGGGAAACGATATCAATATGATTCTTGAACTCGTCTATAAAGTATATATTTCTTTATAAAACGTTAAAAATTGCATATCTCTATCGCTTTTCGTTAATTTTTCATATACTGTTAAACGTTGATAATTTTGTTTTATAAGTTTGTTAAATTGAAAAAATCACGAAAAATTAAAAAAAATGAAATTTTTTCTATTATTTATCTTAAAATGTATCATTTTATAGTAAATCCACTTTCCAAATTTAGAATCCTATATGTTGAAAAATGTAAATAATGTGAAAATGAAGCTGAGAGAATTTTTAGATAAAAATTTTCAATAACTGCTAAAAATCCGTAAAAAACGTTAAAATCTATAACTTTGGTATTTTTTAAGTGCATATGGCGGTGTAAGGCATCAAAATCTTCGTCATTATGTCGTCTTTAAGACTGTAGTGATAAAAAATAGAAAAACCACATTTTTATAATGAGTTTGTATGTCGGTGCACGGAGCCGCGAGGATTTTAGATGCAATTATGGCGAAAATAAATAATTATGTAAAAAATATAATCTTTATATATTTTTTAAATAATGTAAAAGAATATTAACAGTAATTTATTATAAATTGTGATAATTGTGAAAATCATGTGCGGATCGTGTCAGAAACATGGACATGGAAAATGTAACATGGACTTTTGTGTCATTACTAAAATTTTCGGCGGATGGTTTTACGAAATGACTAGAATTAGTCATTGGTAAGTTAGAATATGCATTTGAATTGTTTTAATATGTCATGGAATGAAAGGGACGTCCGACGCGGATCGTGTCTGAAACAGTAAAATTTAACATTGGCTTTTATGTGATTTCTAAAATTTTAAGGGGATGGTTTCGCAAAACGACTATTAATTATTAATAAGTTGAAGTATGTATTTGCATTGTATATTGTATTATAAAGTGACGTAGAAACTTAATAAGAATCGTGTTAAGAATATTAATGAAATATAATTTCGTTTTCTGTATTAAATACATGATGATGTATTACGTGAATGATGCAAACGAATTTCTTAATTTCAAAAAAATTGGTAGCTCTGAAAAGAGCTGATTTACATATATAATCATACATATATTTATATATGATTACATGGATAGCGGCGTCTGATAATCTTCGTGAGATGATTCAGATGGTGACGGAAGATGTTCAGTGTCCATCGTTTGCAAAATCGTCAAATGGGTTCTGTAAATCCAGAAAAGCCGCTTCCAAACTCGGAGTGATGACTGCCAAATTCTCATCACCATCTGAATCGGAGTTATTAGGTGTCGCCGAAGAAGCGATAAGAGCAACAGCTTCAACAGGCGTTAGAGGCATTTCAAGCGGGTCAGTGGGAGGCATTAACTCTGCCTCAAGTGCCGCTAACACCTCATCGGCTGCACGCATTGCCGCCTCTTCAGCGGCAGGATCCATATAAATCCATTCGACATCCATCGTGAGCCGCTAACTAATGAAAAGTACTCCCCTACTTACTCATAAAAACTCATGTCTAATCCGAAAATTGTTTAATTTCGTTTTTGTTCAAATGAAGTATTTGCATCACAGTTGCAATTTGCTTTCTCAGTTTATTACTGGATATAGCTAGAGGATTTTCTAATTTAATTTTTTTTGTAAGATTTCTAATTGTCACATCGTCCTTTCCCCATTTTATTGTGCTACCCGGTATAGCGAATATGTAATCATTATCAGAAGGTATATATTTAGATCTATTTTCCAGTATTACGTTAGTAAAATTTTGTATTTCTTTAGGTATAAGAATTTCAACTGCTCTTGATCCCTTTCCGCCAGTAACCACTCGTTTGTATTTCTTTGTTAACATTATTTATGTTTTTGTTAATAGACTTTCAACCATTGTACATCTCCAATTCTGCGTCTATTAAAAACTATTATTAAAGCTAAAACACAATTTACTAATTCCCTGTATATATACTCAATGGGTCTGATCAATAAAAGGTAGCAAATGTTTCTAATACATATTTTTGAAGCAAAACCTTTGATATACATGATTAATATTTTCGGAGCATTTACATCAACCTTAAAGTAAAAGGATTTGCTTTGTTAGAAGCAAAAGTTACAGCAAATATGAATAAAACTACTGTGTTTACCATTAGTTTCGCATTTGCTTTAATAAAACTTAAGGTACCTCAGTAGTAGACTTCGTATGTATGAAGCAGCATATAAATTGTGAATTATTTAAATCAAATTTTTTATTAAAATTCTTTGTTGCAAAATCTTATTGCTATTAAAACTGGTCTGATGGCCAACCATTAATTTTCTTCTACTAAGCTTACAAACTAAACATTTCTTAACTAAAGTTCATCCAACGATGTCCTTCAGATTGTTTTCTTCTAACAATTTCTATGTTAGACACTATGCCCTGCTTTTACACAGCACACTACACTAGCTCAAATGGTTTGGGTCTCTTCAATCTTCGAACAAGATGTTGGTTGTCCAGCAGCTGAAGAGCTTCTGCACTGATGTGGAGGTGAAGTCTGGCCTCATGTGTCTTATACTAATTGTACTTAGGTTTTATATTGTCTTTATTAAAATATTAGGTTATTCTATAATTTTTAAAATATGTCGCATTATCCAAAATACATTCTGTAAACTTTCCATGTTCTGTCCTGTATTTTGTTAACAATCTCATTACTGTACTCGTATTTGTCCTTTTACATGGGTATGTTGTGATAAATTTTGAAAAAATGTCTACTATTACTAGGATATGTTTGTTATTATTGGTACTGGTGATTAAATTTGATAAAAAGTCAATTGCTATTGTCTGTCCTGGTCTTTGTGCAGTGATTGATTTGGGTTGTCCTTCCAAATTAATGTTTTTCTCTTTTCCCAACTGACATTTTATGCATTTATTTATTTCTTCCTTTATAATTTGTCTGTCCTTGTCATTGTAGAATGTTTCTCTAAAAATAAACCATGTTTTCCCTATACCTATGTGTCCATATTGTATGTGCAAGTCTTTACTTATTTGTCTTGTTAAATTGTCTGTAATGTAATATAATTCTTTGTCAACCTATAAATTTCAAATAAATACCGTCCTGTAATTTTGATTTTTGTTTTTATCTATCGTTTAATTTCTGTTGGTCTGTTACAATTGTGTGTACTGAAAATGTGCCATGTTTTTGTCTTAATATATTCACCCCTGTCTTAACTTGTCTTCTTGTGTCATTACTGTCTCCATCCATTCTAGTAAATGAGTCTGCCAAAATATTTAAACGTCCTGGTATATGTTGTATACTGAAATCATATTCACTGAGTAGTAAAGCCCATCTATGTATACTACTGTTTCCAAATTTATAATTTAATATCGAAATTAGTGCCTAATTGTCCGTCTGTATAGTAAATTTGTTTCCAAGTAGATAAAATCTTAATTTAGATGTCGTATAAATGATGCTCAAAATTTCTAATTCTGAAACGCTGTATGCTTTTTCATTTTGTCTCGTCATACGTGAAATAAAATTTATAGGAACTTCTATTCCCCCTCTAACCTGTAATAAAACTCCCGCTATTCGTTGTGTCGAAGCATCTGTCCTTACAATAAATGGTAAGTCGTAGTCTGGGTGATATATTTGTAATTTTTGTGTCATTATGAGTTTCAGTGTAATAAATGCTTGTTCATGTTTGTCTGTCCATGTCCATCGTATATTTTTCTTTAATAACTGTATGAGTGGTAATTCATGTTTAGTCACGTCTGGTATTAATCTCTTAAAATAATTTATCATTCCTAAGAATCCTCGTAAAGTTCGTAAGTTAAATGGTCTCGTATATGTTTGTATTCATTTTAACCTTTCATTGTCCATTGTTATTCCATCTCTATTTATACTATATCCTAAATAAGTTACTTTATCCTTTACAAATTCACACTTCTCAATATTTAATATTTAAGTCCAGCATCGTCTAATTCTTTTAATACAATTGATAAATGTTCATAATGTTCTTCAAGTGTTTTAGAAAATATTAATATGTCATCAATATAGTGAAGTACAAATTTATCATACTTGTTAAGGATTTGGTGTAGCGCTCTTACCAAAGCTGCGAAAATATAGAACTCGACAGCCGGTAACTCTGCAGCTGAGGTTCTTCCTTGAGGAATTTCATCGAGCAGCTGAATATTCACTGGGGTTGATTTAGAGTTCTTCTCTTTGGTATTTATGATTAAACTTGATAAAGCATCCTTCTCCTTCAGATCAGTCCTATGAGACACTTGTCTTAACCATTCTATTAGTTGCCATATCAGTCTTCTGGATACAAATATAATAGTCTAAATAACCAAAATTTGATAACTAGACTCTTTTCTTTTGCTGATTTTTTATATATTGAGATTCTGTTTGATAATTATATATATTATCTAATTGGTAAATTTGAAATTTCAACAATCTGCTTGTTCTTTCTGGGAATATTATGTCTTGCATATAAGCCCTTAATTTCATAAGAAGATAAGTAAAAATTCAACAAATTGTTTGGGACTTTTTGATTTATGGAATGATGGATGAATGATTGCATTTGTCGCTTCTCTACTCTACGTTATTCTTGTTTCTCCAGTTCCTGCTTCTTGCTTTGCTCTCAACTCTTTTAATTGTTTCTTTATCTTCTGATATCATTTTTCCCTCTTCTATTTATCCTCTGTACCTGTTAATAAACTAAAATTCATGCCTATTTGTATATCTTCTTTAACCTTCTTAATATCTTCTACATTCTTCTCTATTTTATCTTCTACTTTGTCCATTCTTGTGATTATTTCTTGTTGACTCTCTCCTAATTTCTTATTCTGTTCATCTAACATATGTATATGATTTTGCCATTCCTTAGTCTCTTTTCTCATATCATCTTTGACTTGTTCTAGTTTTTCATTTAATTTTTCATATACTTGTTTAATATTTTCATCTATCTTCTAAATTTCTTTCTTAACTTGTGGATTAACTTGTTCTATCTTTTCATTATTTTTTTCCATCTTTTCATTCACTTCTTGTATCATCAACTTGCTTTCCTCATTAGATTTTTTCATCTTTTCATTCGCTTATTTTATCATAGTCTTGTTTTGTTCACTTCCTCTTTCAATTATATTCTTATTTTCCATCATTTTTACTTCAATTGTAGCTAATATCTCTGTTAACATCATTTGCCATCTTTCACTCTCCTTCAATTCTTTTTTCACTAGATTTACTTGTTCCTTGTTCTTTTGTATCTTCCTCCATCTCTCCTGTAACTTTTCCACTTCTTAAATCCATATTTTGTTTTTTGTTGTTATTAATTCTTCTCTTACTTGTGTAAATGTTAATTTTATTCTAGTGCTTCTTCTCTCTTGCTTAAACTTGTTATTTTATATTAATGCCTCTTCTCACTTGCCTAAACGTTTGGGTTGCTTTGAGTTTCTTCATCTCACTTGTCTACACGTTTGGAAGCCATATATAATCAGCCCTATTCTGTAAGTGCAAATCGAGTCGAAATGTATCAAATCGAATCGAAATGTAGGGGTCGTATCGAAATCCTCGGATTTGGTATTCTATAAAGTCGTTTGTGAATTGAAATCGAAATGTTGTTGTCGAAATATACTCATCTCATTTCGACTGGGGTAGGAGCTGTCGAGTTGGATTTCGACGTCGAAATCTGTAGTTAACGCATGCGTAGAAGCAAAAAGTAGGGACTTATTGGAGGTAAAATCTGTAAAGTTAGGTTAATTCTTGATAATTATTTTTCTTTCTGCGTTTTTTTTAACATTAGAATTAACATGAATCTACAAATAATACAAGCGGGTGTCTTTCTTGGAGCCGCAATAGAAGAAGAACTGCAAAGGTAGGGTGTCTTAAATACTTCGATAACTTCTTTATATTTTATTTTGTTTTAGGCGATTATTTAATCATCAACGACGTGTTCTACGGGATACGAGTAATCCTTTTCAAATATCTGATGATATTTTTAGAGGACTTTACAGGCTACCAAAAGTTATAGCGATGAATCTCATCGATGAGTTAGAACCATTTCTGCTTGATCCAATTAGAACTACGTCAATACCTAATCACTTAAAAGTATCTGTGTAAAAACATTTTATTTGAAACAATTAATTATTTCTCCTCACTGTTATAGGTACTTTGTGCATTGCATTTTTATGCACAAGGGAGCTACCAAAAAAGTGTTGGGCAGGATTTATTTTTTGGAATAAGTCAATCGGGTGTTAGTCGTTGCATCAAAGATATTAGTTTTGTATTAACAACTCATCTTAGTAGAAGGTATATCACATTCCCTAGAACTCCCGAAGCCAAATTATTAATAACTCAAGGGTATTACATGACATTAATTAGTAGTAAACTACTTAATAATATTTTATGTGAATCTTAGATTTATGGAAAAGTTTAATTTCCCAGGAATCGTTGGATGTATTGACTGTACTCACATAGCAATAATAGCTCCCCCAATTGATCATCCTGAATATCCAGGTTTTGCGTATCTGAATCGAAAAGGGTTTCACAGCATAAATTGTCAAATTGTATGTTAAAAATTAGGTAAGCGATACAAGTCAGGTGTATAATATGGATTTAATAATTTCAGATATGTGATTCAAATTTAAAAATTCTAAATTGCAATGCCAGGTATCCAGGTTCTATGCATGATTCTGCCATATGGAACATGTCAAGTGCTTATACTCACATGGAAGAATCTTATAATAACAATGAACGAGGGTACTGGCTTTTGGGTAATTATGTGGTTATAGAGATTGAAACCGAAATCATAGCTATATTTTTTTATAGGTGATTCAGGTTACCCATTACAGCCTTGGTTACTAACTCCAATAGAGGGAGCTCAAGAAGGCACGCCAGAAAATCGATATACAACAGCGCACGTACGTACACGGAATACAATTGAACGTTGTAATGGAGTCCTAAAATCAAGGTTCCGATGCCTTTTGAAACACCGTGCATTACACTACTCCCCTCTTAGAGCAGCTCAAATAATATACTCCTGCTGTGTCTTATATAATATTTTATTAATAAATAATATTGAAGAAGACGAAAATATAAACTTAAATAATGATGATCTCATGGAAAATGTTAATGAAGGTAAATTGTGTCAATTTAAACCATGGAATATTACAATAATTACAGTATCTATATTGTTTCAGATCCTCATAATGGAAATTTATTGGGTTTAGGACGTCGAATAAGAAATCAGCTAATAAGAAATTATTTTAATTAGTTTTAAGTATTTGATGAAATATTATTATTCTTTAATGTGCTTTCTTTTAAATATTGTACATAATTAATACTATTATATACATATATTTTGAATTATGCCTTGTGCTGCCTACAACATAAATCAGTTTCCCTCTCCTTCAGAGCAATTTCCCTTTCCTTTAGTGCTACTTCTCTTTCTCGTACAGGTAGTTCTCTTTCTCGTACAGCTAGTTCTCTTTCCCGTACAGCTAGCTCTCTTTCCCATAAATTAATTTTCTGAGACCTTTGTTTTTGTTTTAACATTTGTAATTTTAATTCCACCTCTTTGAGTTCCAGGTTCTTTTCTTGAAACTGCAGACTCCCTTTTTCTGTCAAATGTTTTAAATTTTTTAAAATGTCCGAGGTTTCTTTTTGCCCTGCTGCATATGCCTCGACCGCCTTTTGTAGGTTGTTGGTTTTTGCTGAAAATACAATTATATCTGTTACTCAAATGGTACATTTAAATAAGTTGTAATTTATCTGATTTTGTTTTAATAGTGAATTTGGGTGGTTCATGATATTTTTTATATTGATAAGTACCTTTCACTACTCTTTTTGCTTGAGGATAGGTGGAATCTTCCCCTGCTCGTTTTGATGGTCCGGGTTTAGGTTCAGATTTTTTTAAACTGGTTTGAGCTGCTATTTGTAGCTTATTTTTAACTAAAAATAAAGTGAAATATATAAAATATTGTTGCTTCAGTGGTACAGTTAAATTAAATTGAAATTTAATTATAAAAGTTAAGTAATTTTGTTTTTGTAAAATTGTCCAAAGATACCTTTTATAACAGGTTCTGCTTGCAAATAGGGGGATTCTTCAGCTAGCAGTTTTGATGGAGCAGGTGTAGGTGTAAACTCCTCCGATAATATTATTGCTTCAGATTCATGTCCTATAAGCAAGAAATAATTTTAGTTGATTTGAATTTTTACAATTTTTTTATTTACCTACTAGTAACTAAACTACTTTTGTTACTATTATAATAAAACTACCTTTTATATCTATTTCCATTTCCACGTTAGACTCTGTCAATTGTGAGAGGGGCTCTACCCCATCCAACTCATCATTTTCAGCCTCGAAGCCTATCTCACACACGTTTGCTCCCTTAACAGCTATCCAGGAAAGTATGGCCATGAGTTTCTCCTCGATCGGAGTTAATTTTTTCCCATCAGGTTCTCCCCCACCCGTCCTCTGTTCAGACCTTACACATTCTCTAGCTTTTTTTTTGGTATTACTTTTCCAGTCAGTAAAGGTCTAAAACAATAACCATATTTATTTACTTGGTAATTATTCTTTAATATAGAAACAATTTGGGATATAAGTAGTACATTTGACAAAAATTAAGTTTAACTAAATATGTAGGTGCCTACTTACTTTTTTCCACTGGATCTTCGATTTATGTGGTCCACTCCCCATCGCGTTTAACGATTGTGTTAATTCATCCCACAATTTTTCAATTTCGTTGTAATTTGCTTCACTGGGTTTTGTTTTTCCGTGAAGCATTATTTTGTGGGCAGAAATAAAATCTACCATAAAATTTAACTGTTCGTTGGACGTTTTTTTCTTATTTGGGGTTGCTCCAGACATAACTGAAGATGCTGTACTAAACTGGTAGAGGGGTACTACTAAGAGTAGGTACTGTATAAGTAGTTTGTTCTCGTCAACGTACCTAATACAAATGATTTAGTAAGTCTAGGGGCTAAATATACATGAAAAATTGTACCTACCACAGCCCACACTACACAATGGATTTACAACATCTATACATCTATATACCTACGGTTATATCGTTACAATTTGGGAATTCCAAACAGCATAATTATAGCACAATAATTGCAATAGGTGTTCTGGATTTCCCCATCCCTATTTTTATTGTTTTATTAACTTCTTAAGGTTAGGTTAAGTTGTTTGGTTCGCTAAGAAACGTCAGTTGGTTATTAAAGCCGATATTCGCTTAGCAGTACATTGTTGCCGGATTGTTTTAGGCGTGTCAAATCGAGTAGCCTGATTTCGATTTACCACGATGTCGATGTGAGTTACAGAATACCAAAAAATAACGCCATCGACGTTGGACATTTCGATATGAAGAGATTTCGATTCGACGCACATATTTCGACTGCAGTTATAGAATAGGGCTGAATGTAGTGCCTATACGTTGGGCGACATTTATAATAATTCTCTTTTTTTTTTTCGCCTAAACTTTGGGCGACATTTATAATGATTTTTATTAATGTCTCAAGTTGTGGGTGTCATTTATTTTGTTACGTGTATATATGTTTTTGTTAATCTGTGTTTTTATTGAATCGAATGTTTGTTTTTTGTTGAAAAATATTTTACCCCACTATTATTTACCTATAAGATTGTATTTATTTAATTCTGTCTTACCTTATTTCTAGCTCGGCTCTTTCGGAGAACATGATTCTCTCGTCTAAGGTGGTTCAGAACAAAACACTATTTATCTGTATCTCTTTTAGATATCCTTTGAGTGAAATTCATCTTATTATTAATGTAAAAGAGTTTGATTTTTAGAAAATTGTTGTTTTATTTATTTAAACTTTGTTATTCTGTTTCATATTTATGTAGAATTTAGAAATTAAAACTTGAATCAATTTAACAATTTTGATTTATTTGAAAACCTCCAAAACAAACATAATTTATAAATATGCAACACACAATATTTGTCTGTTTCAGTATATAACGAGTGTTGCCTATCTTTTTAGTAAGATCAAATTCTTAAATACTATGGATCATTTATATGGGTTTGTAGTACCTAATGATTTAATGAATTTAACTCGGTTTCTGTTACTATGCATATATTTGTTATGGTAAATGGGTAATATTGTTTCTTACTTTGCCTGGATCTTTGAAGTCTCTGACCTTTGCTGTCCTTGGGTTTCTTTTTCTGGATTGCACTTAATTTAATTTGCACTTTTTATTTATTTTTACAACATTTAGCTTCCTTTTTACTAAATTCTTGTTGTGGTGTTCCTCTACAAACTTTTTTCACTCTCCTTTTTGTTTCCCTGGATACCGTCTTTTTACTATCGTTTCACAGCCTTTCTGTTTATTTCAATTTCTTCTTGTTTTAAATTTTGCGCATTTCTTATATCTACTACATTAGACAATATATGAACTATTTTTAAAATTTAATTAATTACATGCATGCTTATTTGTATTTTATAAATTTCTAGGTTAATTTCCAAATACTTTTAATATAATGATTTCTTTTATTTTAACTCTTTCAAATTAATTGACATTTGATTTGCTATTACTATTAACTTTTGACTGATATTTATGAATTGATTGAATTTAATTTTTTTACAATTGGATGTATTTTCTTTTAATTTTTAAAAAATACCCATTTTCATAATTCTGATTTGTAATATTATCTACAAGTGGCACATTTCTCGCGTAAAAAACTTCATCATCTGCATATAATTCTAGGTTTTGGTTTTTGATACGATGAACCACCACCAACAGCTTACCGCGATTTCCGCTCATGCTCTCCTTTAAATTAATAAAGTAAGAGCGTTACTATTATAATTACTATCTCTCTGCAGATAGTTAAAAAATATGCACATAACTCAATAACAATCAAGAATATCCATCTAATTTAGGGGATGAGGCATCTACATCTTTAGACAACCCTCCCTTAAAAGGAGACGACTAGGAGGAGCTGCAAGGAAGCTCGTTTGCTTAAGAGCTGAGTGTCTTACCAGACCGCCTTAAATAACGTGCTGAACCAGCCGAAAATTGATCCCCAGCAGGAGAGAGGTAAATAATCCAACACTTTCGCATTGCAGAATGTTTCAAAATTCACTTTTTCTCACTCAAGACTTAAAGAATGTATACTAAACAAAAATCTCGGTGCGTTTGTACACGTGTGCTTAGAAAATTCCCTGTATTTTATTTTTTCGAAGAATAATACCAATATTCCAAACAAAATACCGCATTCTTGCTTAGCATAATATAAAAACGTGACTTTTGCTGTCACAACAAATTATCCTGTTCAAGTCGAGGATAAACGAAATTTTCTAACATTTTCAAATATAACGGGGCATTGACAATTGGATTGTTATAAGGGAAAGAACCAAATTTTTTTGTTTTGATACCGCACACCAAACTAATTTTTGAAGAAGATTGGACATACTGATGGAAATTTATGGGGTTTTCTGATGCCCAAATTGCCAAATGTCAAAAATGTGACAAGTAATTTAAAAAGTAATACCTAATAAATCATAATTACTCACCAAACTGGTTTTTATCTTCATCATTCATATACTAAAATGTTGGATCAACCGCTTCGCACAAGTCTTGTCCCACAGGACAGGCCGAGATTCCACCAAAGTAATCAAAATTCCGATGTTTTATTTCTTCCGACATTGTGAACTACCTATTATATTGGAAAATCGTGACACTGGCTAATCACAGTAGACTGCCAGCTCGGCAAGTGTGTACGCTACAATACAATTTCATATCCTACTAGGTACCACCTGGTATCCGATACCGGGTAGTCCAGTGAGTGTGGCCTACGGTCCTTCTAAATTTGGTGAATGTTAATGATGTGACATTTTGTTCACAAACATAAGCAAAACTACGAATTACACTAACACAATGTAACCATCCTTTACTTGAATCTGGATTTGCAAAAGGATATTAATTGGATTCTGGTATCTCTTTAATCATTCCACGAACGTTCAATAAGAATTCTATTTTTTGTTGCATAAAAGGTGGAAACAAGATGGGTATTGGATGACTACCTTTACCATCAGAAAGAACCCTCTTAAAATTGTTGCACAGTAATTTTTCAGAAGTCTATAAGCTTTCTAATAATTCTTGATTATTTAGATCAGAAAAATGTCCAAGTTTTTAAATATTGTATTACTCCAATTCTTTTGCGGTTTAATACTAATACGAAAGCTATAATGGTTTTTGCCAACCTTTTGTAATTGAAAATTAATATTTGTTTGTTATACTCGTTTTTCTCATTTTCAATCGTTCGTGCAAGTAGGTGGGAACTTGTTTCAACTTCTTTTCTAACGTAATTATTAAATTTGATTATGTCATTTGTAACTGGCATAATTTATGGTTTTCCCCAATGTTTTTCAGTTGCCTTTGAAAGCTAAAGATGGTATTTCAGTTGCGCAATGATTTATCAATTTCTGTTGACATTTTTAAGTTCTAAGTCAGGATTTTTGAAGACCAAAATTTTAGAATTTTTCATTATATATCTGTGAATACTGTTGCACAATTGTTTTAAGCTAGTACCCATGTGTAACGCAAGTGACGAAGCTTTAAACGTTTTAGTATCTTGATTAAATTCAGCAGTTACTTTCGTAACGGCAACCAAATTACCAAAAAATGGTTTTATGATTTCAATAAAATTTTTTACTTCAGTAATATTTGCATCATTTGTACTTCATTTTTCATCATGTTTTAACCTATTATATCTTTCAAAGCTATCAGCAATCTTGCGAATTCACGTATTTTGTTGGATGTCTGTAGCAATTTGCGGCCTTTTGTGTGTGTTTTTTTTGTCACTCGCCAAGCACACATATTAATAAATCATTTTTAGCTACTTCACCTATTTTGTCTGCTTTCGCCCAATACTGCCAACTGGAAGAGAAAAAAATATTCTGACTTGTTGATCAGCATGTTTTCACTCTATAAAACAGAAAGGACATAATTTTTTCTACCCCAAATTCTATGCTTCTTTCTTTACTTCTGGTATATGAACCAGTCTTTGACATTCTTTACCTCGCAACCTAATAAAAAATAAAATGATTCAAACATTCACTTTAGAACAATTTGTTACGCCAGTCATTGGGATTTATATTAGCTGCTAAAATGGTTAATTGAAGGAAAATATTTATTCATTTTGGTTAATATTAAGAATTTATTTATTTATTTTTTTGTTAAAAATGGTTGGTAAGTACAGCTTCTGATATTTTAAGGAATTTTGACTGTATTGTACTTGTAAAAAGATTACTTTGAAAGCTAGAGATGTGAAAAGAAACAACACTTACGATTTTAGAACTCTTAGCCGTGGTCGCTTTAACATTTGCTGAAACATTTTTACATTCTTGATAAATTAAAGTTCTTTTTTAAGTAAGTTAAGTATACAATGTCTATAATAATACTAATAATAATAATAATAATGATTTATTTTCTACTAACATATTACATGTATGGGATTCAATCTAAAAATTGAGACACTTTGTAAAAACAATTGTCAATCAAAAATCTCTTTAAATTATTATTGAAAATATAAACATGGGCACTTTCTTTAATATACGTTGGTATTGCCATGACAATCATATTGCTTAAATCTGGGGTCCAAGTAAGTGGCTTCCCCAATAATATTAATTGTTCTGTATTTCTTTTTAAATCTAGTAACTGTTTCAACAATCACCATATAGTTTTGAAACTAAATTTGACACTAACTCTCATAGTTTTCATTGTTAAGTAGATAGCAATAATTTATAAGATTTTTTCCGAGAACTGCTTACTTCGACTGTAATTTCATTGAAATTCATTGTATATCGCTTTCTTTATACCAATCTTCTGGGCTTATATTCGAAAGCGGAAGGAAACTGTGGTTTAAGATACCTATCTTGCTATGCATAGACTCTTTTGTTCTTTTTATTCTACACAACATATAAGTAGAATTCCATCGAGTTGGATAGTCTTACTTAAATTTTAAAACATCAATTCCCATGCGCTTTTGTACGTTTTGCAATTTTTCTAATGCAGAGACATAGTCACATAAATAGTATAAGTTTAGCAGAACATGAGTGTAAATAACAATATAAGTTCTTGATAATAATATTGGATATAAGGATTAGATATAAGTGGCCATCTTTGAACCCTAGATATAAGTGTCCATTTAACTTTTTTCGAAGCTCCTCAGATAGGTCAGTCTCTGTGATTTTCGACTGAGCTGTCGAAATGTATTAACTCTTAGCCGCATTGTTCGTCTGCCTAGATTTAGTTCCACCACCTCTTCCCCTACGTTGAGAAGGGTTAGAACTCTTTATGGCGTTTCACGCCGCTTCATAAACTAAATTGTAGTTGCCATTGACTACTTAATGGAGATATCCTCGACCATAACTGGCATTATAGCCAGTAAAATTTCATGCCATTTTGAAAATGATAAGAAACACTGGTATCAACATCCTCAAAATCGTTCGATCGATCGATCATAAGGGTACAGAGGTGTAATAACATTATCTAAGGATAATATTCGTATATACAATATAAAAAACAAGGTAAATCTTTGTTACATCAAAGGAGTCACACGTGTACAAAAAAAATAATATAAGGGGTAACCGAACTAGTATATCTTTTTGAAGATTTCAACAATTGATTTTACCAAGGACATATTTAATTTCGCTTAAACTTGTTTGCACTATTAAGGTTAAAGTATTAGCAAAATAGGGGATATGCCAGCAGTTCCCAAAATGTACAGCTCGAACCATATTCGCGGCATTATCTGTAACACAAGCCACTATTTTACAATATTCCATTCTATTAACACTGATTTTAATTGTTCAATAATATTTTCGGAATTGTGTTGTCCTGTGAATTTAAATGAAGCCAGCATTCTTGACTTAAGCTTAACATTACTGTTTATAACATTGACGTAGTTTTCCACAGAATACCAAAACACTATACTGCACTCGACGTGCGTTTCACCAACAAAGTTGGCATCATCTGGAGATGATTAAAATAATAAAATTGGACAGTTTAAATCATCTCCAGATGAAACGCGCGTGGAGTGCAGTAGTGTTTTGGTGTTATGTGAAAACCTACGTCAGTGTTAGGAAATATAACGTAGAATACGATAACAATGAGACAAATTTATCGTTATATTTAAAAAAAAATGGAATTACGTATTGATGATTTTTGTTTCCAAAATGGCGACGGTAATTCAGGCAAAATACTTAACAAAACATATTTTTGATACTACCTGCGTTTAGCCTCTATCTAAGTTGTTACAACGTAAAAAAATCGCTGTGAGAATGTTCGTTTTTGACAATAATAATAATAATAATAGTGTCTTTATTAAATATCAATATGGCGGTTTTTTAATATTAGGCTGCAGCTGTGAAGAAATTCAACAAATAAATGCCAATATCTCAAAAACTACTGAAGTTAGGTATAATGCTGATAGCAGTTGACCTACAAATCCGATATAACCGGAAGTTGACCATCTTTTATTATATTTTTATTTAATATCATTTTTATATATAAAATTTCAGAACTATAGCATTTATATTAAGAAAGATATTGAGAAGTCCGTATGACACACCTGATGGGAACATTAAAAAATTGTAGTTAACACGTTCACTGCGGTCGTTGAGGCTGTGGGTCACCTTTCAAGCTGCATGGTTACTTTCGAAAATATTGTATAATTAGATGTCAGAAATCGATTAGTGTCAATAAAAATTGTATATACAGGGTATTCCATGTTTTTTGCACTGTGACTCTCAAGAGAGTCATGCGCACCTGGCCAAGAATTTCATGTTCAGTGCTGACTGGCTCTCATAGGAGCCGCATAAAATCAATAAAATATTGTGAAAATGGGGAAAACATAAAAAGAACGCATTTGGAAAACATAAATGTATGCATTTATTTCACTGAAAAATAATAAATCAATGGTTTTTTTTTCAACAAAAATAACATTTTTCTGTATAAAAACTTAAAAGAAACAATACTTTTTCTAAAATAATTACATTATATATAGTCCACGTATATATGTATTATAAATAATATAAGCAAATTATGTACTACGCGTGGGCATTTTTGAAACAACCACCAACACAAAATCCAGGTTGTCCTGGACATGCTTCGCAGTGATATGTCGTCTGCTTTCTAATTTTTTTTTTTGAGCATTCTCCGCACCGTTTCCTTTTTACTCTTCCATCACCCCTAACTGCATCAATTTTTGTCAGCACGTGTTGCACAGGAGTATCCCTTTGCACAGGCTTCTTCATTTCCTCAATGTGGAGAAGACTGCTCAAAAGCGACATTCGAAAGTCGTATATCGACATTTTCTCCCCAGAATATTTTTTATGCAGTAAATATGCGTTCAAAAGCATGAGGTGAATAAAATGTATCCCCAATTTTTTGTACCACCTGATACATTTTCTCTCGCATGGGTAGTATGAATTGAGTTGATCTTGGCGATCCACACCACCCATATGTTTGTTATAATGAAATATTGGAACCGGTTTTTCTTTGGTGCGATTCCTCTTGTCCACATACTCAATCATATTATTTTGGTACTCATTACTTATATATAAAACGTCACGTTTATCCTTCCACTTTCCAATCATTATATTATTGGCATATCTAGCGACCGTTTCTCCTTTTTTTAATTTTTTGGCAATAATTTCTTGAGGATTATTTTTTCTTTTGTTACTCAGTGTTCCTGTGCAGTAAGTATTGCGTTTTGTTAGGTCATTCGCAAGTTCATATGAATTATAAAAATTGTCCATATAAACGGAATGCCCCGAACCGAAATAATTTTTGAGCAAATTCAAAACCACTTTCTTGGTGTGGCCTTTTCCACCACTGTCATCCAGGGCCCCAGTATACACCATCACATTTAGAACAATGCCGTTTGGCTCAGTGAGCATATAAAGTTTTATGCCGTACTTGTGGCGTTTATTCTTTATATATTGCCGGAATATCAATCGGCCACGCCACAGTACCATAGACTCGTCGAGAGAGAGTTCCTTTCCTGGATACTAGATGGTCGACATTTTATCGTTGAAAAAATTTATCACAGGCCTTATTTTGTATAATCGATCATTGGGACGTTCTCCGTCTGCTGGATTTCTAGTAAAATGAAGGCAACGCAATATCAAAAGGAACCGATCGCGGCTCATGTGCGCAGAAAAACATTTTAGATTGAACAGTGGATGACGTTTCCAGTAATCTTGAAGCCTATTAAGTTTGATGGTCCCTGTGTGCAACAGTAAAGCCACAAATATCAACATTTCGTTGGCAGTAACGGGCTTCCAGTGCGTAATCCGTGACTTTTCTGAAACCCCTACCCCAAGAAAGACTTCTTCGGCATAGTGATTGGTTTGGTCAACTAATAGATTCAAAAACACATCGTCGAAAATCATTCGAAAATAATCTATGGGATTATTGCCATGAGGAATGGGCACTAAAAGTCCATTATTTTTCATAAATGGAAAGTCTTTCATATTCATAGGGTCATCAGTCCAGTTTGGAATATTGTCATCGGCATCTGCACCTATTGGCGCATTAGTATCTGCAACCTCTTGTTGCGGAGATGTTTCACAATCTGCACGTAAGAAAAATTTATTCACAACAAAATCAAAAATGAAATGTTGAACTTATACCTATTTCATGCATATCCGTAGTCCCGTGTGTAATATTAGGACCACTGTTTGAAATTTCCCGCCCTAGTACAGTCTGTGACCGTCCATCAGATGTAGCTAAAATTTTTTTCAAATTAACACAAAAAATAATAATAATTAGTTTTTACCTTCGTCATCATCGTCTGTATCATCCTCGTCCGAATCCGACACTCCCTGTTCGAGGAAAGTATCGGCCTCTGTGTCACTAAAATTCCCTAACCCCCCCAAAAGATCATTATCTTCATCACTAGAATAATTCAAAGCATTGAAAAGTTCCTCTTCAGTTAATCTTTTTGGATTTTTAAAAGCTGGTCTTGGTTTTTTTGCTTTTGAGGGACCCGGCTCACCTTCCGCCATTTTACTGTCCTTATACTACAGCAAATCAAAAACGGCAAAAAAAATTCTATGTTCCGAATCCTATACGACACGCTGACACAAGCACATACACCTCCGTGCAACGCTGGTTTTAAACTGACTCATATATAAATTATTTGGTTTACTACGAATCAGAAAAAACTACCTGCTCGTTCTTTTCCTCTTGCAAATACCTCAGCAGATTCGTTCAACACACAATCTTCAGGTAGTCCTCTATTGCATTCATCTACAATAGGTTCCCGTAATGGTTCAGTTATAATTGTTGATAAATTTGGTAAGTCAAAAGTTGTAGATGTATTATCTAACAAGTCAGGAGTTGTATTTATATTAACTTCGGGCGGTTTTGCACCTTGCGCAGTTTCAAATATTTTGGACAACTGTACAATGTTTCTACTTAAGATAGACTGTCTATAATAATTATGGTGTATTGCTCCTGAATGACCCATAAAATTAGTTGTTATTAAATGATCTTTCAAATTAAGATTTATAGAAGCTGTTGCAACATGTTTCCTATGCTTTGTACCTCTATGCCCGGTTTCTCAACATTAGGCGTTATCCATTCAACAACTATCAATTAGATAAGGTTATCAATTCGACAAGTTTATTTGGGTTTCTGAACACAAACTATTCAATTTCTATTTGCTTGGTACCAATCAGAGTGATATCTCAGTTACAATAATATCTAACAGAGGGACAAGAAAAATAATAAACATTATAGATGTCTTTTATGCCCTAACAAAGGATTTCTTGAAATACGTATAGGTGGCGAAGCAGTAGACTTGATTTGGAAATAATCGTATACTAACCTCACTTCTCACTTTCTGTGTTTGTTTCTATTTCTGATTTGATTTTGCAATTGTTGCAAATTTCTTTAAATAAATAGTTAATCTGTGTTAGAAGTGTTGGAACATAATCACAGATTATATTACTCAACATAATGGAGACAGAGAATAAAGAAAATGTGAAACGTGCCCGAAATTTCACAGATTTTCCAAATCGGTGAAAATATTCCAATACAGCTACTCTGAATTGGTTAAATAATAGATATATACCTAGGTAAAGCTAAATACATACCTACCTACATGCCTTTATGTACAAACCTGTTGCGTAAAAACGAAGTGAAATTAAAATTTGTTCCATTATCGACAACGTATTTCCCTTATAACTGATTATTGGTATATTATCTTCTATTAATTCCACCAGTATATTTACATTTTCTTTCGTCAATCGAAATCTGTCTCGAAATTCTGATTCACTGTACTTTTCAAATTGATTTTCTCTTTCACGGTAAACTCGAGGATGTTCTACATGCCTCACAATTTCTAAAAATTCTTCATCTGAAGATATGGAAGATTCCGAACTTTCCATTATAATAGCAATAAATTTTCTTGAAGTAGTTGAAGTTAATATGAAGTATTACAAAAATGATGCACAAGTAAGGTAATAAGGTTAGGTTTTATCTTATCCAACCGATATCTGTCCGTTCTGCAGTAGATATGTGCTCGATAACTTATGAAAAGGATAAGATTATCAGCACACTTCAGAAACCCAATTGACGAAGATATTTTTAGTTTGTCGAATCGATAGCTTTATCGAATAGATATCTAGTAGTTCAGAACCGGGCATTAGTAAATAAGGTCTTGTGGCTCCACATTCCTCAAAGTACTTTCGTAAGAAGTTACAAGCAGACAAATATTTTGAATATGTCCAGTAGATAGTAACCAAACACTTTATGGATTACTTTTTGCACTTGTACTTTCTGCACCTTGTAAAAAGGCTTGGTTTCTTGGAAGAGGAGATCCGACCTGGAATTTTATCTCCGCCATTAGAACTACGATAAAAGGAGAATTCTCTCCTTCAATTTCCAATCTTTTTCTATAGCACTCTTTTCCATCATGTCTAACTTCTACTTTTACTTTTTGTAATTTCCTTCGAGGACTTTCCATTTGCTTTCACAATGAGTTCCTTTTATACTTGTTTCCTTAATCATTTGCATCTCTTTTGCGACTTCTTCGAACATTTAAGGTCTTAATTTTTTCTTAACTCACCTGGTCCCGGTATTTCTTATATAATTCCAGAACAAGCAAAGTGTTTTGGTGTGTCCATTTATGACTCCTCTGAAGTTGATAGAAGGACCAAGAGCTCGGCCAATACGTCTAGAAATGTCTGTTGTTGAAATAGCAATAAATTACATAGATATTTAACTATTTATCTCCTACTTCGCCCATTTTTAATATTTGTTTTCTTTCAAAATTCAAATAATCAACAACACAAAATATTAAAACGGAACACATTGAACAGGACAAGAAGGCGCTAGGATAAGGTTAGATAGATTAACGTCTGTCAAGTGACATTTGACACATACCTGTTTTTGTTCGGATTCCGAAATCGTTTGCGGTAAAAAATAAAATTCTAGCTGGTTCGTGTCCCAACTGGGCTCCGCTTTACACAATTCTGAATTAATTCTGAACTGGTTCGGATTGTGACCCGCGAACTTAGTTAATATTAATAAATAATTGATTTAGAAGTTGCAATACTTACTGTAAGTAAATTAATTAACACAAAAAATAATCAAGCTAACTGTAACAGGCGCTGCCCGATATACAGACTTCACAGGCTTCACGAAACTTACTTAGCTATTCATTTATCTCGAAAGGGAGTCTAAATTTTACTACTGAATCAATTTCTCTGTCGCTGAGTTCGAGATATGCTGTGATTGACGTATAAAAAGGTTTGACGGTAGCTGAGGTTTGACTGAGAGGGTAGCTAGACGGATTTACATGAAAACACGGCACTTTTAGGCAAGGGTTTTTAATAACAAATAAATAGAATTTAAAAACGTAAACAAAAGAGAAATGCAAAATACTGAATTACTATTTGATCTATGGAAACGATTGAACACAACACTAATGAACCCTAAACTAAATGACTGTGCATAAAACAACTAACGGCGTCTATTACGAGTCCCAGAAACGTACTTTACCCTGCCTTGGTGGTTTGCCCTCATACTATGGGGAGAAGCCCCAAATAAATACAAACAACCCCTTCTGAAGTCGCGCCGTTGGAGCCTAACTTTTCTTCAGTTGAAACTTCCCAAGTAAAGTTTCATTGCTATAAAATTCAAATATGCGAATCCCATTGGTTGTTAAAGTACGTTTCTCCCCTCTGTCTAGTACCGCGAACCATGACCTGTTTCTGTCACGCTATCCAATCAAAATAGTATTTACTATCTAGTTACCTAAAACCCTTAGATACTATCCTCGTCTCAAAGTGAGGGGGAATTACGGCTTACTCTACTGATATTATTCCTGGAAAAACTCCCCGAAAAAACTAGGTTGACCTGCGCCTTTGCAATATTCTGAACGTACAAAAGATCTTCCTCCAGAGAACCTCTAAGTACCACCATAATTCATTACAATCTACTGGACTTATTTAGTTAGCACATTTGTTGCTTTGTCTACTAAATACTGTTCTGTCTCCAGGGATGCATGGATCTAGACATCCATAAAACGTTTCAATAAATCTGTTAAGCCAAAATAATTTTGAATAGTATTTATAACCCAAAATGACATCTGTGCTAAAGAACTAGCAATGGTTCTACGAAGTCTATCTGTTTGAGCCAGATGTTACTTTCTAAAGATATTTAATTTACACACAAAAGTGCCACTTGACGTTCACCATGTGGGCCTTTGTTACATAACGAACGATCGATCTATCTGGAACTGTGGAATAGTATCGAACGAATGATGGAGTATGAATTATGGAATATGGAATGGGTAAGGGCACAGAACAATATCCCGGTGTCTGTAGACGCTTGTGCAATGACAAGCGTCTACAGACACCGGGATATTTTAGCTTCCAAAATCCCACATGCGCATCTTCTGGTTTTTAAGAGGAAGATTTGAAAACTGCTAAAGTAAGGGGCGGCTTCATAATCAAATTTAGGGAACTTTAGCTAAGGTTCCTTTTTAATACCTTGAATACAATTGTCTCAATAATAGTAAGGCCAGATTCCATAATAAAAAGATAAAGGACATTTAGCTAAAGTTGCATTTAAGTACCCAGAATACCTACTAAAAATCTATAAATGTAGGTTGTAAAGTAATAAAATAATAAAAATAAATATAAAATCTAAACTCTTAGATAAAATATTTCTGGGGAAGCCCTTTGTATAAAAATTATTTAAATTAGTACAAAGGGATGGAATAACCTATTTTATTTAATAAGTTTTAAAACACTGACGTAGTTTTCCACACAACACCAAAACACTATACTGCACTCGACGCGCGTTTCGCCAACCAAGTTGGCATAATCTGGATATAATTTAAAACAGTGTTAATCATCTCCAGATGATGCCAACTTACAACTGGAAAACTACATCAGTGTTATTTTCTTCTCCAAGTCTAAGTTAAAATCAAAGGTATTATATATTTGCAGTCCTTCATCTGCAATTTGATTCAGTATTACCACTTTAACATTATCATTTTTTCCAGTTTTTCCACTGGCCAGTAGCTACAAATTATATGTTTGCTTGCACAACGTCCAATTGCTTAGTACATCACCTTTGAAGCTCATTTCAGCAGGTGGTTTAACTGTTCCGACATAATTATTTTTATCCTTAACCTCACAATGCGTTTACTGTAATTGAAACTTGTTTTACATTAAACTCCAATATTGAGGTAGCAAAGAAAAATATAATTTTTTATATTATGTAGCGACTTACCTTAAAGAGCATATGTAGGTACCCTGGTTTTTTCAATTTAAACCTGAGCAGAGTAGTAGCAGCGTTAAACCAGGTGGCGCTCCTTAGTAAGTAATTTGACAAATTCCAATAAGTAGTCCTTTTTCTGTTTTTTTTTAGCGAATACGGGGCATTCACATTTTTAATAAAATATATTAATATATAAATAAGATATTATCCTCATAACATAGATCCTCTCAGAGCATAACACTGTCTCACACTTAGAGCACTAAAGTTTGTCCAAACATTGTTTAATTAGATATCCTGCGGTACATTTTACAGCCCACTCAGTATGCAGTTATGCTGTTCCTTGCTTCACTTGTTTTCCTATTTTCTTCTTCCGAATCCATAAATAGTGTGTCACTGCTGCTGGTATTATCTGATATACTGAAAAATTTGTCCTCAGTTTTCAACAAATTTAAATTATTAGTTGGTTCATAGTTTGTGCTTTTTGGTGGTTTCATTAAGTTCATAATGCAGTTTGATTTGTAGGCCGCTTGAAATGTTCTGACGCTTGGGTTTCTTGAAGATCCACCTCTTTGCCTAAATACCTTTTTTCTATCTATCTTGGCCTCGAAATTGTGAAACCCGTGTAATTTCTCGTAAGCGTGGTATGGCTCTTGAATTAACCCCATGTCGAAACCCTGCCTCTTAATTTTGTCAATCGCCAATTCCATTAATTCCCGCCATTGTAGTCGATGCGTCTCCTGGACTTCTTTAGTATGTGCACCATGGCGGGATAGTCCTGATCCCGTGCGCTATGACTCAAATTCTTACCAAAAACCCTCCAACAATTTATGCATTTCCTCCCCGTCTTGTCGCAGTCTCGTCCGTCATGTTCTCCCGCACACTTGTGACAGTGGTCCTTCTGGGCACAGTACTTCATGACATGCCCAAACCTGCAGCACTTAAAGCACATCGCTATGCCCAGGTACTCCTCCACAAAATGCCTTTCGCAGTCCAGCTCTACCTTTCCCTTTTTTACTAAAATTTTAAAAGTCGCCAGATTTACCCTCAGCACAATATTTTCCTTCCATGCATTCCTGCACGTCACACGCTTTACTATTTTTACGTCCTCCAATGCCAAATGCCCCAACTCTTCGGTTCCCCTCAACAATTTCCCAATAAACTCCTAGTCCCCCATCCCTCTCTTCACCCCCGACACGACGAGCATCGGGTCCGCCGCCTTCCTTTCCCTCACCACCAAATTCTTATCTTTACTCAAACTTTCCTTAATTTTACTTTCCTGCTCCCCATTCTTTCCCACAATCACCAACTTCCCGTCCCTAATCACCCTCATTCCCTCCGGAGGACCTCCGATGTCCTTCGCCAATCTCTCAGCCAACCTCTTCGCATTGGTCTCCTCTCTGCTGGAGACGACCAACGCCCTCTCCCCTCGTCGAGTCGAGGGTGGAGTTTTCCAGCCCTCATCTCCCGTCACCACCACCCTTCCCTCAATCCTATTTCTTGCATTCGCGCCACTCGCATCTTTACCCTTCATCGCTTCGGCATACGATCTGCACTGCACCCTGGTCCTCCTCTTTTCTTGCCCCCCCCCCCCTCATTCTCCTCACTACTACTACTCACGTCTCCATCAACTATCCTCCTATCCCCACTTTTCCGCCCCACTCTCATTCTTTCCCTCTTTTCCTCGCCCCCCTTTACCCCTTCTTTTAATCTCCTCACTTGCTCCTCCAGATCTCTCACACGCATCATCATTCTCGCCTCTTCCCTCAGCACTTCCAACATCTTCTGAATCTTCATCGCCGCGTTCATTACAAACACCTGGTCGCCCCTCGTGACCGACAACTTGCCCCGACTTCCTTGGCCGTTGCCTCCACTATCCTATCCAGCCCCCTTTCTATTATCCGTGTTCTGTCCGTCTTCTTTATCACTGCCTGCCTACTACCATCTCCTTCACTAATAATCTCTTCCTCCCTTCTCAAATCTTCTTTTTCTTTCCCTCCGTTTCTGTCTCTCTTCACTTTCTTAGCATCACCTTTTTTATTATCACTACCTTCCCTTTCAACTTCCATCTTCCTGTTTCTCTCACTCGCCCTTCTTTTACTAACCAAACTGCTCACCTCCTCGCTCTCCCCTTCGCTGCTCACCAGATGGAGCGCCAGCGACTCGCCCTTTCTTTTCCTTTGGCCGCCCTTAGCCTGCGTCCACTCCATGCTGTTCCCCTCCTCGAAACTTAAATAGCTCTCCTCATCCCCACAACTGTCACCCGGTTTTTCCCCTTTTCTGCTTCCCATGTCCCAAATTCACAAGCAAAATTCAATAAATATATAACTATACTTAAAAACTAAGCCAAACACTATCTCTGTCTATGCTAATATGTACTTATTTAGGTGCTAAAATTTTTCAAAAATTTTATTACTCAATCGAGTCCTATCAAACGTCACTACTACATATCACTATCCTAATTTGCAAACGGTTTTTTGCTTAAAAATTATCTATTTGTTTCCTCGAATGCTACAAATGTTAAAAACTCACTGCGCTACACTATGGTAAAAAGTGCTTGTTTGGGTGCAAAAAGTTTTCAAAATTTTATTACTCAATCGGGTCCTATTAAACGTTACTAACAAATGTTCCTGTCATTTAGAATTTGCAAAACATTTTTGCTTAAAATTATCTGTTGCAAATATCCTTATTTCTATTTATTGTTTCCGGGAATGCCACAAAATGTTAAAAACTCACTAGTCCTCGCCTCGCTCGCCCGCTTCCACTGGAACTCAGCAACGGACACGCCTCTCCTCACCTCTGCACCTAGTTGGGACACGCCCTAGACCTGTCCAACACCTTTCACCAACGCGAAACACTACAATTTTTATTTTTACACAGCGACGCTTTAAACCTGTAAACAACTTTGACAACAACTACAGTCAGCCATTTTCCAACAAATGGCTGACTGTAGTTGTCAAAGCATGTAATGCAACGCCAGTCGGGGCATATTGCCCGTGGAATAGTTGTTTTCGGCATCTCCTTCCAATGGTTTACTATGATGTTCCAATATCTACATAACTATGCACCAAAAAAGCTAAATATTTATAAATTATAAAAATCATACATCATTTTTTACAGCCATAACATTATACCTAACACCTTTGAAATAATTCAACAAATAACTGGAAGTACAAGTTTTATAACTCCTTGGAGAACAACATTTTCTAAAATAATGGAGTCTTTACTATGAACAAAATAAAAATGAACGTTTGTTTTTATTGTATTCAATATGTATTGTAGTAATTTTTTTTAGTGGGTCTGACAGATAAGATGTACTTACATCTTAACAATATTGTAACTTTTTGGATAAATTCGAAGTTGCAGTACTTAAGGCGGGTCATGTTCTTGTTACTATATTCTCTAGCTCGATTCAAAGCATTAAAATTATTGTCACATTGGCTCGCCTTAATACGCTATATATGCAAATTATACAGTCTTCACTTTCATTTTCATTTTGACAAGATATCCAGCCACATAATATAAGCCAGCACTTTCCAATGATTTAAAATATTGAAAACTTGCTGGTAAATACAGATGACTCCTTATCTTGAACCAGTTTTTCTTCTAGTTAGCCCTTTTTATAAAATAAATTATATTACTTAAATGCGAATGGCATTAAAACAAATGAATATCTATTTTACAATTCGTCTCCTTGTTTTCTCCTACTGGTTTGTTTATAAGCAACTAGTGTAATTTTAAATTGTACTGTCCAAGTATTTAAAATTGTTGTAAATACTTCGTACCTTCTCTATTTTTTATATAACAGCATCTCTGCTGAAAAGTACAACTTTACTGAATAACACACACCAAAAGAAAAAGTGTACATAAAATAAAAAAATTCTGAAGTAATAAATATTACTCATGACCACACCTGCAGAACTGCACAACAAAAAGTTTACTTGGACATAAGTACCTGGGTAAATCTTTGTAATGACATAAGAATATTGGCAATTGGCCCGTACTGAATGTTTAGAGACAAGACTATTTACCAACAGAAGATCCAAATGCCCTACATGTCGGTTTTGTAAACCTTTGGCCACGTTGACGAATTCTTCCAAATAAATTTTCGAGGGGATATTGGTTAAACCTTCTTGTTTTAACTCTACTGAATCCACACTTATTCAGTTTTTTCCTGATAATCCGGAAACCATGTTATGCACCAATTTTTAAAACGGCATATTTTCTTCTAGAACTTACTGGATACTTTTTATAAACGACACTGGGATCCAAGTGTAAAAGTTGAACGTTATTAATTATACGCAACCATTTCTCACAAAGATCCCTCAAATTTTTCGGGTTAGGAAACCGATGTCTAGCATTCCGTTTTTCTGAGGCGCTTTCCAACTCAGCAGTTTGTGCGCCGAGAACCTGCGCGCCCAAATTATTGAAAGGCGCGTTCCAGCCGTTACCGGATTTCGAACGCGCCTTACCTTCCGCTTTCCCCTAAGCCCCGATTTTCACAAAAACCATTTAGCTATAATCATAGCAAATGTAAAAATTATACATTTAGTAACATTGTTTCAAACGTTCTATGAATAGTTACCACGGTTTCAAAACTCCAAGGCAAACTTGACCATCATAAAAATTGAAAAAAGTCAAAAATTTCAGACGCTGTAGAGAAAAACATCCTGTATATTTCTTCTTGCAATTTGGTCCATCAACATTTGGGGTGGTCCTGTTAATTCTTCAATTGTTTTGAAATAATTCCATGGCACGCTTGACTCGCCAAGTCCCTTTGAATTCCTTATTTTGCTCAACTTTATCACGGTGTAGAATCGAACACCATCTATATTCTTTGTTCAAATTTGGTAAATGGGGGTTTTTGCGGGTCCTGATTGGCGCTGTTGTATTAAATTTTAAATTAAAGAATTGCCAAATGGTTTTTGTGAAAATCGGGGGTATAAAAAATTATTCGCATTTTGACAAAAGTAATAACGTCAAAACGAGCATTTTTTGAAAATATTTCGAACAAATAAAGGTTTTTGAAAATATTTCACAAAATAAACTTATTAATATATGTAGTTATATTATTTTCTTTTATTGTAGACTCGGAATTATCCCCTCAATCAGGTAATTAATTAAAGTCATATGATGGTGTCTTAGATCTTATAGGATCAATAGGGACCCACTAGAGGACTGAAATCATCTAAAGAAACAAAATGCTTACCAAGTAAAATCATCCTTATTCTAAATATTGCGTTTAGGGGATGGATGGGACCACGGGTTCTAATCTAAAAAAAGAAGGGAAGAGAAATTAGCTGTAGGTAATAATGTAAAGTTGTTAGTTATAACAGAATTGTTTAATAAAAACAGTAATGAGCGAAAAATCAAAATGATATGAGTTAAATATTTTTTCTTTTAAGTTAAGTCATAGGTTCCTATAGAAATAGAGACAACCATTTTTTAGCTGAAATATTTTGAATAGATATTCAAAATATTCAAGAAGTCCTGATTCAGTCGATGGGTCAGGATATATTTTCGTAATATCGTAGTCCTTGATAAGAGACTCATATAAACCTTGCAATGATTTAATGGACATAATAATTTCGTTTTGAAACACTTGAAGATTGTTTTTACACGTGCAACGCATTGTTTTTACAGTATTTAGCATTGTATTTAGCATTTCATTTTGACTCTCCAAATTAATCCTATATCGCCGATATAGTCCTAATACCTCGTAACCCACAAATTATAAATTTTACAGCAGACCAATAAAACGTCTCATTTTTTACACGGTAGATAAAAAATAAAATTTAGGAAGTCCTTTGTCATTAAAAGTAACTTAGTTTATTATGAGTTAACTCAATTTTAAGCGTTTCAATGAAATTTGATAAATTGTGGGATACGTTGTATTTCTTTCATTTGCTCTATTTGTAATCTGACAATTGTGGTTTGATATAAAATATATTTAATTAAACCTTAAAAATAATATTAAACAATAAAACTCAGAGAAAACTAATTTTATTTATTTATTTATTTTAATTTAACCATTATACATTCTTTTTGTATTGCATAAAAAAACATGAAGAAATCTTAATTAATCTCATGGGGCAGAGAATCGTAAAAATGATGACAGTCACTGGGTATTACTTTTTTCAGTTCCTGTAGGTGCTTCCACTTTTGTAACGTTATTTTTCTCCGTTCTTTAAACAGTTGAGGCCATGCTGCACCACCAGTAGGGATGCACAATTCCTTGAAAATTTCAAGATCTTGTCTTGATCTTGTCTTGAATTCAAGACAAAATCAAGACAATAAAGCAAATTTGAATTTCAAGACAAGACAAGAAAAAGCCTGTTAATACCAAATTTCTTGACAGGAAATCAAGAAATCTTGAAATTTCTTGCAAAATCGTTGATTTTTTTACCGCTACAGTCCGGATTAGTATAAAAATATTAAAGAACATAGAAATAAAATGTATTTTCTAAATATTTTTGTCACTACATATATTTTTACAAGAAAATGTTAAATAGCTACATTTTCAAAATAAATGAAGTAAAACTATACTAAAATGAGTACAAAATATATTTACAGTGATGACTCGGTTGAACGTAATATGTCTGGATTAGACAACCACGAGTTTAAACACATCAAGCTTCTAACCGACTCTTCAGATAACCTTGACCTAATTTTTGTTATGGTTAAAGATGCCTTAGAGAATACCCTTTCTACGGGTACAGACGTAGCTGATGTACTAAATAAGTCTCTGGCCATTTTTGCCAAACATGTATAGACTTGTTCGTGCCTTTTCCACCAATCAAGAATATCTTCTGTATTGTCTGCCCTTATTTCAGTAAGATATCGATCTATTTCAGACCGCCAAGTTGTTTCTGAATAGCTCTTCTTAAAGAAGCATGTGAGATACAAATCAAATTGGCCATGTCTTTTCCACATTCAGAAGATTCACAACTAAATTTCTCATAGTACTCATTTTTAAAAAGTCGCTCGAATTTAAAAAATTGCTTGTTGTTCCAAAGCCTTTCCCCACGAACTGGAGCCAAAGGTTTCTTCCTTGTGCCGTGGATCTAAAATGAGGACAATACAATAGATCCAGTTGGTTTTATTGTATTATTAGCAGGTAAGAATAGTTATAGTATGATTAATATTGATTTGTCTCAGATGATATCGCTTATTCCTAGCATAGATGTTGTCGGAGCAAAATGTATGATTAATGATTATTCACTTTTTATTTACGTGGTTTACATTCCTCCTACAACATCTAATGCGGATTTTGAGTTGTTTCTTGATTTATTTGAAAATATATTGTTGCATAATAATAACGTTTTGATTGTTGGTGATTTTAACATAACTCATTTTAATAATGTTCTAGTCAATGATACATATTGTCAATTGATGGATAAATTCTTAGGATTTTGTGGATTAGTTCAGGTAAATAATGTTACTAATGTGAACAATAGACTTCCTGATTTGATTATTTGTAATGTAGATTGCGAAGTTGCCCAGCAAGAACACAAACGTTAAAATAACGTTGAAATTGACGGTAACCGACCGTTGAGTAACCTTTGTATTACGACGTTGAATCAACGGAAGAATGTCCCGCGGTTCAACGTATATTTCAACGCATGTTACAACATTTTAATAACGTTTATTATAACTTTATTTAAAACGTTATTTATAACTTAATATACTACGTCTCTATAACAAGTTTATTAAACGTTGAATTTGATCGCAAAACAACTAGTATTTAACCGCTACTAAACGTTAATACAACGTGTGTTAGAAACGTGTTTCAGACACATTCCAAATATCTGTCAACGTTGATAAAACGTTTGAGGTCAACGTTGATAGAACGTTTGAGATCAACGTTATAGAACGTTGAGCTTAACGTTATTATAACGTTGAGCTTAACGTTATTATAACGTTGAGATCAACGTTACTATAACGTTGAGATTATAACGTTGAGATCAACGTGGTCATAATCGTATCCGCGAACATCGTATTCTAACTGTATCAATGTTCTATTAACGTTGATCTTAGCGTTCTGTAACGTTGGTCTCAACGTTAATAGAACATTGATAGTTAGAATACGATGTTCACGGATACGATGATGACGAATTTTCACATGCAACACTTTTGGAAATCACTTATACAAATTCCACCACTTGGCACTGCTTGACAATATATTATGTTTTAGGGCTTCTCCAGGAGATTAAAGTTATGAAATAGTAGTTTCTAAAAACATTTTTATTTTTGCTTTTAAGTTAGCTTCTAAATGCTAAATGAAAATTAATTATACCAATAATAATAATACCACTTCATCTGACTAAACATTTATTTAAAATACTTAATATATCTACAATATATCATATTTGTTCTTGTACGGAGAACCTGAAAAGTAAAAGTATTTTAGTTTAGATAATAATCATTTTCACTGCAAATCAGAATTTATCACTTTACAATTGAGAAGTTAATTTTCAATAGGGAACTTTTCTACTTACTAGGTGGTGGTTAGTCATTTCACCTAGTATTTCACTGTTACAATGGTTATCTGATTTGTAGGTATTAAATTAAAAAACACTGATAAACCTTAGTTAGTTATTTATTGAATTGAAATGAACCCATATATGAGACCCATGTATATTTTCTGAGCTACGTTGTAAATCTGTTTCATTTAAACAAGAAAATACGGTATTGCAAGTTCTTTTTACTCTGCGGTCGAATTGCCGCTTACCAATTCTTTTTGTTCTTTCTGAAGTATTTCTGAGCATTACCTCGAGTTAAAAAAGTTAAATTAGAGAACAGAATTATTTACTTTATATTCTTATTACCTAAAATATAAACCCAGTTATTTAATAGTAGATAGCAGATAATAGTAAGTAGTAAGATAGTAGATAATTATCTTGGGTTCCAGAAAGAATAAAATTTATATTTCACGATTGATTTTCAAATAACGTACAAGCAGTATGTAAAAAAATGTATGTTGAATTAAAAATGAAAATTCAGAAAACACATCCGTCAGAAAAAGTATATCATTTTGTACAATGAAGTAAATAAGTACCTATCATAAGTAGGTACTTATTTACGTACCTACTTATGGCTAGTTACTTAGTTAGGTACTTAGTTACGTAAATATAACGTAGTAAATTATGTTACCCAAGTAACATAATTTAATTAAAAACATTTTTCTATCAATTAGGTAGGTACAGGAGGTAGGCACCTATATCGTTACGTATATCCGTAGTCATCGACGTTATGTCACCCGCCTATTATAGTTTTTATAGCATATTTTTTATTTTAATGCAATGTGTCGGTCCCTAAAAAAACAAATTAGATAAATAGATACCCTAAATAAGTCTGTAATTTCAACATCATTTAACATAAAATTTAGAATGACTAACGTAAACTGATCTACGAAAAGCCTGTATCATTTTTTCAACCTGGTAACTCAAAAAATAAATATTTTACAGTAATTTCAAAGCAGGACAAAATTTAATTTACTTACCTCTTCGGAGACAAGCGTCAAAGCAAACCTAAATTTAGCAGAGGTTGAAGAGAAATTAAAACAATAAAAAAAGCATGAGCTACAGCACCTGTGATGCCACGGCCATATTGAAATAAACGAGTATGGGTACCTAACCTACATACCTTTTCTGGACATGCAACGAAAACTATTAGTATGAAAACAAAACAGTAATGCATAAACTTGCAACTAAAGTACAACAATCCACTAAAAATGATTTCATAAACTTATTTTTCACTAGTTATTGCCTGCCAATAGTGAGAATTTTTTAACTGCACCAGAACACCACATATCACTGGATACGAAGTCCGAACGAACAAGTGGCGGTTGGCGGAACTAACGACTGACATCATGCTTGTTTACTTGGGTGTCAACGACCAATCACGATTATTACAATTGACATCAGCCATCAAATGTCCGCTTGCTGATTGGTTAGATGCAACCTTTCGGATTGTGAAGTTGGAAGTTGATGTTGACCCCGTAAAAATTTGAATTGAACTGAATTTGTATTTGGTTTTTCGTTCGTAGCTGGGGGACGAGGAATTGCCTTTATGGCAATTTTTATAAATACATTTTTCCACTTCAACTGCACAAAATATTCGGTACACTGAAAAATAATATTGATTTAATTTGTGCAGAAATGCCAAGTGTTTCTAAGATCGCCGTAAACATAAACTACCTATACCAATATTTAATAGCTATTATTGCCATAGATAATACGAAAAATTTGACATTTCATCTTGTGTATAAAATCATAGATATATGTAAAATTGCCTTATGATCTTGAAATTAATGTCAATAATGATTCACCATTTTCATGTTGTTTTAATAAAATTATCTATAGGTAAAAAATTAAAGATACTCGTAAAATTATTGTGTTCAAAAGAGTTGAAATATTGTTTCTCTTAACGTTTATATAACGTGCAGATTCTAGTTAAATATAACTTTATTAATTACGTTGAAATAATGTTCAAAACCACTCAAGCTATTAGTTTTTATTATAAAGTTTACGTCCTTTTAACGTACAAATTACACCTAAAAATTAAGTTCATATTTACGTTTAAATAATGTTAAAAGTCATAGCTCAAATTAACTTGATTAACCAACGTCAATTTCCCATGAAAATATTAGCAATACTAAACAAAGTGTTGAAATATTGTTCCTTTTAACGTTTATATGTCGTGCAGAAAATAGTTAAATATAACCTTATTATTTACGTTGAAATAACGTCCAAAATTACTTAAGCTGTTAATTTTTATTAGAAAGTTTACGTCCTTTTAACGTACAAATTGCACTTAAAAATTACGTGCCTATTTACGTTTAATTAACGTTAACAGTCATAGAGTAAATTAACTTTATTAATCAACGTCAATTTCCCATGAAAATATAACCAGTATTAAACAAAGAGTTGAAACATTGTTTCTTTTAACGTTTATATAACGTGCAGGTTGTAGTTAAATATAACCTTATTATTTACGTTTAAGTAACGTTCAAAACCACGCAAGCGGTTACTTTTTATTAAAAAGTTTACGTCCTTTTAACGTACAAATTACACTTAAAAATTACGTGCATATTTACGTTTAAATAACGTTAACAGTCATAGCGCAAATTAACTTGATTAACCAACGTGAATTTCCCGTGAAAATATTACCAGTATTAAACAAAGAGTTGAAACATTGTTTCTTTTAACGTTTATATAACGTGCAGGTTATAGTTAAATATAACCTAATTATTTACGTTGCAAAAACGTTACAAACCAATCAAGTTGTTACTTTTTATTATAAAATCTACGTTTCTCTAACGTTAACGTTACCCATTGAATTCTACTAATAAATTCACGTTTTTATAACGTCTAAGTTACACCTTACGTTGATAACAATTGTTGAATAGACGTGTTCTTAACGTTTGATTGAAAGTAGGTTCTTAAACAACGTTGGCTTTTTCAACGAGTAACGTTTATTCAACTACAGCAACGTTATATACACGTTAAAACAACCAACCTGTTCTCACTGGGTGCTCGTGATAATGATCCTCTGGTTAGGGTTGATTCTCATCATCCCCCTCTTATCATAGATATTAAAATTAATATTAATTCCTTGTCTAGATTTGCTACTAATATGGTAAATAGTATGATGTATAACTTTCGGAAAGCTGACTTTCACACTCTATATCAAACTTTACTTAATACGGACTGGAACTTTTTGAATGAATTTACAGATGCTACTGAAGCATGTGAAGGATTTTACTCAAATCTATATTTAATATTTGATTCTCACGTCCCTCTGTTTTGTAAGAAAAAGTACAGGTATCCAGTGTGGTACACCAAAGATGTTATTTCACTTATTCGGTTAAAAGATATGTATCGACACAAATTTAATACTTGCAAAACAGACTTTTATCACAATAAATTTAGGGAAACAAGATCAATACTAAAACAACAAATTACTACAGCGTATCAATCGTATTTAATTCATGTTCAGTCTTCACTTACTAACGATAGTAAAGAGTTTTGGAAGTTCATTCACAATAAAAAGAATTCATCTAGAATTCCTTCTCGTATGTTTGATGACGTCGCTACTTATGATGAGCCTGATATGGTACTAAATGCATTTCGTCGATACTTTAGTAGTGTATATATCATTGGCTCTAATTTTATTCCTGAAGTTTCAGTAAATAATTTTCCTGGATTGACAATGAACGCTATACCACTGTGCAACGTATTGTCATCTATAGATAATCTTAAAAATAAACCAACCCCAGGTGATGATCAAATACCTAGTTATTTCATAAAAGATTGCAAGCATATATTTGCCTATCACTTGTTAATTTTATTTAATCTTTGTCTGAAAACAGCTACATTTCCGGATCTGTGGAAGGTCGGGAAGGTGTGTCCCGTTTTGAAGTCTGGGGACTCAGCATCAATAAAAAATTATCGCCCTATAACGATTTTGAATAACTTCGCTAAAGTTTTTGAGAAGTCGTTGTATAACCTAATCTACTCCTCTGTGAACACTCGTATTTCTCCAAACCAGCATGGTTTTATGGAAAAGAGGTCCACGGCTACGAATCTCATGTGCTTCACGCAATATCTCTCCGAAGTTATTGATAAGCAAGGTCAGGTGGATGTGGTGTACACCGACTTTTCGAAGGCTTTTGACCGCATTGATCACGGAATATTAATGAGCAAATTAACAAGTCAATTTGGCTTCAGTAAACCACTTACAAATTTATTTACTTCGTACCTTAGTAATCGGGTTCAATATGTTGCATACAATGGTTATAGGTCTAACAATTTTTTAGCTATATCTGGGGTCCCTCAAGGCTCCAATCTAGGTCCACTCTTATTTCTGCTTTTTATAGATGACTTATGTTCTCTTATTAACTGTCAGTACATGATGTTTGCTGATGACCTCAAACTTTTTTCTGAGATAAACACATTATCCGACTGTATTAATATCCAGAATCAATTAAAAAAAAATAGAAAATTGGTGCCATATTAATAACCTTAATATGAATATCTCAAAATGTAAAATTGTACTTTTTCAAATCACTATGAAGACATAACATTGTCAGCATTTAGAATGTTAGGGTTTATTATAAGAAACTGTAATAGTTTTAACAGCATTATGGCACTAAAAACTCTTTATTTTTCGTATGTTAGATCAAGACTTGAATACTGCAGTACTGTGTGGTCCCCAATTTACAATATACATAAACTTAGCTTAGAAAGAGTGCAAAGGAAGTTTTTGAAGTTTCTTAATTTCAAAATTAATGGTGTGTATCCTGTTAGAGGCTATGATCATCAATTGCTTTTATCGCAGTTTAATTTTCAGTCACTTGAGTTACGGAGAATGCAACAATGTGTTAAATTTCTTTATTTTTTATTAAATAACAGAATTGATTCTATCGATTTGTTGCAAATAATTTTCTATCACGTGACTTTATTTAATACTCGCAACCATATTACCTTTCACCAACCACATGCTACTTCAAATGTTTTATTTAAGTCTCCTGTGTTTAACATGCTGCGTAACTTTAACGCAATTGCTAACACATGTGATATTAATTTTGATAGTTTAAGTGTAATTTTAGACAGATTAACTGCAAATTTTAGATTTTAGAATTCTGAATTATCTACTTAGTCTATTTCTTTCTCGTTGTATGTATTATTTTTAGTTTGTACTTGTATTTATCGATTTATTATGTATTGAATTATGATGTATTATGTGCGTAAGCAAGTAACAGTTAGACAAACTGCTTAGTGTAATTATATTGTCCTGTCATTGGAGTAATCTGTTGGGCAATAAATGTATTATTATTATTATTATTATTATTATTATTATTATTATTATTATTATTGTAATGCTTCACAATTTTGTTTCGTGCTGCTTGAATACCACTAATTAAGTTCTCATCAATATCGTTTCTGTCTGTTTTATTGTCTAGTTTGTGAGCCCACATTTCCAATTTATCTAAGAGCATATTTATACCAATTACAACAGTCGACAGTGTACAGTAGTTTTCACCTTCCAGTACTAAAGATAGAGTCTTAAAAGCTTTCAAATATTGAGAAATCCTTTCTAACAGAAACCATTCCGATTCAGATATCTTGTACGCACCTAGAATTGTATAATTATTATCGCAAAGAAGAGTTAGAGGCTTTTTGAAACCGACAGCCCAGATCAACATTGGCTGGAGTGTAGTAGTGCAACGCACGCTGGCGTAGCGGGGCATTTATTCGCACGGTGATCTGTGATTCCCCCACTTGCCGTTTCAAGAAATTTCAAGATCTTGAAACTTTCTTGATTTCAAGACAAGAAATGAGGTGACAAACTTTGGTTGATGTGGTAATTTGCGCCATTCATCATCAAAGTCGAGTTTATAAAAAATACGTCCTTCTGGTGAATATTGAAGAACCTTAATATCATTTACTACTGGGTCGCGTGCTACTTTTCCGGGTCTAATGAATAAATATCTGTGAAGCTTTTTGACGCTACAGTCCTTAAATTGATGATACTCCATAATTGTTGCATGTTGCATCATAGGGAAATGGCTTAAGTCGTGCTTCTTTAGTTAAAGATAAATATAAAGATAAACTTGACTTGACTTGAAACTAAATCCTGTGTCCAAAAACCAGTTCCTTAAAAGTTTAAGAAATGAGGTACATCGGCAAAAAGTAAATAGGCATTTCTTTCCACAACCTTTGATTTCCGCCCCCGCAATCTGAAGTACAAGCAACTACACAATATTATATTTCATACAGTTTTGTTATTACAATGTTTAATATATCCTTGGTCATCTTTTGATCGAAACCTATGTAAACCGGCTGTTTCTATTTTTGGAAGAGACCTCGTGCCATTACAACTTGTATGTATGAGTTGAGATCCATTACTTCATCTTCCTTTTGGTGGTATTCATAAACAGATGACACTTTAATTTCATCGAAGGATAAAACTGTTACTTTTAATTTTTTATCTGATTTTGTCTGACCCGTCACATTCATAACTCGTAGAACATCATTAATTACACCATTTGTAAGATTGATATTGGCAGCCCACTGTTGCAATGTTGACAATCCAGGTAAAGGGTAGTACAAGGTTTCTCTTAGGTACACACATAATATGCCCTTTTACTAAAATACAATTCATCTTGCGTCCATCGAGCTTTTTTTTTTTTTTTTTTAAAAGGCTAACTCTACCTGGTTTGCTGTTAATAGGTATTTAAATTCCAAATTTACTTTTTGCTCATATTTAATATTACTTTTCTTTTTTTCTTTTTTTCATCCTCTCCTTGAGAAACCATTTCTTTTACAAGTTTTTCATTTGTCTTCTATTCCATTTTTTCTTTTAGGATTAAATTTTCTTTTTGTAACTCAGCTAATTCTCTTTTCATTATATCGAAATCCAATTCTTTGATGATATTTTCGCTCATTGGGACCTCAGCATACACCTCTAGTTCTTGAGACAGCAAACAAACAGCAAGCGAGTCTGGGCACAATAAATTGTTAACAATACACTTAGCCTCTTTGTTATACACTCTCCTCGATCTCCGGAAATGTTTTCTTTCGGCTTCTCATTTAGCAGCAAAAACTATGAGGGGATTGCTAAAATTACAAATTTAAATAAGAATAATTAGCTATATTCTTTGTAAAATTTAAGGTTACCATCTGTTTTCAGTCTTTTGGCTGAATTTTTAAAATCTCAGGTTTGAAATATCTGCTACATATTCGCTTATTAGCGCAGGTCCATTTATCTTTTCGGTAACATCTACGAACCCATTTCTTTTGAATTTTGACATCTTTTGGAAATTTTCTCCTTTTTCTCTTGCAGTTTTTGAATTATTCTTACATATTGCCACACTGTCCCTCCAGGCATCTGAATATTAAAAATTACATTCTATATATATTTAATTATCATTTACATTCCTACAAACACATACATATGTGGATGTTCCTTGAGATATATTATCCACTTAATAATCAAATATTTTAAAGAATACTTACAATCAATTGTGTTAGTATTCCGCGTACCATAAAAACTATAGGACAAAAACATGCACAATATTTAGCTCCAAAATTTTATGATATTCCACCCGAACAAATAAAATTAAAAGTTAACAGCAAGAATTTTAAAAAGAAAGTAAAAGAATGGATAGGCAATGCCGGTAAAGAAATTATAAACTTAATAATGAGAAATTGAATACTTGAATTTGACAAATTACTTACCAGAATATGGACACATTAAATGGACACTTATATTTGTAAATTTGTAATTTTCCTGGACTTGACATAACTTTTAAAATATGCATTATTTGTAATTATAGTGTTAATGTAAAAACTAATCTTTATTTTGAACTAAGTAAAAGATTTTCATCACACACAAACTGTACATGTGCAGTTTCCGTGATTACTCTTTGTTTTATTTTATAATACATTATCTATTGTAATATATTGTATTTCATGTTATTAAAATAAAACATATTGTTATTATTATTTATTATTATTATTTACTGTGTCTGATGTAAACCATCATCATCATTAGAACTGGTAACACAATCTTCAACATTTAAGAAACAGGGTTCCATACTGGTCATGGTATTCTGTTTATTCGTGAATACAGATGATGAATTCTTCCGCAGAATGAACCATTTCAATCGATGTTTGAAGTCCAAAGATAAAGGATGGTCATTTGAACCCCCCATGCCCCTTATGTAAGAAAATAAATTTTCCAACATATCTTGATTGAGACGAAATGTTAAAATATACTCATTGTTATATTTTGCATGTAGGTAATCAAAAAGTTCTTCCTAAGATCTATTAGTAAGAATAATTCCCTTCTGGAATGAAATTAGACCTTTGTGTTTCCCCACTCTCATTGATGCAATTGCCGAAGAAACTTCTTTTAAACGTTTCTTTTGATTGACCAAGTCGATTCCATATGCCTGCTTACCTAAAAAACCAGTGCAAAATGAAATGCAAAATAAAATATTGTTATTACTTGGGCAGTTCTGGGTAAGTTTAGAACGAGAATTCAACAAGTCAAACCAATCGTTCAATAATTGTGTGATGTAAGAGGCTTCTTCCCAACCACTATTGACTTTCTCTCCATAGTATTTAATTGCTTTCGCCACAGTATTCGAAAAAATTTGCGTGGCTGGCCTAAAACGTTGTCTTTCAGAGCCCCTTAATTCTTTCTAAGTGATAGCGGCTTAGTTTGTAAGCCAGTGTTAGCTCAGTACTTGATACATGGAGCAGTTTTTCAAAGTAGACTTTGCTCACAAATTTTCTATTACTCAAAAAACCTGCAAACATATTGTATGATATAATATTGTAAGAAAAAATAAATGTATCTCACCATCGTCGAACAAATGGTTCCTTGCAAGTTTCAGAAGATGCGGCGCATCAGCGAACACAAACACCTTTAAGGATTTGTCGACAGGATGTTCGAAAAAGCAGTTCTTGTCATGTATAATATTTAACTGATACCACACTTTAGTATTTGTAGTACCCATATCAGACACCATAGAAACTACAGTGAATCCAGCATTATACAGCGCTGCAATGATTTCCTTAATAATTTCTGCAGTCATGTGTTGGTCAAACTTGTAGTATATGGGCTGCTTCCATTTTCCAAGTATTCCCCTAGCCATTACAACTTGGCAGGTCTTATGAGGACCAACTGTTTGTTCTTGTTTTTTGTCTACCTCGATCTTGTTTGAAATATAAACTTCATCAAATAAGATTGCACACAAACGTTCAACTTCAGGCAAAGAAGGAGCTTTATTTTTCATTAGCATTATTACATTCTTTAGGAGACCTTGATCAACTTCAAAGTCACTTATATGCCAATAGATGCTTATACTTCAGAAATCATATTGGGAGTGGTGGAAGTTCAATGCATGTTAACCTTACCAACAGAAATAATATTTTCTAATATAAGTTTTGAATAATTATTTGAATATTAATTTCTTAAATATGGATACTCATATTGTTGTATATTGTTGACAGTGAAATCAACATTACATAAACATCAACAGGTACTGTACTAACTTGTAATTTAAATAGTGTCTCCGAATTCACCAATACACAATACACAAAACAATAGAGAACTAGATCAAGAATAGAGGTAATTAAAATGACTTGTTCGAGGCACTCCTAAAACCACACTCCCTTTTCGACCCGCGCTCCCGTGTCTATCTCCTTACCGTCCTCGTCAGCATCCCTTTCCCTCCCCGTGCAGCAAGAGCGTCTCTTACCAAGTGTTATTCATTCGGGTTACAAAAACAAATAATCTTCAAGTTACCAAAACAAAATAAAATTCAAAGAGGTGGTTCCTCTTAACATAAACACATAAGTACATAAATACTACATCATCACAGTTTTAAAGTTTCTCTTCAATATTCTCCAGCCTCTCTTATCTAGTGCAGGACAACCTACCCTCAACCAACATCGACTGTTCCACTGACTGTATATACATTACTACTGTAGAAATGTATAGTATCTGTTCCAGCCATAATTCAACAGTAATCTTGCTCACTGTTTATATTAAAAGAATTGCTGATCACATTGATTTCACTTCTTGTGGGTTTTGAGATAAACTTGTTTCCCCTTTTTCGCTTTTTTTTGGTTGAAAAGAATGAAATTTATTTCTTTACTTTTTTATTGGATGATTCCCTTAAAAATATCTTAGTTGGTATTAAAAAATATATAATTAAGAAAACATTGAATAGCTGAAAGTGAAGCATCAGATCGAAGCCGACCGGTAGATCTAGCCTGGACACTGATGTAGTGACGTCACGAGAGAAGCCGGAATACAGCGCGTTTTCAACGTGCATTTATATGGGAAATATGTAATAATTCTACTTCTCGCGTTGGATTTACCTCCTACATTACAACTTTGTTTAGAATTTAGGCTTAAAAGAAGACGGCAGATGATCGGTGGAACAGATATTTCCCTTATATTCACTTTATTCATTTTATTTTTATAAGTTTTAAGAAATATTGGCGCTATATATTATTTTATATACTTTAAGTGTTATCAACGTATAGGTATTTAATATTATATTTATTATTAAAGTAAAAGCATTTCATCTATACCAGAGCTATTAGATCCTAACTTTAACAGTAACCTTTTTAAATGTATTGGACTGGGAAGTGTTAAAACATGACTCTCCCTTAGTAAACAATAAGCTCCGGGGAAAGTAAAAAATATTGTACTAGCCCAAACTAATATTTCCGGGGAATATTCTATTTTGCTGCTTTTCATCAAGTTAATTTGTTCTTCAATAAATTTTAATTGTTTCTGGAGTTCGTTACAACTCACAGTTTTTTCAATTTTTTGCAAAACTTTTTCAACATATGTTAAACTACTTGCCAAATCACCTTCTGCAGACTCCGGAATATCATAATCTTTTACAAAATTTAAAACGGTCAATAACATAGACCAAGAATTACAAATTTTTGTTTTTCCTATGATATTATTGAAATCATTATTATTTACCTCTACATCTTTATAAAAGAAAACTACATTGAAAGTGTTATTTATTATAATTCCCTTAAGAATGCATGGTAATTTCGCTATAAAGTTATTGTCACTAATGTGACAAATAATAATTTGGTCGCTACAAATTTTAAAATTAAAATAGCTGCTAAAATTACTTGTAATTATATTAGAAATAGTGCCCGTTAGTTCGTCAAAGCTATTAATAATATCTTTTTTATTATTGTTTTCCTCTTCAACCATTTGCCGCTGTTCAATTTCCAGTTGTCGTAGGGAAGGTGACTTTCTTTTGGGTGGCAGTTTAGTTGTCATATATGATGGCTGGTTCTCAAAGATTGTAGGAAAAGCATCTTCTGACAGTTTTATCCTGTCTCGACAAACCTTTAAAACTGTACCATCCGGTCTAGTCAAGGTGTCTTCGCGAATAATAAAATGTTCGGCAAAATGTTTTATACAAATCCTAGTTGAATCTTTTACCTCAAATGCTTCCCGGTGAATACACTTTAGCCATCTTTTTCTTTGCTGTTCGTCTTTCGGAAAACGAAAAACGTTGATTTTATCAGTTGCATTATAATTACTTTTACAACCCGGTACGCAACAAGAGGTCGGCATTGTCCTAAACATATATTTTGTTTAAGTTTAATGCACAAGTAATGATACTTTTATTTTCTTACCTGACACAAAGTTCCAATCCTATTTTAACCTTTTAAATAAAAAAAGCGCAACTATTTTTACTTTTAATTATTACCTACACGATTTAATAAATATAAACATTTGGACATTCCCCTAATTGCACGACTTGGTAAAATATGTATGTTTACTCCCGGCGGGCGGACCGGCTTCTGTTGTGACGTCGCCGAGTAAGTGGGGATGAGTGTCCAGGCTAGATCTACCGGTCGGCTTCGATCAGATATAAATGTGTTTAACATTATTTCCTCCTTATTGGATAAAAGATTATTAGCATTTTTCAGTGTTTTTAAAATATGTGGAAGCACTGGTGATGAATCAGTTTGTGTGCACAAATCTATGTTGATCCTAATTTTATTTACTTCTTCTTTTATTCGGTTTTTATTACTGCTGCTATGGGTGCTATCAATGGCAATAATATTATTTCCAAACTTATTTAACATGTACTTCTGGGTTTTGTTCATAATAATACAAATCATCTGCCCGTAATCTTGGAAATTCTTGCTCTTGCTTTTTATATAACAAAATTTCATCACCAACTTCTTCACATTGTTTTATCAAGTGGTCAACACTGACTGAATCATTTTCATGGCGTGCATCATCTTGTATATTAATGTGATACAAACTTTTGATGTTGTTAATATCTTTTCTAGTGATCAAGTCAGATTGTGACAGTTTTTCTTCTTCAAAGTTACTTATATAAGTGTTCAACACCCTAAAAATACTTGAATAAAATGTATATTCTTAAAGTTTAGTTTAACTTACGAAGACGTAGAAGGGTCACATTAAAAAAAATAATAAAAACTCGAAATTTCGACTTTAATCTCGAAATTTCGACTTTCAACTGGAAATTATTCAGATGACCACTTTAAATGTGATTTTAACCAGTCAGTTACAATCTGTTTATGTTATAAATTGAGTATAGATAGTAATATCTCGTGTTTTATCAGTGATATTAAACTTGGGTGCGATGTCAGAAAATGAATACAAACTTATTAGGCAATATTTTAGTATGGGCCTACAACATAAGGAAATTCTAACGTTCTTAAGCCATCTATATGGAATTTACCTTAGCTTGCGTACATTGAAACGAAGACTTCGCTTTCTTAACCTTTATAGAAGAAAAAATTACACTGACATAGATGATCTTGTGATAGATGTTAGATAATGTAGCATTGCGATTTTGCGCCCCGCAACCGTCACTATAAAGAACAATTGAGGGTTTGTTTGTCTTATCTATAGTTGGCAAAACATCTTTTAATAAAAAATTGTAAATTATAGAGGCGAAACAGTCAGCTTTTAATTCGCCCTCGCCCTCGTGCCATAAGAAGCAATAACCAGTTTTACTCTGAATATCGAAAATTGTAAAGTTATGTACGATTAATTTTGTTCGGTAATACAGCGCTGACACGTTCGATTTTGGGCAAAGAAGTACAGCTTGCATGCCCATTGTAAAGACTATTGGATGAAGTTTTGTCATTTTCCTTCTCGTTACGCGCTTCTTCTTTTTTTTTAGAAGATGTTCATTGTATTTAGTTTCGTCAATATTTTTTGTTCTATATCCTACGCACGTATCGCATTCGTCCCTTTTCGGCGAAAATAAAGAAAGGTTCATCTCCTCAAAAATATACATGAAGAGAGTTAAGGTTCCTGGATCTAGTTCTTTTTCTTTACACTAGTTGTCTTTATAAAACGAAAAAAGTTCACTTTTCGTCTTAAATCTAGGCTCTAAATATAATTTAGTGGTAGACTTCCGACAATAGTGCGACTCTAATTGAGGAGCGATCAGACAAAACCAGATAAATCCACTTTTGGGCAAAAATGAGTTAATGATTGATTCCTATTCCACTTGAAGAGATAAATCCGATGGTGAAATCAGTTTCAAGCAAAATTCATTAAATCCCATTCGAAATCGACCCCAAAGTGGGGCAAATCAAGCAAAACCAGATAAATCCACAAAATAAAATTGCATTGCTATTTTTCGAGCAAAAAGGGATAAATCCGTCTGCGAAGGCGATTTTTAAATCCTATTCCTGATATTTTGCACATACCTACCTCATCTATTTTCGGCTTTAACTTGCCAAGGTCAGGTGTATTAAAATTTGTAGTGGGGTTAACAAGAAGAATCTTGGGCGGTTACAGGAAAATAATAATATTTTAGTTTAGTTCTGTTATTGTAGTCGCTGTGGACGCTGTGCGAGACAGAAACCAGTGCACTTTCGCGAATATACGCTTTATAAGTTGTTTTCTTACAAGTTTATTCATTAATATCGGTATTGATTTTGGCCATTAGTGGCAGAGGATGGACGAGAATGATGGAGACTTTGACATATCTGTTCGAGAAGGTAATTACATTTCCATTAAATTGTTTATTTCGTTTTATAAGTACGCCTTTTTTAGGCAATACTGGCAGCCGCGTTAAAATATCGAAAACCCCCGAGAAACGAAGATTGCGCAAGCAAGAAAAATATGTTGATAAGGATCCTGAACTACTAAGGTTTACCAGACCATGCAATCATAATACTACTAGTTACAAGTGCAGTACTGTTGCCTTGCGTGATATCAAACTTATTCGAAAAAAGTTTTATGCTGCTCCGGATAAAGTTATGCAGGATATTAAGTTATGTCATATGCTGGGTGTTTGTGCAAAAGTAAGGAAACGGTCCAACAAAGTAAATCCTAAAAATCGCCTCCTTAATATTAGTTATTACCTTCAATCAAGTCAAAAGAAATCCATAAGAGTATGTAAAGAATTTTTTACTAGAAGTTTGGGAATATCAAAAAATCGAGTCAATACAGTTGCAAAAACGATACACGATGGAGGAGTGCCAAAGGAAACCCGTGGTGGCGATCACATGTCCAGAAAAACAGAAGATAAAAAAAATAAAATAAGAGAGTTTATTGGAAATTTAAGGGGTACCGAAAGTCATTACAATAGAAAGAAATCTGTGAGAATATACTTGGAAGCTAATTTGAGTATTGCAAAATTGCATAAGATTTATAATTCAAAGCAAGCTGCACAATACAAATCAAGCTTATCGATGTTTTCTAGGATTTTTTGTGGAGAGTTTAATATAGGTTTTTCATCACCTGCGGCAGACTGTTGTGCGCTATGCATACGTCTTAAGGACAATATTAGGAAGGAAAAAGATCCAAAAAAAAAATCTCACCTAATGATCGAACGTCGACTACATAGAAAAAGGGCAGACGCTTTCTACAAACTTGCAAAAGAAAGTCCTCCAGATTCAATAACTTTTTGCTTTGATATGCAGCAAGTACAGCCATTGCCCCGCACCCCCATTTCGGATGCCTTTTACTCTCATCAAGTGAGCCTTTACATATTTTGTTGCGTCAGAATGAATTCAACCAATCCAACCTTCTACACCTGGACTGAGGTACAAGCTGGGCGTGGCTCAGTTCAGATAGGTTCAGCTCTATTAAATTATTTGGATTCACTGGAACTGGACAACATTGAAGTATTGAGACTATTTTGTGATGGCTGCGGGGGCCAGAACAAAAACTCGCATATTATACATGCTCTTTATTTTTGGCTCAAAAATAGGCCCCCAGGCGCTTTAAAAGAAATCCAGCTGACATTTCCAGTTCGAGGCCACAGCTTCCTCCCAGCGGACAGGGTTTTCGGCCGTGTGGAAAAATGTTTGCGAACAAACCCAACAATAATAAGCAGGGAAGAATACTTGGAAATATATTCTCAGTTTGGAACAGTGAAACAACTTGGAGTTGAATGGAATCTTTACAACATTAAAAATCTGCAAGATTGCCTTAAAAAAATCACAGGTATTTCCGACTACAAGCGAATTCTTATCCAGAAATCTCGTAATACAAAAGGACAAGATGTCGTAAAAGTACAATGTCATCAGAATTTCAGAATGTCATATTTAAATGAAGTGCCCCAACAGATTCTTAAAGCACGAAGCGAAGTTCCAAAGGTATTAGAAGAAATTCCTTTAACGCGATCTCTTCCTGAGAAAAAGAAAAAATCCCTAGCTCATCTGATGGCACAACAGTTTGGTCCAACCTGGGAAAATGATGAGAGTCTAGCGTGGTACAAAAATATATTGATTGAACCTCCGCTTGAAACCACCGCTGGTGTCGTCGAAACCGAAATCCAAGGACAAGATCAAAACGAAGTTTGCGATTGCCTCGAGGATGACGTAGGAGTACACATTTAAATCGTACCATTTTTTTACTTTTTCGATTTTTTTTGTGAATTTAAAAATAATAAACGTTTGAAAATACCTCTGTTTTATTACAAAATGTCATAAGAAGTTTTAAAAAAAATATTCATAATAATTGAATATAAAAAAAAATAAAAATAAAAAATGCTATTTTAACGTAAACGATTTGCTATTAAACATATCTATGTTAAAATAAACAATTTTACGTTATGAAATTAAACATTTTATTTTCAACTCAAGCAAAAGCAGATAAATCCATTTTGTAATTAGCAATAATTCCTATGTTAATGATGAAATAAAAACGAAAACAGTGTTTACGAAGTCTATAATATCATATCTTTCACGTACACTATAATTTTTTTGGTTAAAGTTAAAGACCCGCTAATGGTACGTTTTTTGCCAATATCTCAAAACTATATAAAATGGATTTATCTGGTTTTGCCTGATCGCTCCTCAATTTAGGTATTTCATTTAGGAAGTTTTTTATTCCTTCCCTTTTTAGTTTGCTTTTCATATTTTTCTCATTCACTATTGGTTTGCTAGAAGATGAATTTTCTGATTTATTATCGTCACTATGGCCTTCTTGTCCTCGTTTAGTATGTTCTCTTAAATCTGTTATCCACTTAGAAATAGTTCTTACCGACATTCCCAATCTATGACAAAACGTAGTTTTACAAACTCGTATCTTCGCGTATTTTTTAACCATAAAATATTCAAGGGAACATGTTCTTTTGGTAACAGTTTCGTCTTTCCTATGTCTCGCTCGCTTAGTATTTTTATTGATGATTCTGCTGTTAATATATATTTTCTTTTCGTTCCAGGTAAGTGTCCAAAACGTTTTAAAAACGCATAGTCTGTCTTCTTCACTTAATTTTGAACATTGAATATGTTTGGATTTTTCAGCATTACATGAGCATCTTTGTTTTAGTTTTTTTTTGTCTCTCTTAACAATAATCTTATTACCCTTTCTTCCCAAATAAGAGGATCCCTCTTCCCTTTTCTTTTTATTGCAATTATATTCCCAGTGTAACGTATTATTTTGTCTTTTTTTCGCTCGTTTGCGTTTTACTCCACCTTTCTCATTCTGGGTACCATTATCATCTTCTGTTAAATTATGGACTGTTTTTGTAGTTTTGTGATCCCCCTCCGAATTATCCTCATCAGTACTGATGCCTTCACTAGGAATCCATTCCTTTTCTGAAACATCTTGTTCCTCTTCTTCTGCTTCGATCGCTGGATTGTCATTTGCATCGTAGTTTTTCAGAAACGCACTATCTTTCTTTTGAGGTATCTTCTCTTGAAAAGATGATTTTTCAATTGTGCTTGTATCCTCTGTTTGCAGACCATGTTCAATTTTGTTTGAAGCATCAAAACCTAATATTTCATCATGTTCAAAACCTGTTCCAAAATCCCAAATAATATCTAAATTAATGTTTTGTACACTGCTTTCATCTTTAGTAACTTCTTTTATGATGTCGTCAACTTCATTTTCTGCTAATATATTTAAGCTGTCACAATTCACATTATCCAAAATTTGTTGATAGGTTTCAAGGTGATTTGCGACATCTTCCGAGTTTAGTAGGGCTTGAGCTTTATTATTCAGCTTTCAAATTTTTAATACACAAACACAGTTCGGATTCTTCTTTATCTCTGTTTTGTTTTTGATCACCGTCACAAGAATTCATTTGAACTGATGTTTTCTGATCATTACAAACGTTTAAAGAAATGTTACTCAAAATTATGGCATGTTGTTTGGGTAGACTTGTAGATCGGAATTCTCATTTTTTCCTGCATTTTGGTTTTCCTTATTTTTATTTTTGGCAGCATTAAGCATTTTAAAACCACGGGAAAATTTATCCAATCTGGAAAAAATATCGTATTTATGATAAACTAGAATCCTCAGAAAATAGAAGACTTTGTTTGAATTTAAAAGTGATATTTATGATTATTTAAATTGACCTGGCTTACATGCCAATACCTAGATACATAAAACAACACAGAGGTAACATTTTTTTTATATTTGATATATTGAGTACTAAGGTTTTACACACAATATTTAAGATAATGTTTATAAACAAAGGCAATGTTTTAAAATAATGTATTACAACATTTTATATGATAAATGCCGAACTCCACAGACCTTTAAAAATCAATCATATTATGAAAGAAGTCCAAAAAAAATGGTTGACTAAACCCTTTCGCTACTAATGGATCATATTTGTCCCAGCATATTTTAAGATCAAAAAATACGAATTTCTTTTTCTTGAAATAGCTTAACGTTTTTCATGTATATTAGCACTAGATTAATAATAGAAGTAATTTATTAAAGCAGAATAATTTTCAAAAATATTACCTGGGATATATGTGTCCCACCTGTATGAATTTGTGGGTCATACATATCCCAGCCGTGTTGAGATGAATACTTCTGAAAATTGATATAATTTTTTTATTAATGACAACAAATATTTTTCCGAAAAAAATTTATTAAACATGGAATGTTGAAAAAACACTCTTTACATATAGGTACATTGCAACCTGAACACATAATAGTTGTTCTCTTTTCTATTTTCTTCTGCCTGCAACACCTGCATCTTTTTCTTGTTTTTGTCACAACCGGTAGATGATCTCCAACGTTTATCATATTAATAGAAGATAAAGGAGCCCTACCATATGAGCATTTTCTAACTACAGATGCTTTCTTACGACCTGTTGACACTAGCGATTCTGCGAGATTTACCAAAAAAGTAAGAAATGGGGTATTAGGTTTATTTCGAAGCTCTTTATATATTATCCATGCATTGGCAGCTGCAGTTAACAGAAGTTTATAGAACACCTTCTTCCACCATTTTAATGACTTTCTATCAACTTCATAAAGTCCAGTGAGCTGATCTGATAAGTCGACACCACCCATGTGGCAATTATAAAACTGTATAGCTTCTGGACATGACAAATTAATTTTAGATCCATCTTTTCCTGTTCGACTAACTTCAACATTTTTATTTCCATGACAGTTACTGAGAACCATCACTTCTTTCGTATCCATCCAGAGGTAACCTATGGTACCACTGCTATTCTGCACGCATTCGGTGTCACCTCTGTTCCGTTTTTTCCTTTCGAATTTAGGCATGTTTTTTCTTGTAGAAATACAGGTTCCTACTGCTGCAAATGGCAGCGAATCTATTAAATTTACAGATGTGAAGAAACGATCGAAACAAAATGATACGTCCCGTTCCTTCACCGTGTCAGTTAGTTTTCTGAAAACTCGTTCGCCTAAAGTCCCTTCAGTGGTTTCATTCTCTTTTCCTGAGTATATGTTAAAATCATATACATATCCTGTGTTTGAATCACAGCGTTCCCAAATCTTTACCCCTCTTTTGATGGGTTTCAAGGGTAAATATTGTTTTAGGGCAGAACTGCCCTTGAATTTAGCCATCGACTCATCTATTGATTGGTGCCTACTTTCTGATCTTGCTTGAGAAAAAGTTTTTTTGAGGCAGGATACCACATCCCCAATGTAATAAAGCTTACTAGCGTTGTTTGTTTTTTTCGGGATATTGAAGTAAAGTTTGTTTGCTAAGAGCTGAAACCTGTCTCTAGAAATAGCTAGTTTGATAGCCTCATTTCCCAAAGATTTGTTGCACGACCAGTAATGATGAATTGCAGGTAATTTGTTATATGCCATGGTAAAAAAACAACCTATTACAATCATTATTTCATGGGAATCTGTAAGTTTTTCCTTTTTTGCTGTAGTTTCAGCTAAAATTTCTAAACGCTCGTTTGTACATTGTGCAATGTACTGAAACAAACTATTTGGGAATAACTTCATGAATATTTCCAATTCTGAAGATCCCCTATTCAAATTAGCCAAAATCGTGCAAGGTTTGTTTTCTGGAATTTTCATACGTGGCACAAACTGCTCCTCTACTTGTTCCCAGATGACTAAATCAGGTTTATCTTTTGCATCTTTGGGTATATTTGGTAAAGATGGAGTATGTAACATATCTAATATATGACTTTCTGAGTCGGAGGAGTTCAAAATACCATTATTATCCTCAATAGATTTATCTTTCAGACTAGAAAGGATTCTCACTTTTTTGGGAATAGAGAAATCAGACTTGCTGCTAGAAAGCTCGGATTCGACATATTCGGATCCACTGTCTTGGTACGGTTTTTCATCTGACTCGATATCCGCATAAAAATTTTCTGCCAACTTTGTCAATTCCCTTTCACGCAAAGGTCGTTTTCTGAAAAAAGTTTGAAATTATACTAGTGGGACTATAATAGACCATCATAAAACACTAATGCTTAAGATTTCAATTTCACATAATTTTTTTTCATTTTTAGTAACTATTACATAATTTTTGAATTATTGTTTAATAGTAATTTCATTAGTATTCAGTTGTAATAATCTTTGTTTATTGATTATATTGTATTCACTTAAATTTTATATAGTTGTTTCTTTTTTGTTTCCAATTTCTAAAAATTATCCTGGTGCCCAAATAAATTGTCAACCTTCAAAGCAGTCCTACGAATACTACGCCCTAGTATCATAAATCTCCCTGAGCTACCGGAGCTAATGTCAATGAACTTAAGCTAGTGGAATTGCACATCCCTAGGTTACCTGAGTTTATTGTGACAAATGTTCATCTTTGGCTTTATAAATCCTGCCAAAAAATGAAGATGTTACCCGTTGCCTTCGTTCACTTTTCCATAATGCACAATTTCTTTGATGCGTAGTGTTCTTTTAGTCCTTTGAAGATGTGTCAACGTGATCTTATTTAGAAAAAGTGGGCACTTTGTAGATAAATCACAATTATTATTATTGGTGTCAGTTCCATTATTGGAGCTTGATGGGTTATGTAAATTACTACTGTGGATTATTTCCATTTTTTTTATCACTATCATTCTCCTCTATTAGCACCTTACTCACACTCTGTAAATATCGACCTTCAAAATGAGAATGTATCTTCCTTGGCCTTCTGTTCCACGTTTCTTGTGAACATTTTTCGTCGTCGGGTCTGTTTAGTTTTTTCTTTGGAATATTGAAATCCTCTTCTACCTTTAAGGCTAATACATCAGATCTTAGCTTTCTCAAAAATCTAGAGCAGTGATTCTCAACGGGGGCGATAGCGCGCGCTACTGGGCGCTGGAGCCTTCCATGGGGGCGGTGGCGGATCAAGGTGGCGGATCAAGAGAGATCAGTCATGAGGGGCGATCAAATAAATAAATAAATAAATAATATAAATTTTTTCTCCAACCGTCACAAAACTATGACATTTTTTTACTGTCAGAAGTCTGTAAGGTTGACATTTTTCTTACTGGAAAAAAATTATCTTAGTAACAAAATTAGTCACTTTTAATCCTGATAACGATGAAATAATTCAAGAATTTCAAAGCACAAATTAATAATTAAATGGGGGAATCCGGTTGGAGAAGAAATAACATGGTATTTTCAGATTAAAAGGGTCTTTTTTGTCTTGGAATTTTGCATCCGGTAGGCTACGCTACGCTTCGCCTCGAAAATACGAAATTCACTCGCCAAAAAAGTGACATTTAATCCTAATATAATAATATACTATATTATACTTAAATTTTTTTTTATAATTATTCCTTCTAATACAGAAGGCCTCTAATCCACGAAAAACAGATGTATTAAACCTTCCTAATATAGTGGTCATTGATAAACATATAAATTAGGTACAAATAATATGCAACAATATTTTAATATTTCATATCGTCGGTATGGAACAAAAGTATCTTAAGTCCAAAATTGATGTTTTGAAAAATAAACCTGTAAAGTTTTTATTTGTGTATATTTGAAGAATCGGATTAATCTTTCTATTGTTGGATGCTTTAATTTATTGTATATATTACTTAATAAATGAGTGAGGGTAAAATCTTTTGAAAAATATATTTTTATAAAAAATATTGGACATAAGATATTTTTGCACAAACAAATTAGAACAGTATTATCTTAAAACGGACATAAGACAATTCTGCTCTTAAAAGGAAGTATAAGTTGTTTTGCAAATTTTATCGAGAGGATTTAAGATTGTTTTGCATTCAAAGATTTTTCTTGAGTTTATGTATTTTAAAATAAAAACACCTATATTGAAAATGATTTATTGAGGAAATGATTACTAATAATACAATAAGAAAATAGTATAATCTACTTCCCTTTAATCTTCTTCAATTTGTTGTCCCTTATCGTGCTTTAATGAAAGAAAAAAATTATGATACTGCGATGGAATTGCTAATTCTCTGCAGCTAACTTCAAGATGCTTGAATTTTTTTAATCTGTGTAGGCTTGCTGCATTTCATAAGAAATTATGGAGCACAACTTTCTTCTTGTATGAGAAGATATCTGTATTTCTTGATACTCATCTTCCCAATGATTGCACTTAAAGGAAATAATGTCCGGTTTTTCTGGTTCCACAATAACATCGCTCCAGTTGACCTTTTGTTTTGTTGTAGTATATAGCATCGTATTAAAGCAACTATCCCTAAACTTTTTTATATTTAAGAAATTGTCAACTTCCTTGACAATGTATGGGCTTCTTTTTACACGCAGATCTCGCTATTGTATACCATTGCGCTGGAATGAAAACATCAATATTTCGAGAGGCCTTTTCTATGCAGCTATGGATGGAATCCCCCTCGCTTTGTGTATGACCTTTTTCCAAAAAATTGTGTATAATTTTTATTGAAAAGCGTATGGCACAATATAAATACATGGCAAAAATATTTCTATTAAGATTCTGTCCACCGCAATTATCTGAAAAGAAATTAAACTCAGTTTTTCCTTTTTCGGCTGCTTCCTGGATAAAACGTAACACACATGAGGCAATCTCTGTTGATCCTCTTCCACCTAGAGATTCATACCACGTGTAACAAAATCCTTGATTATCCCCCAAACCGTAAAATGTTATCCCCCAAACCGTAAAATGTTAAATTTTAAGTAGACAATTTACTTCTATAATACTGTTCATAAACTTCACATTTTGGTGTCTGTAGAACCTGCTCTAAATCAAAAACCACCGCATAAAAGTTGTCCTCCTTTTTTGCTCTCTCTTTGTCAATTTCTTTCTTGCCTCTACTTAGTTCTTTATTTCTTTTGTGATTCTCCATCTCACTTGCCATGGCTGCTTTTTGCTCTTCATTCAAACTCCTGTGTTTTTCACATAAACCACAAAGGTCCTTTTTTAGTTTAAAAAACTGTAGGTTGAATTTGGTATTGAATATGTACCTATACATAGACTCTTTAGCAATCTTTTCAATATTATGCTGGACGCAATATTCTTTATACATAAGTAAATTTTGACTAAATTTAAATTTGAAGGTAAGTACTGACGTTCAGATTCTTTCCTACAATAATGACTTTCAACCCTATCAAATTTATTGATATGGTCTACTACACATTGAATGGTAATATTTCGCAGACGAGAAGTAGTTTTCGATCCACGTAAATCTTTTTGGACACATCCTGTTTGGTATTTCTGAAATGCAGTTTTAACCGTTTGTTCCGATACCCCTAATGTATCTAAAAAAAATTTCTTGCAAACAGCCACATTTGTATTTTGTTCATCAATTAAAGAATACGACAATGTATATTTTCGTTTAGAGTTAGACTCAACTTCTGTTAAATCTGAGTGATCAATAATTTCATCCAGAATGCGAGGAGTTGCGTTAGCGTTTGATCTTAATCTTTCTCTTTTTTTGTTTGTTCTTTTCACGCATCTTATTATAAAATCTCTCTGCCTATTAATATCTCCCAGATCCCAGTAAACTTTAAAAATAGTACTTCTTTGATCAAGACTAATTTTGTTATGACATTTCTTAGCACAGTTTTGGCAACCATTTTTCAACTTCCTTCCGGAATTTCTTTTCCTTTCCACCTAACATCCTTGACCATGATTTCTTCTGGTTTTAATAATGTTTCGCTTCCAATTTTTTGTGTTCTTTTTTCGCTTTCTGTCCTTTCTTCTACTGCTTTTTCTGAAAATAAAAGCAATGAATTGAGAATTGCTAAGTAGTTATAAACTTTTTATTTCATTAAGTAAATTGTCTATATGTTTTTTAACTTACCATTGTTTTCTTTGTTGAGTTTATTACTATTTTCCACCTCCAAAACTTCTACAGCGTCTACATCATTGATCTGCTGCTGTCTACCTGTAGAACCTAATACCGTTTCTACAACTGCAGTCTCTAAAAAAAATGTTAAATAATTTTAATTTCCTAGGCGCAACATGTAACTTTTAAGCAAACTTATAAAAAACTTTAACTCACCTCTGTCACCTCTGTTGACATTCTTGTAAAGTTCCACTTCCAAATTTTCTATAGATTCTACATCATTGTCAGGCATTTTTTTATAATGTGATACCGGTAGAATATCAAAATCTACATCCTCTTCAAAATTGTAGTCTGGATCTCTAACAGAATCATCACTGTCTTCAAAAAAATCGTTATATTGAAGATCACCGTGCTGAGGAGATTTTGATTGATTACTACTTTTCACTATATTTTCACCATCCATTATTACTGATTCGTTGATTATTTCAGTGATAGAATCAGTCTTCACTGAGATATTACAGGCTGAATGTCTCCGTCTGTCGTTAATTTCAAATTATGTACATCATTCAAAGTTACTTCATTTCTTGAATTAAAAAAAGTCGATGCATTCATCTGTAGTGTAGTGTATATTGCAGTTTGTACTATTGGATGTGCGTCTTTTTTTTTTGCCTGGTTTGGAGCAATCCAGGGTTGAACTTAACTGATGTCCTAAAAAAACATGACTAAATACATCTGCTGGGTATTGGCCCTCTTCTATATTAATACCAATATTGTTTAGTTCTTCCTCTGTAATAACTTCCATCTGCATAATATTATCAGCATTAGGTGTCCACTCTTTATAATTTGGATTATTAATGGCATTTTCGATACTACCAATTGTCACAGGAAGGATACAAGTAGTAGTACTAGTAGGCTCTGAATTTTCTATACTGCCAATTGTCACAGGAAGAGTAAAATCATTATTATTTGGTTGAGTTATTACGGTATCACTAATAATTATGATATTTGATCCAAAGCTTTCATCAGCCTCGTTAGATGAGTTGCTTTCGGTAGAAGGCTCTACCAAATCATTGTCAAGTGTTTCGAAAAACTCATCAGATTCTAATAATTCTTGTAGTTCTTTGTCAGTTAATGCGAGCTTGGAGGCCATTATTATTCTAGAAAGAAATACAAAAAATAATACAATAATAAGTTTACATTTCATTGCTATAATCTCAGGTGACAACAAAAAATAAACAGCAATTCTAAAAAAGTTCCGTCGTATTAAATGAAATATTTAGAATGCAAAAATATGTATCTTGATATTTGAAATTATATATTTATAAAGCAAAAACGCGTATCTTAATACCTGATTATAATCACGTAAAGTGGACTCGAACAATGTCATAAACCTACTGAGTGACAATATATTAGCTAACTAATATTTATACCAAACGAACCTAAAATAAAAAATCTTACATACCATATAATTCAAAGGAAAATCTTCAATTTTTAGACATAAACACCAAGCACTACTCACACCGTGCACTAACCTGCCTAAACTGATCAAGATGCGTGGTTTTGCACTCGTCTTAAAGATACGAGGTTGTGTTATTTGCAATTTAAAAATACTTCTCATCGAAATTAAGAAAAGTGCTTTTGCAGGGTCATAGAAACATATGCACTGAATTTAATGGCGCGAAAAACCAAAAATCGGATTTTTTGAGATACAAGGTTTTGCAGTCCGGCCGACGTAATATTCTTATCACACCATCAGTGCACAATAAATCACCCTGTATTCTTTTACTTCCAAGCTATGCAACATTTTTCATTTCAATTTTAACCACATACATAACCAAATATATATATATATATTATTGTTTCCTCAGGTATATTCCTTCTTCTAAGAAATTCAGTTAGATTTTTGTCCATTCTCAAAGTCGAGCTCCAAGGGCTCCAAATACATTACAGGTATAAGTATATCTGAGTATAATAAAAATACAAGTGTAGATACTGTAGATCTATAAAAAAATGATAAATATAATAAATTAACAACGTGGTTATGAATTTTTTGGTTAGAGGCACAGAATATGTTAGAGGCTTAGACAAGGGAAGGGATAGGACACGTAATACCGGCAGACGTCGTGTTCCGCGCAGGCACCAACAGTGCTGCCAACCCGCTAAAAATAAATTCGGTAGGAAGTGGCAAAAAAATTCGGTAGATTTCGGTAGATTTATTGAATGATCTTTATATGTTTAAAATTTTATGTTATAACATGTTCTGTGGTTATAACTAATATTGTAAATGGGATTACGGACGCACTGAAATTCTAAGTATGTTGGCATCTAACAAATTAAAAAAATTGAAAATTATTTGTTTTCTTGTTCAAGGATAAATTTGTTTGGAAATAATTTAAATTTAAAACTACACCTCTGCATAAGTATAGATTTATTAAGCAAAAGAAAATAAAGAAAGTTCTATAAACATAAATATGAAATTGAAAAAAAAAAACAAAGCTAATGCTATTATTCCATGAACTTGAAAGTATAAGGCGGGGCGGGAAATTTGAAATGCATAACAAAACAGGAAAATATAGTCATAGACAAGGGATTGGCGATGTTAGGTTAGTGTGACACTGAGAATGAATTTCAACATGCAATTATAAATTAAAACATTTTAATAAATCGACAAATATATAAAGTAAATAAATACCAACACAAAGTAAAAAACAACAACGTAATAGAAACCTTATATCTAATAAAATAAATATAAAAAAATAAATAAATCTCATTCTAGTAAGTATAAAAATCACAAAGAAATCACAATGAACTAATAAAATAAAAAAATTAATATTAGATAATTAAGTCTTATAAATTGTAGATTTTTGCATCTTGGACACCAACATATTATTCACTGAAAAATCGTAGCAATTTTTATTTCTTATGTATTCCTTACAGTGAAGCAACCCAGAAATAGTGTTAGTACTCAGAGAGTTGCGTTGTTTGGTTTTCATTAAATTTATTGCAGAGAAAACTCTCTCTACATTGGCTGATGAATTTGGGAGGCACAATATGTAGGACACAAATTCTGATAACACACAAAACATTTTTGTGCCATCTCCCAGCGTTAAGTCTTTAACTTCTTGCCAAAATAACTGTGTCATTTGGAAAATTTTTAATATCCGGTAAATTGCTCGGTGTTCTCCATTCAGTGTCCAGGTCTTGTATTTTGTTTATAGAAATTAAATTTGTAAACAAATTTGCGACATGGCTTATTGACGGAATGTCTGCTTGTTTTATTTTGACAGGGTCTAAAAATTCAAACAAACGAAAAGTACTATTTGCACAGTACGCTGAACAATTTGTGCACAAGCCTCAACATAAAAATCTAAACACATCTGCCTAAAGAAAAGCAGCTGTCCACTGGAGAAATTTTTTTGTGAAATTGTTGTTGGCACATTGGCCCCAAAATATCAGTTTTCTATAGACATCCAGTTTCTTGGATTTTTATAGTTTATGTCTTCAAACGAAGTATTAGTAATATAGTCTCTTTTTAAAAAAACAGTCAAAAAGGGTGCGTAAAGCACAACATACATTTGTATAAATGAGATGAAATCTTGGTGATTCCGATTGCATGTCTTTATTTAAATGATTAATGATAGGCAATACAAAGTCCAAGAATTGTAGAAACAATTTGGTGACATCGTCATTTAGTGTATTTAAAATTAATTCTGATGTGATTACATCGTGGTGAGCGGCAGCATGTGTAAAATATAATTTAAGAGCATCATATTGCTCTAATATTCTTCTAATTGCCATGTGCAAAGATAACCATCGAGTCTGTGACCAGCGCCGGATTTATGGTAAGCGCCGCCCCAGGCCCCAAAAAATTGCCGCTCCCATCCAAGATACCATATTTAATTTTCAACAATTTTCAAAAAAAATTAAAAACTACCTTAAGAAACAAAAATTTTATTCTTTAATTTTGTAGTGTTACCTACATATTAAAATAAAACAGTATTTCAATATTACCATATAATGTATAAATTTACATTACAAGCATTTGCGACGTACTTTTTTGTTAGAAAAATCATCAATAACCTCGTCGTAATTAATATTACGTAAAAGTTCTGATTCTATATGTAAAATTGCCAGGTAATTAAGTCTCTCATTTTCCATAGTTGATCTTAGATATGTTTTGATTCGTTTCAGTGCTGAAAATGAGCGTTCTGCCGAACAGTTGGTAATAAAAGTACATAGGAGTATTCTCAAGGTTATGAAGGTGTTTGGAAAAAGGTCTTGGACGTGCTTATCATAGATTGCTTTAAGAAGCTCTCTGGCGGATGGCTTTGGTCAATTTAAGCAGGTCTTTATGAATTCACGAAAATGTATTAATTCGTTAATCATTGACTCATCCAAGTCATTGGGGTAGCAGGCTAATAAAGACCTGCATTTGTCGTTAATAATATCAATACTGGAAGTACATAAATTACTAATAAAATTTGTTTGAGAACTCATCATAAGCTTCTCTTCTTCGGGAAATTTCAACAATTAATTTATCAACGATGACATTATATACATTTATCCGAAAACTGTATCTACCATCAAATTTAGTTTCGTTATCACTACTTTCATCAAACTTGCGGTTTCGTTTTACTTTTCTCTTTTTATCTGCAGAATATTCTTTTTGGCCGAACAGGTCCATGGCTTTTTTTTCGTAATTCTCGTATTTGTTATCCCTTATTTCAGAAAAATAGTGTTCTAATGACTTATATAGATCGGCTGCAAGTTGTAGATCAATATCCACCATTTGTAGCTTTTTGTTGACCGCATCTAATCTATTTAAAATATCTGTCCAAAATACTGCCGTAAAAGCTATTTCTAGACTATCAAACTGTTTAAGAATACTGTTAGCATCAGAACGGGTTTTAGGCTTTTCATTGTCATCTCCAGCAATAGATTCCAATGCGGATTTAATTTCATTACAAGAAAAAGAAAGTGACTGACAAGCTTCATTTCTTGCAGACCAACATGTTTTCGATAAATTTTTTAATGTTTTTGAATTTTTATTCAAATGGGTTTGAAGAATTTGCCACCTATGTGTGGATGCTGTAAAAAAATTGTAGAGTTTTTGCACGAAACCAAAAAACGTTATTGAGATTTGACAGCATTCTGCTGCACAAGTGCCGACAAGATTCAACGAGTGGGCTGCGCAAGGAACATACGTGACAAGGGGATTGACTTGTTGAATTCTAGCCTGAAGTCCTGTATATCTGCCCGACATGTTGCTGGCGTTATCGTAAGATTGACTTCTGCAATTTAAAATATCTAAATCATAGTCCTTTAGCGTATTTAACACAATAGCGGCAAGTTCTTCTGATTTATGTCCGGAATTAGGAATAAATGTTAAAAATCGTTCCACTGGTGTTCCATCTTTGGAGACATATCTTACTACAAATGATAATTGATCGATATGTGACATATCTGGGGTAGAGTCGACACTTATTGAAAAATATTTGGCTTCCTTAATTTCTTTAACTATTTTTTTAGTAACTGCATCTGCCATGATGTTTATAAACTCATCGCATGTTTTGGAAGATAAATAGGATGTTTTGCCGCTACCAATATTCCCATAACGACGAATGTGTTCAGCCAAAAATGAATCAAATTCTGCTAAGAGCTCTAAAGTCATAATAAAATTGCCGCTATGTAATGATGTTGCGGTCAAATTTCATTTTACAACCAAATAGTACATAATTTCAAATATCACCACTCACCTATGTGTAAAAATATCTATTTCATTTTGTAAAATCATTTTATTACATGCAATTCAGTACTGTACAATATACAACCAGTAATGCATTAACATAACTCAATTACTATACATAACTACAACAAGTTTATCGTTATATAATGTTTCCTTGGGCAGTTTTATTGAGAACACTCTGTAAAGTAGGTATTTATTAGTGGCAACAACGAATTCTTGGTATCTAATACATGGCAGCTACTGGTGTAGTTCAAGCGGTTTCTGCTTGCCGTGCCTCTTCGAAACATTCTCTCGTTACGTCTTATTTTGAGTAGTGGTAGAGCTTGTATGGTATTGTTTCCTTAATGTAGGTTTATTGATTCATGCCTGACAGTTTTGAGATTTTTCCCAGTGGGGGAATGCCTACGAAAAAAATATAGATAATTATGAGGATTGTGTAGAATAGCTACCTCAAGTTTGATTAAGGGATGTTTTGTTGTTGTCTAATAATAAAGCCCTTACCTTTAACCACCGTGCTTCCTTGTCCTGGATGACAGTTTGGTATCCTTGGTATATTCTAGAAAGTAATTTAAAACAAATTAGAAAATTCAACATTTTATTCTGTTAATTTTCAAGCTTCCACTACCAACTCTGAACATAACTAATTAATCTATTGAGCTGATAAGACACTTACCTTATTTATTTATAGATTGGAATCAATTGGGATCGACATATATTGATGTAAATAAATAATTCTGTCAGCTGATATTGCCTTCAGATGTCATACGTCAAGTGTCAAGTGTTGCCAACTTGAATTTATTCTTCATAAAATCCCTGGGACATTATTATAGTTCCGTGTTCCGTTGTGGTTAATCTAATTACAGATTTAATATTTATTATTGGAAAAACGTTTAGAAACGTAGGAAATCCATTTTTACATAGGTAGATATTTTTCTTCGAGCATTTTTCATAAAATAGGTGATTATTTTGACACGCCCTCTACGATCATTGTGGATTCACCTTCTAGTTCAATTTTTCACCGCTGTAATTTTTGGAGTTTTGTCCACCTAGTTTACACTTTGAAGTCTGGTCTCTTTCCTTTTCTTCTCTGGTCGTCAGCAGGCAGGCAGTTTATGGTCGTCTTAGAAAATTGAATTTTTAATGCTTAATTCATCCAAATGTGGGATAATTTCTAAGCTTGTGCCAGTGTTGTATTTCCTTGTTGTGATGTAGTATCATCGATGTGAAGTAATATTTTTGAGGAAATCGCTCCACCTTGTGGGATTCAAAACTGTCTTTACCATCACCACGCTGCGTCCTTGTAGAAAGGCATTGTAGTTGAAAACCCTGTTCAAGGTATGTACCGTTTGATTTGATTGTGTATTCTTTGGCAGTGATGTCTATGTATAGTGTCTGTGGAGAAATATTTTTCTTATTAGGGAATTGTAGTTACAACATTTTCTCTGTTCAAGGGTTTTTTTTTATGGGTGTATAGTATCCACTATACTGAGTAAGCTACCGTAGGAAGAGGATTGTGACCCATGGTTGTGTGTAGCTGATTCCTGGTCGGTCACATTGTTAATCTTGGTGGTTTCCCTGGTTAAGATCGCCTTTTGTACACGTGGGTGTACAAGTACCTGTTCTACCATAGTGTTGATCTGGTCTTCCCTCTGTTCTACGCTGGAACCGGTTGTCTCTAGGTCCATTTACCTGGTGTATGTCGATGCCTGTAGAACTTATGGTTCACCGTTGCCTATGGTTCACGTTGCCTATGGAACTTCTAGTTGTCCGCTGCCTACATATCTGAGACGCTAGCTCAGGAGTCACGCAAGTGCCATACAAGTCTTGATTACTTACTTGATTATTTTTTTTTATATTTAAAAATTTTCTTGATAACCATTTACATGTGTCAATCACTGTGTACTTAGTTAAGTTAACTTTGGGAATGGGGTATAGATTTTGTAAGTTTGAGTAACCGCCTTCAGCTTTATTTTTGAATTATTCAATGTTGAACGTCAACTTGCAATTGCAGTTTTATGTAATTTTACTAGTGTAGGTTGTAGGGAAATTTTATAAACCTGCAGTGTCAAGCCTCCGAGCTGTACGAATGTTCGACAGCGTAGGATAAAATTTTACATTTAGTTTTCATTATCGTTAACTGGTTATCATTGGGGATATATATATATATAAAATTTGTATATTGTAAGTATTAACTTACTGGGAATTTTTGGGGATATACAATATTGGATATTACATTAGTGTTTAAGGGTTTTTAGGGTTTCCTGTATATTTACAGCTGAACTGGCCAATATTTGGATATTTACTAGAATTATTTTGGTATTTGCAAGTACAACAGTGTATTAGGCAACCTGTTGTCCAGCATTTTAGTGCCTACTATTTTTTTCCACAAGTGCTGTAGTTTCAGGACGCACTGCTAGCCATGTGTATTAAGTCCTCTATATATTTTTTTTCACAAGCGCTGTAGTTTCAGGACGCACTGCTAGCCATGTGTATTAAGTCCTCTATATATTGCGCTACAGATATGTTAGGTCCCTGTGTGATGTAACACTTTATCTTAAGGTTTGATACCTACGATTGCGTTCCGCTGTAAACCTGATATAGCTATATTATGGTAGGTACCTATGTTTGAACGTACTTGGTTATTGTCCATGTAGTGTTTTGCTTATTTTTAGGGATACCAACATAACCTGAAGCGCAGGTTTTTTTTTATTAATTTGGTATATGTATTTTTGATATTGCAAGTTCAGGATATACAGGGAAGAATAATAAGTATATATATATATTTTTTTTTTATATATACAGGGGGGTTGTTAAAAACATAACAGTTAACGGGATTTCACAAATATCGATAGATATTTATTTTTATTTATATACAGGGGGGTTGTTAAGTGTAACTGTTCTTGGGATTTTTCAAATATCGATAGATATTTATTTTTGTTGTATACAGGGGATTGCAAATTAATTGTATTTGCACTTGTGCAATAATTAAAGTCACTTTAATTTGTAATTAATTGTTTTACTCTTATGTTTACTCCTACCTACTCCAAGATAATTGTGAATAGTAACTTTTTTTTATAACTAAAGACTCAAGTGTTTGTTGGGGACTTGTACCAATCATTGAGTACACCGGTATTTTTGGTCTCGCTGAACTCATGATTGCTTAGTGGGTGAATTGTTTAAGTAAACTGGCTGGCTTTAATCATGTGGCGCCCTTGTCTTTTTTTATTGACCTACCCCATTCTCCTCTGACAGCTAGCAGGCAAGTCAAGCCAGTTCGATTGGGATAAGCCCGAGTCATTCGATAATTTTAGTAAATTAGTTCAACCATATTTTGTAGTTTACAAATTTAAATATTTTTTTTGAGGTTCACAATTTTAACGCCACATTTTTGGCGCCCAACGTGGGGCCTTTTAACTGAAAAGTTTTTGAATATTTTTTGGAGTAGAAGGAAAAACAAAAGAGAGACAATTTTTAAATTTTTTTTTAATTTTTCTCGAGACTTGTAAGGAAATTTTTGCGGTTGGCATAAGCGGTGCAAATGTTGTTTCATTAGCGGTTTTGGTTTTATGATAATTTAGGTAATCGCTGTCATATTTCAAATTTGAATTGTGATTCTAAAATTTTAAATTATTTTCTATTGTAGTTGTATAGTATTGTAGTTGTATAATACTTACTGGTTGTAGAAATATTTTAGGTGACGTGTGATATTTCAGGTTGTTTATAAAGGTTGATATTGGTTATTTTTTTTTGGTATAAAATTATTTAGGAATTTAACAAAATGGTACGTAAAATTAGTATAAATAAATTAGATAAAGATGAGTTATCGTATGAACTTACGGTACGTGGCATTGGTACAGGTAATGTGGACGAAATGCGTCGACGGTTATCTATGGCTTTTCAAATGGAAAAAAGTGGGGATAGTATAAGATATCCGAAGTATCCATTTAGTTTTGGCGAAGACTTTGAAGCACTAAAGAAAAATTTGGAAGATCTCGATGGACTGATATCTACTTTCGACCAACCAAGGAAAAGTGGTGAAGCATTGAAGGTGCAGACTAAACTGGCTCACATACTAGGTCGCTTGGATAATATGGAAGCTGGAGAAAGTGAAGAATTGGAGCAAAAATCTGGTCTATTAGCTCAGGCGTTGTCATTAATGGACAAGTTTAATGTGAAGCTGGATGCTTATGATGAGAGAAGCAGAGTCCTTCTACCAGTTGTCGAAGTTATTGAGAAGAGATTGGAAGCAGAGACTTTTGATGATGGCATTGTTAATGCATCGAAATCGTCTGCAGTAGAGGCACTGGCTAGGCCAAGTACGAGCGGTTCAATCAAATCAATACCTCCGAATAAATGGAATGTAAAATTTACCGGTAACCTAAGGGAGATGTCCCTAAATGCGTTTTTGGAGCACGTAGAAGAACTTAGAGTGGCTCGTCATGTATCGAAGGAAACTCTCCTTGACTCAGGGATAGATCTGTTCTCTGGTAAGGCTTTGTCATTTTATCAGGATATTCGACGACATGTTTGCAGTTGGGAAGAATTGATAGGCGAATTTAAGCTTGAATTTATGAGGAGTAGCTACGATGAAGATCTCATGAAGGAAATAGATAAGCGGACTCAAGCAAAAGATGAATCCATTGGTGTTTATTTAGCCATCATGAACAGTTATTTCAACCGATTGACACACCCGATTTCAGAAAGAGCTAAGTTGACAATTCTATTGAGGAATATTCGTCCATCACTGCAACAAGGAATAGGATTACGCGAAGTCACTTCTATCTCAGAGTTAAGAACGATTTGTAGGAAATTAGGTGCAAGAAATGAAAGTTTGGAGAATTTTCATGAACCACCACCTCGGCGACCAAATACTCTCGAACCAGATTTAGCTTATGTGGAAGAAGTAGCTGACCAAATTAATTCCGTGGAAGTTGTCCCAACGCAGAGTGGAGATGAAAGAATAAAGTGTTTCAAGTGTCATAAATTGGGTCATAGGGCGATTAATTGTACAGATGCCAGGAGAACCAAAATCTATTGCTACCGATGTAAGAAGGAGAATTATACCATCAGGACCTGTCCGGACTGTTCTGGTCAGGGAAACGGCCAGCGGCGCTCCTAAATAGTCGAGTTAGAAGCGTTCCTACCACAATCTCGACTAACCAACTCTTTCCTGTCTTGGATTTTATACTGGAGCATGCACAGAATGATGAAAGACCATATTTGAGAGTGGATATTCTCGGTACGGTGTTGTTAGGTCTCTTGGATTCTGGAGCTACATGTACTATCTTAGGCGCAGATGGTTGGCAACTGATTAAAAAATTGGGAATTTCTTTGGATTCAAGTAGTAGGACTAGTGTTACTGTAGCTAATGGGGAAAAATGTAATAGTATTGGAAAATGCACTTTGCCAATGCGAGTGAAGAATAAGGTGATCGTTCTGGATGTCATCATTATTCCGGGTCTGCCAAGAAGCCTTATATTGGGTCAGGATTTTTGGGTTAAAATGGGTATAGTGCCGAATCTTCGTTCAAACGAATGGCATTTTTCGGAAAATCCTGAAATTTTTACTGTCCAACAAGTCAAGAGTGTGTTGAATTCTATGGAAAAACTTCGTCTCCAAGCGGTAATTGATCGAAACACAGAGTTAATGGGTAATACTTTAGGGTGTACTAACGCTGCTGAACATGTCATTGTTTCCAAGTCTGCCCCAATCAAGCAACGTTACTACAGAGTTTCTCCGGTCATACAGAAATACATAGATCAAGAGTTAGAAGAAATGCTTCAGCAGGGAATAATAGAAGAATCAAATAGCCCTTGGGCATCTCCAATCGTCATGGTGAGGAAGAAAGACAACACTTTTAGATTCTGTGTGGACTACCGCAAGGTAAATGCTGTGACTGAACGAGACAGTTATCCATTGCCTAAGATTGCAGATATTTTGGATAAGTTGAAGAATGCTGTCTATTTGTCTAGTTTAGATATCAAGTCTGCTTATCACCAAGTGCCAGTAGCCGAATCGTCCAGGCCATACACCGCATTCACCGTACCCAATAGGGGTCTCTTCCAGTTTCGCAGGATGCCATTTGGTTTACATAATGCCCCAGCAACGTGGCAAAGACTTATTGACCGAGTCCTAGGAGCCAAGTTGGAACCCTATGTGTTCGTATATTTAGATGACGTCGTAATTGTCACTCAAACTTTGGAGAAACACCTGGAGATACTAGAAGAGGTATTTAGAAGGCTAAGGGAAGCCAACCTCACTGTCAATATGAAGAAATGTCAATTTTGTATGCCGGAGATGAAATATCTTGGCTATGTCGTGGATAGGAATGGTCTGCATGTCGATCCAGACAAAATTCGAGCAATGTTAGAGCTGCCAGCACCGAAGAATGTGACAGAAGTTCGTCGTGTTGTGGGTACATTTTCTTGGTACCGGCGTTTTGTGCCAGAATTTTCCTCAGTTGTTGCTCCCCTTACCCAACTACTCCGGAAGTCTAGGAAATTTGATTGGACTCCCCAGTGTGAAGATGCCTTCCAGGCAATTAAGCAATGTTTGGTAGAGGCACCAGTGTTAAGTTGTCCTGATTATGACCTGCCCTTTGTGGTGCAAACAGATGCATCAGGCTATGGGATAGGCGCAGTTCTTACACAACCATATGAAGATGGAGACCGTGTGATCTGTTACCTGAGTAGGTCACTCTCGAGACAGGAACGAAATTTTTCCGTTACCGAACGAGAATGTTTATCAGTCTTGTACGCTGTGGAGAAGCTACGCCCATATTTGGAGGGTGTGCCCTTCACAGTCATCACCGATCACTACAGCCTTAAGTGGTTACACAATCTCAAGGATCCAACAGGTCGCCTAGCCAGGTGGGCTGTTAGACTGCAACAGTACGACTTCACTATCATTCATAGGAGGGGTAAAGATCATGTCGTGCCGGACACCTTGTCCAGATCAGTACCTATTGTAGACAGTATTAATTCCGGAGAGATCGAGCCTGAGAAGGACAAGTGGTACAGGAGAATGATGCATAACGTTCATGTCTCGCCATTGAAATATCCTAGCTGGAGAGTGACGGATGGTAGGCTTTATAAATATGTCAAGCAAGATTATCCAGAATTAACGCAAGAGCGAAGTCTGTGGAAATTAGTTGTACCTAAAGGAGAGAGAGCAAAACTCATCTATTTGGCTCATGATCCTCCTACATCTGGGCATTTGGGCATTTATAAGACTCACTATAGACTAGCAGAAAAATATTATTGGCCTAAAATGAGGTGTGATGTGGCTAACTACGTTCGAAGATGTATGGTTTGCTCTGCTCATAAACCCACCAATAAGACGCCAGCTGATATGATGGTATCACACCCAAAAGTCGATCAACCTTGGGAAATGATATCTGTAGACATTATGGGACCATTACCACGCTCTAGGAAAGGTAATTCATTTATTTTGGTCGTCACCGATTATTTTAGCAAGTTTGCACTGGTATTTGCTCTAAGAACAGCCTCCACGGAAAGCATAATAAAGAAAATTCGGGAAGAAGTTTTCCTTATTTTTGGTGTAGCTAGGAAGGTAATCAGTGATAATGGGCCACAGTTTAAAAGTAAAAAGTACAAAGAATTCTCAGAGGAATTTAAATTCCAGTGTAAATATAATGCCAACTACCACCCAAGAGCCAACCCTACGGAAAGAACGAATGGTACTATCAAGGTAATGATGTCGATGTACGTTAAGGATAACCATAGAGTGTGGGATGAAAAGCTACCAGAACTAGCATGTGCCTTACGAACAGCACGTCACGAAACTACTCGTTTGACTCCATATTATATTAATTTTGGCAGAGACATGATGTTGTCTGGAGATGACTACGACCAAGGTTCGACTCAAGTTTTAGAAGGGGGATGTAGAGCTGTAGGTGCTGGAAGTTCACCTGAAGCTACGAGAAATTTAGCTTTTAGAAAGATGTTCCTAGATGTTCGCCAACGACTGGAGGTCGCTGGGTCTAGGAGTTGTGCCAAGTACAATCTGAGAAGACGGTATGAAAAGTTCAAACCTGGGGATATGGTATGGAAGAGGAATTACACGCTTTCTAATGCAGCGAATTATTATTCTGCGAAGTTGGCTCCTAAGTTCATTGGACCTTATTACATTCATGACAAAGTATCACCATGGACATATGTTCTACGTGATCTCGACGGTAAAGTTCTTAATGGTACATGGCACATTAAGGACCTAAAGACCGCTCCTATGAACGATGAATGACTTGCAGTGAAAATTAACCGAGATCGGTTAATTTTCTTCAAGAAAGGGGGGGGTTTGTTGCGGTCAAATTTCATTTTACAACCAAATAGTACATAATTTCAAATATCACCACTCACCTATGTGTAAAAATATCTATTTCATTTTGTAAAATCATTTTATTACATGCAATTCAGTACTGTACAATATACAACCAGTAATGCATTAACATAACTCAATTACTATACATAACTACAACAAGTTTATCGTTATATAATGTTTCCTTGGGCAGTTTTATTGAGAACACTCTGTAAAGTAGGTATTTATTAGTGGCAACAACGAATTCTTGGTATCTAATACATGGCAGCTACTGGTGTAGTTCAAGCGGTTTCTGCTTGCCGTGCCTCTTCGAAACATTCTCTCGTTACGTCTTATTTTGAGTAGTGGTAGAGCTTGTATGGTATTGTTTCCTTAATGTAGGTTTATTGATTCATGCCTGACAGTTTTGAGATTTTTCCCAGTGGGGGAATGCCTACGAAAAAAATATAGATAATTATGAGGATTGTGTAGAATAGCTACCTCAAGTTTGATTAAGGGATGTTTTGTTGTTGTCTAATAATAAAGCCCTTACCTTTAACCACCGTGCTTCCTTGTCCTGGATGACAGTTTGGTATCCTTGGTATATTCTAGAAAGTAATTTAAAACAAATTAGAAAATTCAACATTTTATTCTGTTAATTTTCAAGCTTCCACTACCAACTCTGAACATAACTAATTAATCTATTGAGCTGATAAGACACTTACCTTATTTATTTATAGATTGGAATCAATTGGGATCGATATATATTGATGTAAATAAATAATTCTGTCAGCTGATATTGCCTTCAGATGTCATACGTCAAGTGTCAAGTGTTGCCAACTTGAATTTATTCTTCATAAAATCCCTGGGACATTATTATAGTTCCGTGTTCCGTTGTGGTTAATCTAATTACAGATTTAATATTTATTATTGGAAAAACGTTTAGAAACGTAGGAAATCCATTTTTACATAGGTAGATATTTTTCTTCGAGCATTTTTCATAAAATAGGTGATTATTTTGACACGCCCTCTACGATCATTGTGGATTCACCTTCTAGTTCAATTTTTCACCGCTGTAATTTTTGGAGTTTTGTCCACCTAGTTTACACTTTGAAGTCTGGTCTCTTTCCTTTTCTTCTCTGGTCGTCAGCAGGCAGGCAGTTTATGGTCGTCTTAGAAAATTGAATTTTTAATGCTTAATTCATCCAAATGTGGGATAATTTCTAAGCTTGTGCCAGTGTTGTATTTCCTTGTTGTGATGTAGTATCATCGATGTGAAGTAATATTTTTGAGGAAATCGCTCCACCTTGTGGGATTCAAAACTGTCTTTACCATCACCACGCTGCGTCCTTGTAGAAAGGCATTGTAGTTGAAAACCCTGTTCAAGGTATGTACCGTTTGATTTGATTGTGTATTCTTTGGCAGTGATGTCTATGTATAGTGTCTGTGGAGAAATATTTTTCTTATTAGGGAATTGTAGTTACAACATTTTCTCTGTTCAAGGGTTTTTTTTTATGGGTGTATAGTATCCACTATACTGAGTAAGCTACCGTAGGAAGAGGATTGTGACCCATGGTTGTGTGTAGCTGATTCCTGGTCGGTCACATTGTTAATCTTGGTGGTTTCCCTGGTTAAGATCGCCTTTTGTACACGTGGGTGTACAAGTACCTGTTCTACCATAGTGTTGATCTGGTCTTCCCTCTGTTCTACGCTGGAACCGGTTGTCTCTAGGTCCATTTACCTGGTGTATGTCGATGCCTGTAGAACTTATGGTTCACCGTTGCCTATGGTTCACGTTGCCTATGGAACTTCTAGTTGTCCGCTGCCTACATATCTGAGACGCTAGCTCAGGAGTCACGCAAGTGCCATACAAGTCTTGATTACTTACTTGATTATTTTTTTTTATATTTAAAAATTTTCTTGATAACCATTTACATGTGTCAATCACTGTGTACTTAGTTAAGTTAACTTTGGGAATGGGGTATAGATTTTGTAAGTTTGAGTAACCGCCTTCAGCTTTATTTTTGAATTATTCAATGTTGAACGTCAACTTGCAATTGCAGTTTTATGTAATTTTACTAGTGTAGGTTGTAGGGAAATTTTATAAACCTGCAGTGTCAAGCCTCCGAGCTGTACGAATGTTCGACAGCGTAGGATAAAATTTTACATTTAGTTTTCATTATCGTTAACTGGTTATCATTGGGGATATATATATATAAAATTTGTATATTGTAAGTATTAACTTACTGGGAATTTTTGGGGATATACAATATTGGATATTACATTAGTGTTTAAGGGTTTTTAGGGTTTCCTGTATATTTACAGCTGAACTGGCCAATATTTGGATATTTACTAGAATTATTTTGGTATTTGCAAGTACAACAGTGTATTAGGCAACCTGTTGTCCAGCATTTTAGTGCCTACTATTTTTTTCCACAAGTGCTGTAGTTTCAGGACGCACTGCTAGCCATGTGTATTAAGTCCTCTATATATTTTTTTTCACAAGCGCTGTAGTTTCAGGACGCACTGCTAGCCATGTGTATTAAGTCCTCTATATATTGCGCTACAGATATGTTAGGTCCCTGTGTGATGTAACACTTTATCTTAAGGTTTGATACCTACGATTGCGTTCCGCTGTAAACCTGATATAGCTATATTATGGTAGGTACCTATGTTTGAACGTACTTGGTTATTGTCCATGTAGTGTTTTGCTTATTTTTAGGGATACCAACATAACCTGAAGCGCAGGTTTTTTTTTATTAATTTGGTATATGTATTTTTGATATTGCAAGTTCAGGATATACAGGGAAGAATAATAAGTATATATATATATTTTTTTTTTATATATACAGGGGGGTTGTTAAAAACATAACAGTTAACGGGATTTCACAAATATCGATAGATATTTATTTTTATTTATATACAGGGGGGTTGTTAAGTGTAACTGTTCTTGGGATTTTTCAAATATCGATAGATATTTATTTTTGTTGTATACAGGGGATTGCAAATTAATTGTATTTGCACTTGTGCAATAATTAAAGTCACTTTAATTTGTAATTAATTGTTTTACTCTTATGTTTACTCCTACCTACTCCAAGATAATTGTGAATAGTAACTTTTTTTTATAACTAAAGACTCAAGTGTTTGTTGGGGACTTGTACCAATCATTGAGTACACCGGTATTTTTGGTCTCGCTGAACTCATGATTGCTTAGTGGGTGAATTGTTTAAGTAAACTGGCTGGCTTTAATCATGTGGCGCCCTTGTCTTTTTTTATTGACCTACCCCATTCTCCTCTGACAGCTAGCAGGCAAGTCAAGCCAGTTCGATTGGGATAAGCCCGAGTCATTCGATAATTTTAGTAAATTAGTTCAACCATATTTTGTAGTTTACAAATTTAAATATTTTTTTTGAGGTTCACAATTTTAACGCCACAATGAGCCAAAGCGTTCTTTATCTCCCCTCAGAGGTAAACCTCGAATAACTAGGGAACGCACAGTTGCAACAACTCTCTTTAGTACACTACGCCAATAGTCAATTTCCTTTTCCGTCTGTATTACTATTTGCTTATCAAGTCTCTCATTGACAGTTGCTCTTTGCAATAAATGTAGGCTCGATGATCTATGGCACAAAGAATTTTCGTGCTCTTTCAGTGCTTGGGAAACATTTTTCCAATCACTATAACCAGTTGAAGCCAATTGGCATTTACTTGAGTTTTCCGCAAATAATCGACATGCTGCACAAAAAACACAGCCTTTTGATTTTGAGAAAATTAACCATGGCCGTGCTTGAACTTCGCCATTTGAGAGAGTTCGATTAAATATGCTTTTATTTAAAAATCGTACTTTATCAGGATATTGGCGACGTGTACATGTGAAATCTTCATTTAAATTCTGGTTTATACCATGTATAGACACAAACTCACGTAAATTATCATGAATTATCCATTCCCTGGGATCACTATTAATAGTTAGAAGTGGCAAAGCGATTGACCCAGTTGACACCGAGGTAGAGGTAGTTGTAGCTGGACTATGTGGATCGCTGGTTTTGGTATTGGTATTGGTTTCCACTTTATCATCAGGATTATCCTAAAACATGAAGAATGTTTTCTCCACGACTACAAAATGCATATAATATCTAGACTGATATGATATGGGGCGTATTTGTTTATATAAATATAAAACTTGGTATTAATTGATATACGTAACACTAACGCTATAAAGCTTACATTACTTATACTAGGTAACTTACATGCTCTATATGTTTGTCAGTGGATTTTGACTGATTTGAATCCTCTGTGCTAGTAGTAGTATCAGTATTAGCACTATTACGACTTTCGAATGCTCCAGTTATGTTAAAAAAATTAGTTATCGAAGGGGTTTGTTGCAAAATTGCCTCTATTCGAGCATTCTTTTCTTTGGCCCGCTTTTTATATTCTGAACCGCTAAGCTTCTTTCTACCATCACTCATAATGTTTAACAATTAATCTTTCCTATAAATAATAAATACTATGACGATTGCCATGCACATATACTATCATAAATCATACTTAAAACAGTAATGATGATGCAACTTTACGCCTGTTCTCTGACTTGCACTGTTGACTGTCTTTTGCACTTTATAATTGTACTTTGTATATTACTTACCTATACTTGCTAGAAACTGAACACGAATAACAAATAATTATATTTTAATGCGTCTTGCAGTCTTGCCGGCAAAATATAAATCTAAAACAACAGAGGCAACTGACGTAGGTATTACGTATTATAGGTATACACACGCAGACGCAGGGCCTGCTACCAGCTACCGTGCCCCGAACGAGATCAGACTTGTCGGCATAGACAAAATTCACTGTTGAAATTTGGTGATATTTATAGACCGCCAACTGCCGTGTATACATTTGAAATAAGTTATAGCGCCCTCTTAACGGGTGTAGTGAGAATTAAAACAGAGCGGGACTTTCAAATAATAGGATTTAAATGTTTTTTTTTTAAGTTTCCTTACAATATATTTAACTAGGATAGCAATAAAATAACATCAATAGTTGACACCTTTATTAATATTAATAATCAATACCTACATAACTTAAAACTATGCATAATTACATACCAGCAAATGAATAATTATATCTAACTTATAATTAATACAATATTAATAATATATTAAACTTTGTGAATAGTTATTTATACAACAAATGAAATAAACCACCGTTTGGGATGAAGGACTTCGGTCGATGGCCCATTGGTTCTACCAATAAAGTTCATGAAATAATAATAATAATAAACCACTGTTTATTCGCGAGAACAATTAGGTCTACGAGCATTAGTGAGTGGCCAAAGTTCTTCGAGTGAATAAACAGGTTTATTATTATTATCCCTGAAAGGTGTTCAAGATTCCTGATCTCAGCGAGCTGGGGAGTGATCACTTGCTTCCTATCAGTGGTGTTGCCTATACATTCTAAATATATGGCTAGTGGATAGGGCAGTGTCTCTGCCATGTTGTTGAAATCAATGAGCTCTTCGCTGGTGTACAGTTTCTTTGAGGGTAGCTCCTCGTCTGGCCTGTCTATATGCGCTCCCTGTGCATAACAAAGCTTGACCTCAGACAAGATTTGCACACCCTTCCCGAATATTGCCCTATTTCCATATACAAAATATGCTCTATTAGAGATCATTTTACATCATAGAGATATTAGATCAGCCCTTATATCACCCCGAATCACCCCCATGTATATGATCCTTTTCTTTTTAGTTTAGGAAAATTATTACAGTTAAGTATACATTTTATGATCGTATAAATTATGTGTTGAGTCTTTTTATATTTTCAATTTTTTTTTTCTTTTTCAAATAGTTAATATATTTTTCACATGCTAACAGTCTAACTTTATTGTAATTAGTTTTTGTTGCAAAGTAATCTAGCCGTTTCAAAGATTTGTTAATATTTTTTGTCCAAAACAATAAAAAGAAGCCTACTATACAATCAATGACTTGATGTTTTAAGTCGTGTGTTTCACAACCTATATTAACATCTTCTTTTATTAAAACATTAGTCAATGATTGCTTTAAGTTGGAAGAGATGCAGTATTCGTCTAAATAGACTTCTAATTTTTTAAAACATAGCATAAAAAGTGTGTAAAAAGATGAACCTGGAACAGTTAAAGCATTCTGGGAAAACTCTGATGCACGTAAAACGAAGTCCTCGTCACCGTTTCGAGTGGCCTTTTTTGTTAATGCCTTTCTGCACGTCGGACATGTAACAGACTTCAACAATTTTTTTACTACAAAGCCAGCAACATATTTCATAGTAGCTGCACTTAACGCTCTTGAGTCATTCGATATGGAAATTTGAGGCAAGTCAGCTATAACTTCATTTTCTTCCCGAGGACTACTTTCAAGCATTTCCTTCAGCGAATGAAGTGACTCATTTTCATCCCTTTCACAATTAGCTGTAGGAGAGTGTGTAGACATGAAATTATTTACCACTAATGTCTTGTATGATGCAATAAATGCACGAGGGGTGGGATTAATATTTCTAACACCATGAGATCGAATATTACCAAAAAAGTTTTCAAGTGGATCTTGGTTCAAATTTCTTGGTATTAGATAATCAAATCCCTTACTTTCCAGCTTTTTCCACAAATATCTTATCGATTTTACTGTAAGGCTCCAGTTTTTTATTGAAGGTGGGACAAAATAATTTCCATTTGGTCGCTGAAATTTTATTGTTTCCAATACTTTACTTGCCTCCAACCAGAAAATATTATGTTCTGTTGTTTTCTTAACAGCTGTCCGAAGGGTCTTTCCTCCCGTAATATCTAAAGATGACCCATTGACACTGTCGAAGAGTTTGTCAAAAAACAATAAAAAATCTGCTGTCCCCAAAGCCTCTGGAGGTAAAACATTATTCCCTGAAAAAGAGAGTTTAAGTGACACTCAGTATTATTAATCAGTGCTTCCTAACTTACCATATCTAACTAGCCCACGCATTATACCCGAAACTTTTTGACTAAATACTTGGGTGGCTATACTGACTTTCATTTTCTTCATTTTTTCTTTATATATGTGCATATCAGATAATTTACTGCACATTTTTAAATCAACATCTGTTGCGTCCAATTCATATAATGAAATTACGTCTTTCCAAGATGCCCTTTGTTCTCCATTTTTCCATGTAAATTTGATGTCATTGTCTAAAAAATTATTTCTTATTCCTTTGAGCAAATGTGGGGCATCGAAAAGAGGTACAATTTCTTGCTTATTGATTTCAAAGCCCATCAGACGATTTTCTAGACCCCGTTGGATATATTCCCTATTCGTTTGCCTAACAGTTTGCCGACATTTGATCGCAAACTGTAGCTATTACTTTGAGCCCAATTTCTTGGCATTTACTTAAGACAGCTTTTAATTCAATGACCAAATCTTGTGCTTTTAAGCCTCCATCTGTCAGATAATAACAAATTGGCTGTTTCCAATTCCTATACACACCTTTTATCATAAAAACCATTGCATGGTTGGCAAATGTAATTTTTCTTTTATTGCAGCCAAAATCTTGGAAACCAATAATTTGGTCCTGCAAGGAGTTATATTCTAACCCACAATCTAGCGATATTTCGTCAAACATTAAGACACAAAGTTTGTATTCTTCTGGCATTTTTCTGATGGTCTTCTCCAGATGCTCAAAAACATTTTCGTTTATCCCAGGTCTCAGCGGTATTTTTGTGAGCAAACCATTTAATGTCGCTTTTGATGGTAAAGCGAACACTTTTTTTAAAAATCGATACACTCGTGGACCTTGTTTATATAAGGACAATGCAAAAACTTTATCATCTAGAGAATATCTGCGACCTTTGATACGTTTTTTTTGTTCCTTCATCTGAGAACAAATGAAATGAAACGTTATATTATTAACCGAAGCTTTAATAAAGTCTTCAGAATGCATTAAATCATGTGCTTCTTTCAATCGATCCTTCATACGCGTATTTTCTTGAAACAATCTTCTACTTGTGTGTCGAAGGTTTTTTATGACAGTATAAAATTTCCTTGCTTTTGGAGTTAAATTATTTTGCCGTGTTTCATTTACCAATTGTAAAATGTTCCTCCGTGTCTTGATACCTTAAAACAAAAGTTATAAGTACATTTCAATGATTTATAAACAACAGTACCCTTACCTCTTGAGGGAGTTAAAATATCCTGCAGTGAAGTCTCACTTGGTAACTCCATAACATAACCCTGAGAAGTACTTGCAATGGGGTCTTCGATATCTCTTTCAAAACATGCTGACTCTGAAAACAAAAAGCATACTATTGGTATCATTAATAGTACATTATACACTAAGGGAGAGAAACGTCTTATTTTTCCTAAGGTGTATTTGAGGCCCGAGGGTAACAAATACATCGAGGGAAAAATAGCGGTCTCTCCCGAGGTGTATATACTATTTTTTCCACGATCGGGAGTAGAAACATTTATTTTATAAATAAAATATATTTTTTTCTGTGACAGGAAAAAAATTTGACGTTTTATATCTCTTGACAGGTAACAAAATGTCAGTTATGAAATTATTTTATTTCCTTCGAATATTAATTTCAATAGTTGTAAGAATGTAACATTTACTATCAATGTTACAAAATAAGAATTACATTTTGTTTAACCACGATACAGAAACTAACCAGTAGGATATCTGTTACGATATTCATTCATAAATTGTCCGAGCTCTCAGGGACCTTGATATGGACCGCCCCCTGACTGTCTTACAATTTGTATCAATTTTCCATGGGCGTAATAGGTACATAATATATAAGTTAGAAAATTATTTTAATTAAAACAACAAAAAGTATGTTGAGATGTAATTTATGAGAGTATTAATGTAATGAGATATATGAAACATACATTGTGTATGTCGCTTAGTCCGTACAAACATGGTAAATATACTAACAAAACCCTATAGCCCTTGCTCTAAAGCAACACTGACTCGCTCGGGGTAGAATTCTACCCCGAACAGCATTGAAGGTCAACGGTAGCTTGCCCGTGTGACGTTAGCAGATAACATACTGGTTAGTTTCTGTACCGTGGTTTAACTATTAACTAATATAGGTATATGCATTGTTTTATTAATTAATAAATAAGAATTACATTTTGTTTAACTATTGGGCATGAAATAAAAACTCCCTAGGGAAATTTTTGTCGTATTTCGTCCCTAGGGAGTAAATGCTTTACTTCTGTCACGATTTTGATGAACTAGAAATCGATTTCTCCTCCCAATCGTGGAAAAAAATTATTTTTATTTTACAATGACAAATGACATACCTTTTTCCTCAAATATTTCACTCTCGGATGCAGTAGCAATGCTGACTTCTGGAGATAAATTCTCTTTAAAAGATTCTCTATCTGAGGCGGATAGTACTGATTTCTCAATGGTTGGTTCTTCCTTGAAACCTGTTAAAAATATCTGTATTGCACCGATAACTCAATAAATCTAAATTTAAACAAAAATGGTTATTATGTTATTACCTGGTAAATGAAATATTGGCAAGGCTATATTTGACAATCTCCTTTGCCTCCAAGGTTGAATTGTGCCTTGATAGAAATGATTTTCACAAATTCTATAATTACTGTACAATGTGTTTGAATCCATATTAATTAATTTTTCGTCACCAATCCTTTCAAGCCATATTTTGCAAATCTAAAACGCAAATGTTGTTTTATTTTTTTTTTACTTTCAATACAAAAACCTTACATCCTCGTGTTTTACTGGAAAACGATGCATTATAGCTTCTTTATTTGTGTTATTACATCCAGAAACGCAGCAAGTAAAAACCATTTTTACGCACTGAGTTTACACAAACAGTATGTTAAAAATGTATATAAAGATTAAACTAAACTAAAATGAACACTAAATAAAACACAGTAGTACTATACACAGGATCCACGATCAACAATAAATATATCTTCACAATTTACTCAACCTCACTAGCGAATTTTGTTTATCACACAGAAACCAAACGAAACACGAATGCACGAAACCATGGAGTCCAAACGAATAAACAGAAGACCCACGCCTGCGCAGTTGAGAAATCGAGCGCTACCAGCTCCATCTTAACGGGTGTAGTCAGAACTAGGAAAATAGGAAAAGGTTTGACCTTGATATATTATGTTAATCGGCCCTGCTTGTCGGGCCGGCCCGCGGCATGCGGTAACTGCAGCAATGGCGAAAAATTAGACGAGCGCATTTGATTAAATGCGTGACGCGTTGTTGTCATTTTTCGTGAATCAAATCGGACTGCAGACTGTAGTTAGAATTTGCAACATTGCTAGTGATTTGCCGCCCTTATAAATTTGCCGCCCCAGGCCCGGGCCTTGTTGGCCTAGGCGTAAATCCGGCACTGTCTGTGACGGGTGTAAAATTTTATGCTTTTTTATATTGCAAAATTCCTGAAATTAACGATATTCAGACTGACGTTTGGGGCTATTAGAAAAATAGTTATAAATATTACGAGTTAAATCTTCTACTTCATTGGGAATTTTATAGCATGCATAGGCTGCACATAAGTGAAATGAGTGGCAAATACATTTCATAATAAATAACGAGGGTACATCATTTTTTAATAAAGCCATTAAAGAATGATGCAGCCCCATCATTACATTAGCACCATCTGATGCAAAGCCTATAAGTTATCTTTATAAGGTATGTTATACCTGTTAAACTCATCGACAACTTTGCTATACAGTGTTTGCATCAGATGATTCTAATGGTATTAAACTGAAAAAATGGTCTCCAATATTATTTTCATTACTCAAATATCTCACAACCAGGCATATGTGTTTTATTGAGCTTAAGTTGGTAGATTCATCCACTATTATGGAAAATTTATATTTCTTTAAATGTTCATAAATTTTCATTACTCAAATATCTCACAACCAGGCATATGTGTTTTATTGAGCTTAAGTCGGTAGATTCATCCACTATTAGGGAAAATTTATATTTCTTTAAATGTTCATAAATTTTCATTACTCAAATATCTCACAACCAGGCATATGTGTTTTATTGAGCTTAAGTCGGTAGATTCATCCACTATTAGGGAAAATTTATATTTCTTTAAATGTTCATAAATTAAGGTGAAGTTGGTATTTCCTATTACATTTGTGACAATTCCGTTCGCCTTGGTCCTTCCACAAGCCATTCCTGCAGCTATGTTGGAGTCTTTGCAGACGCTTGCAATTAATTTTCGAAGATGGCCCATCACCGTGAACGGAAGATTATGTTCAGCCACAAATACAGATAAACGAATTTCACCTAAAATTGATATCGAAGTTTTAAAGTAATTATTAATACAACATTTATATCTAATTTTATTTTGTTAACCGAAAACGGAAAGGTAAAATTAGAATGGGTTTTAATTGTCGAAAATATGTGACAAATGAAACGTGTTTATAAAAATAATTAAACTAGGTACCTAGTTTAGTTGTTGTTCTACTAGTAAAATAATTTCACATTCATACCTTCTTTAATCTGTTGCTCCAGCTTTTTCTGTTTTGCCACTGATGTTGTAAATGCTCTTATTGTAGGCTGTTTTAAAATCGTTCTTGCCTTCTCCTGGTGTATCTTCGATTTTTTGTGCTTTAAGAGAGCATCTTTACCACTACTTATAATAATGTCCTTGTTGCACCATTTGCACAAGGCATATTCGTTGCGTTTATTGCTTTTTGTCAGCCATCCTTCGAAGTCTGGTAGGTCTTTCCAGTTTTCTTTATATTTCTGTGCATACTTCATTTTCTTTATGTTTTGGGTACTTGTACCTTCCTCAGCACTATCAGGGTCACTCTCACTCTCACTCATTATGTTGGAACAATTTTAATAATATTATGTCTAATGTCTAATGTTTAAAAAACTCGTTCAGGCCGATTGTCCGTTAAACGAAGCGAGTAATTCCCTAATTTCCAAGAAATGACTACGAATACGCCATCGGTCATTTTATGAAATAAACGGAATGAGGAGTATAGTTATCTGGTAATCTGTTACGCATATTCTAATATTTGCCGTTAGATGGCGCTACCGATCTCTTTCCTTGTCGGTTAAACTTATGGCCGATTGCACCAACGATTTTAAGGAATCCTTACAGCTAAGTAACCCATAAAATCGATATTTCGCTTGCACCAACATTTAAGAATGCTTATACTATCCTTAAGCTTTCCTTTACTAAGTCTTCGCCAGCGACCACTTAAACTATCCTTGCTGAAGTTTTTAGGTTGTTTTATCGATTTGGGAGTCATTTATTTATCTTTGTAATTTGGAATCAACTTTTTAATATGTTCAGGATTATAATAATTATATTGGAAATGGAGTACCTAGAATTATTAGGGGATGAACCAGATTTCATTGGAGACGACTTGGAACTTGTAGATATAATTGAAGCAGGATTACCTAGGAAAATTTATGATCGGTCAAATTATTTTGAAGGAATGGATCCTATGGGATTTTTTAGAAGGTTTAGGTTAACTAAGGAAACTCTACTAAATATTCTACCTCAGATAGAAGACCAGCTAGAATATCCGCATAATAGGTAGGTAGCCATCAACTAAAGTAGAAACTTCTGAAAATATTTCGGCTCATATTTTAGCATAATAGAAATGAAAGAATGAAGTTAAGTAATAACATTTTATATTCTAGAAATAACAGTGTTTCACCTATGAACCAGGTTTTGTGCTGTCTTCGGTATTATGCCAGTGCAGGTCATCTTAGACAGGTAGCCGACTTTATGGGAATGGACATAAGTACAGCCTGTAGGATTGTCAGTAAAGTGTCAAGGATAATAGCAAGTTTATTTCCTCATTATATTAAAATGCCGGAACAAAACAAGTTTATACAAGAACAAAATAAATTTTATAATATCGCTCGGTTTCCCCGTGTGATAGGGGTTGTTGATGGCACTCATATCAGAATACAATCTCCTGGTAAGAATCAAATTAATAAAGAAATGATTACTTACAGTTCAATTTTTTTTGACAGAACAGGTGACAGTTGTAAATGCATTTTTCAGACATCCTGTAATATTTAAAATCAATCTAATTGTGTAATGATGCAGATATTCCGTAACTAACTGCAAACTTACACTTAGTCGGAAAAATTGCAAAACTGGTACCTACACCTATCACTTGTTCCGTCTAAACCAAAAAGTTCTACCTACTCTACATTCAATAAACTATTTTGATTTTAGGAGGTGATAATGCAGAGGTGTTTAAAAATAGAAAAGGTTATTACTCTTTAAATGTTCAGGTTGTGGGAAATGCAGATCTACAATTTTTGGACGTGGTGGAAAGATGGCCTGGATCTACTCACGATGCCACAATATTTGGTCACAGTAATTTAAGAATTCGTTTTGAAGCAGGACATTTTCCCAACAGTATTTTGTTAGGTATGATACCATAAATTAATTTAACTAAATGGTTATTTCATGGGTTTAAAATAAAAATGTGTTTAAAAGTAAAATAATGCTTTTTTCGAATTCCCTGTGGTTTTTACAATTGATATTACTGCATATGTAATTATTTGTATTTTTTTTATTACAGGAGACAGTGGATACCCAACGAAAAATTATCTTCTTACCCCATTAATAAATCCTATAACAAGAGCTGAACAATTGTATAATGAATCATTAGTGCGATCTAGAAATATCATTGAAAGGATTATAGGAATATGGAAAAGAAGATTTCCTATAGTTGCATATGGAATGAGATTAAACTTAGAAACCACAAAAGCAGTAATAATTGCAACAACAGTGCTGCACAATATGGCCAGACAAATGAATGAGCCAGAACCACCACCACCAGAAAACATCAATTTAAATGAACTTAATTACTTAATAGAAATAGAAAATATTGAAATACCTATAGTTAGAAATTTTAATGTAAATTATGTCCAACGAGAGATTATTAACTTTTTTGGAGGTTTATAGATAAAATTAAGATACCTACCTAGTTGATAAAATTTGTATGTACAGGGTGAGTCATTAGTGCGATAAAGTTCTATAACTCCTATACCGTTAAAGTTAGAATAATAATTTTTTGTATGAAGTTAGATGCCAATGGCGTGCACATTTTCAAATTATTTTGATACATACAAGGTGTTTAATATTAAAATGCCAAATCTAACATACATTTTTTAAACCCTATATATTACTTCATTTCTGGAATACACGTAAAATTATAAACATATTTCATATAGGATCTCCTATACCTATCTTCAACTGTTTTTGAAATATTGACAGGTGAATACTGACATTTTGCAACTTTGACACCCCGTAAAATCTAACGATTTATTATTATTTAAAATTATTATTCTAACTTTAACGGTACAGGAGTTATAGAACTTTATCGCACTAATGAACCACCCTGTACATCACAGAAATGAAGACTATAGAATGGAGAAATTATATCAATAAATATTAGTATATAAAGAAACTCGGTATACTATCGAGGTCTCATAAATATTCTGTCATTTCATGGTGTTGTCCAAAGTTCCTAGAAAAATGCAGTGTTCAGTCATCAAACATGAAGTGGGCAGAATTCATACCCGATTTAATCCTTCATTTCCAGTCTTCAAAATATCAATACTTGTTCCAAGACTTCCATTCTAGTCTTTATTTCTGTAATGTACATACGTATCTGCTCAGTTAAGTTGTATAATTTGTTATCTCCTACCCAGTAATTTGAATATACTCTGGTAGTCTATGGTAAAAATAAATAAATAATCCAAAAATTCATGTTTGAATCTTTAGTTTTTATTTACAGGTAACATTTAACATTTTTATTTAAATAAGGCAGGTAAGTAATTAGTTTTGTATTGATGGCAAGCCTAGTTGTTGTTTTTTTAGTTCTATATCAAGTTTTTTTTTTTCAATATCTAATTTAAGGGTTTGAGTTCTAAGATTGTGCTCTTCTTTTGAATGCTCTAGATCCAATTTAAGTTTTTTCAATGTATAATCTGCAATCAAATTTTTTTTGTCCGCAAGTAGGTTATATTTTTCGGCCAGCTGGTTTGAGGCCAAACTTCTTATGACAGTTTCAGTTGGCCTTCTTCTATTAAGGGGCCTTCGGCTTTTATTTGCATCCAAGTTGGTATTAGAGTCAAGATTATGTAATGGCTAAAAAAATTTACATAAAATAAAATTTAAACATTTTTTTTTTTCAATAATACTTAATACTTACTAGTTCTTCTCTGGGCCTACATAAAGGTGTTGATATGGGTCTCAGTAAATCTGATCCTTTCTTCCAATTAGTTTGGTTACATTCACTCGCATCATGGTTTTGTTCGTTTCTCGCATCCTACGACATTTAAATGTCATATTATTTTATAAAAATTTTGTTTATCAAGAATTCAGTAAAAAATACATTTAAGTTTAAAATAAACGTAAAATAATGCTCTAGTTTAGTGTAATTTTATGCCCTCAAATAAGGGCGTAAAATAACAAAAAAAAAGCTAGTTTGAACAAAAACTAATATATATTTATAGTGCATTTGTACCTACCTCATTATTTATAATTATATTTTCATTATTTATGTTTACATTTTCATTAAATTCATTTGGATTTTCGAGTTCAAATGTGAAATAATCATCAATGTTGCTATTATTACTCGTATTATTATTGAGTGGCAATGGTAAGCTGTCGGAACCATATAAGCTGGTACCTCCAACCACAGAAAGTGGATCAACTATAGATAGAATTAATTCATGGGCTGGATCTTTAATAATTTTTTTTGTTGTGCCACCTCCAGTCAACAAAATCTCTTTCCTTTCTTCAGACTTTTCTTTTCGGGTTTCCCTTTTTTTATTATCGTATAATTTTTTTAAAGATTCTGTGGCTCGGAGCCGACCTTCAGGACAAGCTGAATTAAATGCACTAGTTATTTTTTTCCAGGCATTGTTTTTTTGTTGTACTGACACACCATCTGTTTTTTTATTTTCAATAATGTTTCTGAAATCACTGATCAATGACATTAACAAAATTGTCTCATTGGGCGTGAAATTCGCACTTCGTTTTTTTCGTTTAATTTGGCTGCAAGTCGCCTCATTTTCAGTTTCACACATCGTAAATCGTAAATAATTTCAAGTTTCACGAGCACGAGACACTTTCTTATACACAAATATAAATAATAAATATAATATAATAACAAAAATGTGAGGTTAATGTTAATTTCTACAATGTACCCAACATAAAATTTGAAAACGGTAATATTTACTAAATTTTTGCAGCGTTGCCAAGTGTAACAGATACTTAGCTAAGGAAACCTGAATAAGTGATGGTGCAACCAAACAATAAATTAAAGACAACTTAACTTTATGGATTGCTTTGGTATTCTATGCTTAAACAGAAATTGGTGCAATCGGCCATTAGGCTCGGCTCGAGGCAATGTTAAATATAGACATGACATAACTATAATATTTTATTTATTTTCAAGTTTCTGCACTTAAACTTGTAATAAAAAAAAAATGGTATAATTTGTACCTCTTTCGGTATATCGGTAGAGAGTGTTACAAATCGGTAGATCTAGCGAAAAATCGGTAGGGTTGGCAGCACTGGGCACCAATGTTACTTGACCAGAGGCGTAACGCGTTGTTGGAAATAAGCAACAAAATAAACCAATAAACCATAAAGAAAATTCATGAATTGTGTATGTTGTTAATAATATTAAAAGAAAACAAAACGACTTTTTTTATGTTTTATTTCTAGGCAATTTTGATTAAATACACTAAATTTAAAATATTTAATATATAGCTAAGGTATGTACATATATACACAATTTATTACTGACCTTTAAATAATATTAACTTTGTGTATTGTTGCCTTACTGGGTCTTGAACTTCAGATATTTTTTTAGTAATAAAATAAATTCTTATATTTAAATATTTTAAGACGATTGCCTCCATTAAAAAGTAAATATAGTTGTTATTGTTTTCAGCAGCGTGGTCTTTTAAATGAGGAAAGCAGTTTGAATCAATGGCCTGATGCATAATTTTATTTTTTAAAATATTTATAAAACTACTCTTTTGCATTTCTTTTTCGTAAACTCTTATAAAGTGTTCAGCCATTTTGCATATATTTATGACATCTTGTGAAGGATATGTTAACCCTCCTCGGGACTTTTTTGTAATTAAAGAAGTTAAAACATTGGCTTTTTCCCCTATTACAGCTGTTAAAAACTTTTCACATTTTAATGAATTTTGTAAGTGACGACAAACAAACCCTGCAATATATACCACAATTTGAAGTGAACATTGGCTTATTACAGCAGGATTCATTATGTACTCATGATCAGCCCATAAAGTTTGCAGGGAATAATTTTCCTGCGGCTGGGGCTCGCTCATTATTTACAAGTCGTGAGTGACTCATATTTATAATATTTTTAGGTTGGCCCCGACTAGATCCCACTAATATAGGTATTTCCTCTAACGGAATGCAGTTACCCATACCCCCCTCTCGGATTTCAGCTCTTACTATCAATCTTTTATAAGCAGCAGCGAACTGTCTGCAGGTGGGGTTGTTATTCCAACCACCTCTTGAACGTATGGAGCAAAAAAAATAATTCAATGTGGTCCTGGCTAACTTTATACATTGGAAGGTATATTAATTTATTTTCTCCATACACCATGTCATTATATATCAAAAGTGTACTTTGTAAAGAAATTATGAAGCCTATCAACCCAGTTTTCCGCTTAGAATTAATAATTAATTCATTATTTAGTTTTAGATTCGATATATATTCAATGGCTTCTTCTATAAATTTTTTTTGTAATTTTCATATTCTTTTCAAAAAGAGCCTTTTTGAAGCCTGGTGGATGAAGAGACCTGCTGTTTAAAATGCCAAATATGTTATTTATTGTTTTTATGAATTTAATAGTTGCAGAGCAACCTTGAAATTCCTCTAACCCTAACTCATTTTCGCAAAAGCTCAAGGCATCGGCAACTGATTGACTCAGTAATTGAACTGCTAAACGGACTTTCATTTTTTGTTTAGAAAAATTTAAATGAGCTTTTCTCATCTTATTTCCTAAGTGGAGTCCCTCCGAAGTTTGTAATTTATCTAGCTTCTCAATAAACTCCCACCTTATAAAATTGCCTTCGCCATCTTTAAAAATTTGTTTTTCACCGAATGTGTTTCTGATTAATTCTAGCATATGACAGGGGTCAAAAATTATATAGATTTTTTTTCATTTATTGTAAAATAAGGTTTTAAGTTGTGAAAATCCGTTTTACAGCCTAGCATATGTGTCATTGTCACATTTGATGGAGCTCCATCAAAAGTAAGTGAAACCAAATGTGCACCTGTTTCATCAATTAATTTAACGCACTGTGAAACAATCGCAGATTTTTGGCTTTCACTTAAACCATTTGCAAAAAAATAACCTAAAGGTAGCTTCCAGGCTGTGTTAACACCAACAACCATTAAAACAAATGCTTCTTTTGCATCTTCAGTTAAATCATTGTCTAGGTCTACCCCAAAATTTACGTACCCATGGTACTTTTTCCCATCCCATTCTACTTGTTGTCTAAGTGAGATTTCATCAACAATAAGAGATAATACAACAGATTTTTCAGAAGAGTTGACATATTTTTTCAAAGTATCAAACGCAAAGTAAATAACGAACAAGATCTGGAAGAGTGTGAAAGAGTTTGCATCAATTTGGACTACATTTGTGACAAAGATATATTCCAACTTTGTAATATTATTATGACACAGAAGGGTTTGCGGAAAACTGAAGATTACTATGATGCAGTTAATTTATACATTAATCTTCGAAATGAAATATTATTGACTATTTAATATTTATATAAAACTTCTCAACTGAAATATAATCAAAATAAAATGTAATGTAGATACCTACTTATTTGTAGCTTTGTGGCAATAATAAATTCAAAAATTAGTAAAACTGTGTCTTATATTATTAAATTTCCTTTTCTGAGTGTACAACACAAGATTATTATTATTATTATTATTATTATTACCGATATTTGAAGATCTCCCAAACCAACGGAAAAAATTCGCAGCGACAGCGAATTTTGATCGAGATCCAGTACTACCAACGCGAAATAATCGAATATTCACGTTGGTTTAGGAATTAACATTTCAATCTTTAACAAATTAACTATTTCCCACACTCTTTTTTGTAGAAGAAATAAGAGAAATGAAAACCATCCGAATCTGTCATTCATCGCTGGATTGAAAAACTCGGCCATTGGTTTTGACATATTATGTCAAGTGACCGATAGTTTTGCGGGAAAAAAATCACAAAAAGTGGACGGATATTGATAAAATTGCCATAAAAAAATTTCAGAATCGAATTTCAGTACCACGTACACGTACTTGTCAGGTTGCTGACTGTTGCAACACACTGTGTCTCGGAACAGTAGATTTATTTTAATATAATTGGAAAATTATGAAAATTGAAAACACTTGTTTTTCCAAGATGTCTCTACATGGTGAACATATTAGAATAGTCCAAGTATTCTGAGATGCAGAACGTTGCAACAGTCAGAGACCTGAACAGATTAATTTTTATGACCGACTTAATGCTCTAATTTTAGCCACAATGAAATACTTCATTTCATATTTTTACTTAAAACGGTTTGGAAAATAAAAAAGAAAAATTAGTTTTCACTTAAACTTTGTATGTTGCCATAAAATTGAATTATTAAATGTTTATTCTAGCAAACTTCTCAGTATCTGGTTCAGAGAAATCTACTTTTTGTTAGAGATATTTTTTGCCAAAAACTTTTGAAAGCATATTATTCTGTTTTAGGGGAAAGAGAGATACAGGGTGTTAGTAAATAAGTGCGACAAACTTCAGGGGGTGATTCTGTATGAAAAAATAATGACAGTTTGCTATATAAACGTATGTCCGGAAATGCTTTGTTTCCGAGATACAGGGTGTTGAAGTTGAAAAAAAAATTTTATTTATATCTCTGACAGTAATAAACCAATTGTTTTCAAATATTAATTGGTAGATGCTACCGTGAATCTTTACTTCCATAAAAAAAATTAGCTCAATAGGACTAGCCAGTGTCGTGCAACCTGCATTCTGGAACCCTTTTTTAAAAAATTTGTTACGCCACTGACTAACGTTTAAAATAATACGATATTTCGATGTCCCGCTCATTTCTCTACAAAAAAGTATTCTTACATTTTTTTCATAAAATACACCGTTACAGAGTAAATCGATATTTTATGAAACCATGTCATGTCCTTTCCTAACGAAATAAGACGTTAAAATAAAATTAAATTCGAGTATATTATAGGCATATGTTCATTTTTTGTTAGGAAAGGACATGACATGGTTTCATAAAATATCGATTTACTCTGTAACGGTGCGTTTTATGAAAAAAATGTAAGAATACTTTTTTGTAGAGAAATGAGCGGGCATCGAAATATCGTATTATTTTAAACGTTAGTCAGTGGCGAAACATTTATTTTTTAGAAAAAAGGGTCCGAACGTGCAGGTTGCACGCCACTGGCTATTCCCATTGAGCTGAAATTGTTTGTGGAAGTAAAGACTCCTAAAGAAGTTGTAGCATTTACCAAATAAAATTTGAAAACAATTGGTTTATTACTGTCAGAGATATAAATAAAAAAAGATATTTTGTTTTTCAACTTCAACACCTTGTATCTCGAAAACGAAGCATCTGTGGACATACGTTTATATAGCAAACTGTCATTATTTTTTCATGCAGAATCACCCCCTGAAGTTTGTCGCACTTATTTACTAACACCCGTATATCGTATAGACACCTATATATGTTTTGCAGATTACTGTTATCTATTTTGCTCTACAGTATATTAAATTTGTAGGTATAATACATATAAATCGTACAAAATATCTTAATAAAAATACATAACTTTAGAAATGACACCTTTATTATAACTAGTATAGTCTTTTTTTAAATAAAATACCCAACATTCAAGGTCTATTTTTAACAGAAAATTTAGAGATCCAAATAACAATAAATTAACAATCATTAATCGTTAGAAAGTAAGAAATAAGTACCTACCTAATAAGTCATTTTTAACATAATAATAATACTTAATAATACAATATAGTAACCACATTTGTGTAACAAAAATATAAATAAAAAATACTCTGTTTTAAACAAAAATACATATATTCTTGCTACTATGTTTATAAATATAATAGTATATATTTGATATGCCGGGTGTTTCTAAATTCGCGACCATGTGCTATGGGTTGGTGTTCTGTGACAAAAAGTTTCTTTTCGATTTTTCAATTAGACCTGTACCATTCATATGGTACACAGTGGTTAAAAAAATATAAAACTTGAAAAATGAAATAAGAATTATTTAATTAATTGATAATACACAACCTGACAAAATAAAGTTCAAAGTAGTACATACTACAGGCGCGCAGACTACATAGTCCCTGGGCGCGCATTTAGAAACATCCTGTATGATACCAATTTAAATTATATCCATCACCCAAATCCTTGACGTTAGGACTGCATTCATTTCCTCCCGGAATTCCGGGTAGTTATCATAGTTTCGAGATAGTTCCAATGTACATGAACAGGTATGTGATACAGGACTTCTCGCAATTCCGTCAATATTATTAAAACTAACTAAAATCTTACTTTCCGTTATCATATTAGCACCTGTTGAAAATCTTAAAAAATTTTCTAAAATATCATCCTTTGCTTCTCTTATGTATCTTTTTAAAAATAAATATACATTGTTTTCTTCTTCAGGTTTTATCAATGGTAATATATTCTTTGGTAGAGGAATACATTTCTCATATATTTTATTCAGTTCTTGACATGTCATGAGGTCTCCTACAATTTCTCTCCAGCAGTCTATGACAAACATTGGTTTTTGTATCAGCTCTTTGTGTGCGATATCCTCAATTAATTGTTTAAAATTTTCTGGAGTCGGTTTCCATTTGCATTCAAAAGTTTCCAAAATATTTAGTAATTCAGCCATTGTCCATGTTTGAAAAATCATTTAAACCATCTTTTATTACAACAGAGTCTCTGGTGTTTAGATATTTTGTAAATGATGTGAAAAGATCTTTTTCTGTTCTGCCTAAAATACAATGTTCCATAAAAGCTGGCGCTATTTTCATTGGAAAATAACTGACATCACAAAAACCTTTTTTTAATATTTTTGCAACTGCACGCCAATCATCTTCTTTAAAATCGTGCCTAACGTAAGGAATTTTATATTCCGAACCTAGTGTACATTTTTCATTAAAGCTCTCCCAGAATTCACTTAAACAGTCTCTATATGTACCTCCCAAGTCAACAGCCTTTTTTTTTGCCATTTGGTAAAATCATTTCAATTTCCAATTTAAATTCAAGAGGGAGATTTTTAAAAATACTTATTAATTCTTTAAAGACATGTCCTCTGTGAAGGGTAACTAGTACATTTTCAATAGGTATTGGATCATTACTACTACCAGCAATAGATATGTATTCACGCATTCCTATTGGATTAGGTTCACTTATGGTGTCTTCTAGTAAAATTTCATCTTCTAAGTAAAAGTTAACATTTTCAAAAAAACTTTCTTGTTCCAGCTGAGTATCTGGACTTGAAACAGCTGTAACTTCTGTCATCAATTCCTCCTTTTTGCTAGATGATAAATAAAATCTCAATCTGTTTAAATGTGTGAGCTTATACATTTCCCCCACTGTTAAATTATTCTCAACTATGTTGCACTTAACATCCAGTAAATCTATATGGTATCTTGTGATAGAACCTTTGACAGATATGCCTTTTGGAAAAAATAATTCTTTTGCTATTTCTAAAATGTATTCTTTAGTTTTATTTTCAGGTATTTTAACAGTTCTCGTCCCTCCTCCTTGTTTAGTACGAACTTGAAGAAATCTTGAACTCTCCTGATGCTTGCCATCCAATATCAATAAGCCTTTCTCTGGTAATACATTTTTTTGGCCTACTTCTAATATCTTCTAAAGAAGTTCCCATACCACATTTACTTCGAATTTTATCTATTAGACTTGTTCTATGTGAGTTTCCTTCTCGTTTCGCAAAATTTTTTATTGCTATTCTGTCCCCATAAAGAGGTATATATTTTTTTAACTCATCATCTTCCATCAAAGGTATTGTATTCATATCCAACTGAAAAAAGACAATGTAACAAATTATTATATTGAAAAACTGCAGTGTAAATATAAAATGGCGAAATAATGAGTGCACACAGAAAAACAACATTTCTAATTATTAAATAAAATATTAATTCAATAATTAAACCAAGTATATAAATGCAAATATTTTTTTAATTTTAATCCATATAGAGGGTATTTCTGAAAGCTATGAACTATGTTTAGATCAAAATAAAACTGCCCAGACCCTAAGCTGCTAAGTGGGTCTGGGCAGTATCAGTACTAATATTGTCATATAGTTAGTACTACATATTGTCATATCTCTCTCGGTTATCTAAACAGCCCTTGACAGTAATGAAACATTTTCCGCCTCAGTACCTATGTAATATACGCTATTAACCCCTATACCTCATACATTATAAGAGATAGGTGTATGGCATTAATAACAAATATTGTAGATTTATGACCGATGTATAACATAAAATAAAAAAGTACAGGGTGTTCAATGTAAAAAATTGGAGATAATCAAGTTTCAATTTCAAGGAAGGAAATTCAAGAGTAGAGGTATGAACTTTGAGGAAGTTCATACCTCTACTCTAATTCGAACACACTGTATAAGATACTAATTTTTTTTAAAGACAGTAAGTAAGCAATAGTCAAACGCTAAGTGTTACATAAAGACATTACACTACTTGTCTACCAAATATAGTTTATTCCTATCTCACAATATTGAGCAAGACAGGCATTTGAAATTATATCTGCTTTGTGTGAAATTTCAACAAAAATGTAAATATCTTGAAAACTATAAATTTTCAGTAGGTATGTTTATGTTATATAAAATAAAATTTAAATTCTATGGACTTTTCAAAAATGGAATAACATAGGCACATAGGCTGTCCCAGTTAAAATAACAATGTTGGGTTATGTCCCCAAGAAATAGCACAGAGTTATTATAATGTATCATTATAATAACTCTATGGGATATAGAACACATTGTATAATTGAAAATAATTTAGAAACATTTTCATTTGTAGTAAATTCGGATCATTCCACAAGTTTTGCTAATATTCTTATCACACCATCAGTGCACAATAAATAAATCACCCTGTATTCTTTTACTTCCAAGTTATGCAACATTTTTCATTTCAATTTTAACCATATATATAAAACCAAATATATATGTAAACATATAGTTAAAAATAATTACCTTTTCATTTTCAAATATTTTTATTGTTTCCTCAGGTATATTCCTTCTTCTAAGAAATTCAGTTAGATTTTTGTCCATTCTCAAAGTCGAGCTCCAAGGGCTCCAAATACATGTACAGGTATAAGTATATCTGAGTATAATAAAAATACAAGTGTAGATACTGTAGATCTATAAAAAAAAAGATAAATATAATAAATTAACAACGTGGTTATGAATTGTTTGGTTAGAGGCACAGAATATGTTACAGGTATGGAGTTATGGACCATAGATTAAAGAAGATTGTATAAACACATAATATGGTACACAGCATAGATAAAGACAGTCTTTATCTATGGTTAGAAGAGAGTTGGTCTATTCCAACTCTCTTGTGGTTAGGACATATATATAATACTACTATATCGCGGGTAGAGGCCCAAAAATTCCGAAAACAACACGGCGCCGACATACAATCTCTATCCTTATCGAGAGTACCTTCGTCAAATATGCGCATGCGCACGAATTTCGCGACATCCAATAAGCATGCAGCATAAATACTGCATCTCTGTCTACCGACCTCTTTTAAAAAAAGTTGAAAGTTGGGAAGTCTGTCAGCCTATAAACAGTGTGTCAGCTTTTGTAACCATGGAGATTGCGCATGCGCAAATCGAACAAAGGGTCTCTGGAGCAGTATAGCACTATATCTTTTGTCCTGTAATGTTTTCGGAGAAACCGCTTATGGGCTAACATAGGAAATACGCGATATAGTAGTATTATATATATATATATATATATATATATGGGTTAGGAGGAGAAAGAGAACTCTCTTGGAGGACATCATAGGCATCGTTTAAAAAAAATACCGTGGTTAGTATGTTCCACCACTGACAGATGACGCGGTCCGGTAATGGAAAAAATAAAAAATCCAGCAAAATGATAATTATATCTTTTATTACATATTACATATTGCGACAACAAAATGCTTTCCATTAACAGCTATAAATTTGGTAAAATACTTCATTCCAGTCTTATTCATTTATCATCTACCATCTGTCAATGATGGCCTCAAACTAATGCAGTTATGGTTGTATCATGATGTGTAGTTGTATCATGTGGTTGTATAACTATAATGTATTTAAGATTTAAGCAATGCCATGGTAATTCAAGAGTAGACTAGTAGCAGAGTAAGTATATAGAGAATAATATACTATGCTATAGTAGAGCGCAGTAGGGCTCTACGCTCTACTAGCATAGTATACATATTATTCTCTACATACTTTGTTTGGACGCTAATGTCCATTTGCACCACCTCTGCTTAGCGAGTTTAAGTATAGCTTAATTTAAATGACAGATTAGACTGTGATTATATGTAGGATATAAGACCGAAGACCTCACAGTCTATCTGACGCTTAAATTAAGCCAAGCTTAAGAAGAGGCGATGTAAACGGGCATAAACCTCTCACCACGCTTAACGATAATACAAAACCAAAGTGATATTTTTTCGGGAGTAACTTCTATTACCTAATAAAGTATATTCTCTATCTTTCTCTACATTTGTTACTAAAAGTCACTCGCGAGCGAAGAAATCCAAAATTATGGAAATAAAGGCAGAAATAAATTATTTACATGTAAATACAGTATCTGCAAGTTACAACAACATACATTTTTGAAAATGCTATTAACCAGCAAGAAACTGCGATTTGGGTCCTCAAGAACTCAAGAACAGTATTGCATAAGCATTAGGTAAGTGTATAATTGTTATTATGACCAGCCCAATGAAAATACTCCCGAAACGCAGTTTCTTAGAACCTATTATACCTGCTATATGTAGGTACTTGTATATACAAATAATATAAATAATATTTATAATTATAATTAATTGTACTTACTGTTTAACCAGGAACATCGGATAAACCTTTTCACACCAAATTTTATGGAGTTCTGTGTATAATCGAGCTGAAAGTCTAAATTTCGAGTTCAAAGTCGAAATTTCGAGTTTGAAGTCGAAATTTCGAGACTAATGTCGAAATTTCGAGATTAAAGTCGAAATTTCGAGTTAAAAGTCGAAATTTTGAGTTAAAAGTCGAAATTTCGAGTTTAAAGTCGAAATTTCGTGATTAATGTCGAAATTTCGAGATTAATGTCGAAATTACGAGTTTAAAGTCGAAATTTCGAGATTAAAGTTGAAATTTCGTGTTGAAAGTCGAAATTTCGAGATTAAAGTCGAAATTTCGAGTTTAAAGTCGAAATTTCGCGATTAATGTCGAAATTTCGAGATTAAAGTCGAAATTCCGAGTTTAAAGTCGAAATTCCGAGTTTAAAGTCGAAATTTCGAGATTAAAGTCGAAATTTCGAGATGAAAGTCGAAACTTCGACATTAAAGTCGAATCTTCGAGATTAAAGTCGAAATTTCGAGTTTTTATTTTTTTTTTTAATGTGACCCTTCTACGCCTTCGTATTAACTACCTAATAGACAAAATTATTTTTACTCATTTTGAATTTTGTCTCTTTCAGGGACAAAGTGCCCAAATACGGCATTCGAAATGTTCCATGAATAAATAATTTAAGAAGACATTACCTACCTAGTAACAGAGACACCACTAGAAAGTTTAGTTGCAATATCAATATGATTCTGTTTAGGAACACGGATGTGTTGAATATCAATTGTATGCCCATAATGAGTTATGGTAAGTGGCACAATATAGACCACCACTAGTGCATGTTAGAATGATCTAGCTCGTACATTTATAATTAATTTTACAAGAGCCTTGACTTTTTAAGGCTCTTTTTCGATTTTCATTATTGGATCGATAGTTTCCTAAAAACAATTTACCAAACATAAAATATTTTTTCAGTTTTAAAATGTAGTATATCCTTCTCCACATTTTTGTTGTGGACTATTTGTAGATGGTATCTCAATTTAGCAATGAATCTATATGAAGTACAGCAACCTTCCTCTAAGCATTTACTATTGAAAGTCATAATCAAAGGACACAATATTTTTTTTCTTCTTGTTTATGAATGTTTTTTAAATGTCTATTTACGCTACTCTGAGTTGAGAAAACTTGCAACAAATTTGCAAATAATATTGGAAATGTAACAAAAAATAATACTTTAACTTAACCTCTTAACGTCCCATGTTCCTAGATAGGAACATTGAAACTTACTGCTTGACATGTATAAGAAAAATATAATATGGGTACATTTTTCATAATAGACCGCTGGTTCTAAGTTGGAACATTGAATATTTACACAGAACAAACCTCTTGCGCCATCTGTTTAGTACTAGAAGAAGTGAATTATCAAGTCGGCCATTATAGAATTCCATTCTGCTGTGTAGCTGACAAGTGCAGTGTTTATGTGTCAGTTTTTGCCAAGTTGTTTTCAATATAGGACCGAGAAATAATTACAGGTGAGTTATTAACTAGTATAATATACTTTAAAAGTAAAATAAGTAAATATTTTTTTTTGTATGGGATGCTGTTATCGAAAATTTCCAATGTACCAAATCAGGAACAATGGTCGTTTGCTTTCAAGATTCCATTAGTTCCTAATATGGAACAACGGGCATTCAGTGTATAATTTACCTCTTCTTTTTTTGTTTTTAGTGTAATATGGATGATTTTCCAAGCGGAAGCGAAGACGAAAATCTGAGTGACTCTTCTGATGAAGAATACATACCAACCAGATTAGTTACCGGAGATGTACATAGTGACAACAACGATGATTCATCTTCCGAATCAGACAACGAAGAGCCACTAAGTAATCTAACTAGTAATGGACGACAAAAATACAACTGGGCTAAAGTACAGGAAGGTGAACCTTTGTGTGAACCACAGTTTACATTAGAAGACTTTCAAGAAGAGCCAGAGATCGGGCGACCCATACATTATTTTCAATTATTTTTTTCAGAAGAGCTACTCAATATGATAACTGAACAAAGCAACTTATATGCTTGCCAAGTTAATATAACCAAACCTCTAAACCTCACACGGTCAGAATTAGAAACTTTTATTGGTACTGTCATATATATGTCTATATTCGGCTTACCTAGACATCGACTTTACTGGAGTTCCGCCTGTAGAATTCCACAGGTTGCTGATGCTATGTCGCGAAAAAGATGGGAGGAAATAAAAAGGAGCATACATTTCAACAACAACGAGAACCTACCAAAAGATCGAAATGACATAAACAGAGATAAATTATTCAAGCTAAGACCTTTTCTAGATTATTTGCAACAGAAGTTCGTAAGTCAAGAAAAACCACAAAAATTGTGTATAGATGAACAAATTGTGCCATACAAGGGGGCATCTTCACTAAAACAATATAACCCGAAGAAACCCAATAAATGGGGATATAAAATCTTCGTTTTATGTGATAGTAATGGCTTGATCTACAACTTTGAAGTTTATACAGGGAAGATACTGCCAGCTCCTGGGAAAGAAGACATTGGAGCCAGTGGGAATATAGTACTACGTCTGGCATCTATTATACCCCAACAAAAAAATTATTTATTATTTTTTGACAATTGGTTCACATCTTTGAAACTTCTTATCAGTCTCTCTGAGGATGGAATCTATTGCATGGGCACTGTTAGGAAGGATCGAATTCCTGGTTTAGAATTTACAAACGACAGAGAAATGAAAAAGAAGGGGAGGGGAACCTTCGAAGAATACAAAACTACCATAAACAACATAGATATTTTTGCTATAAAGTGGTTTGATAATAAAAGTGTACATTTAGTAAGTACATTTTGTGGGTCACAACCTGTTGACATCGTTCAACGGTTTGACAGAAAAATCAAGTCAAAAATTGATGTTCAGCGCCCAAATATGGTTAGACAATATAATCATTTTATGGGTGGGGTAGATCTACTAGATGGTCTTATTTCTTATTATAGAATAGGGCTTAGAAGCCGTAAATGGTATCTGAGAATTTTTTTTCATTTTGTTGACACAGCACTTGTTACAGCCTGGTTACGATATAGGGCTGATATGATAAGAGCTGGTTTAGGGAACAAAGATATTTTAGATTCCCTAGCTTTTCGTGCTGAGGTTGCAGAAGGCCTTTCTCTTTTAGAAAAAAAAGACGATAAAAGAAAAAGGGGAAGACCAAGCAGTGGTAGTATTGACAGAGAAATTGAAATGAAAAGGAAACACAGTCGAACAAAACCCATACCCCAAGTTGATGTTAGGAAAGATCAGGTAGCACACTTTCCTTGTGAAAAGGAACAGAGGCAACGTTGCAAAAAACCTAATTGTGGTCTCAAAACATATTTCTATTGTACAAAATGTAATATATATCTATGCATTAATAAGAAACGTAACTGTTTTGCAGAATTCCATATATAAATATAGAGACCATTGTTCCATATTAGGAACATTGATATATATTTTTTGTAAAATGAAAAAATAAACGTTTTGACTTTTATTATTTGTATTTATTCATCTTCTGATCCCGTTTTTCACACTATTGATTTTTTACACAATTTTTTTTCAAATGCAGCCCTTAAGAGGTTAAAGACACTCAACTTAAAAACTGATAAAAATACCGCAAATGGCAAGCTCAATAAAAGATAAAGAACTTTCCGCCTAAGTATGACTATTAGTTAGTTATACACTCCGATATCATTTATCTATGGTAGTGATATCTGACAACGTCGCGGTTCGGAAGTACACATTTAGCCGCTCCTCTAGATAAATTCCAATACACGACCCACAGCTGGCATCCACAGTGACGCGTTGTTCCCCTCTTGCGTCTGTCCCGCTTAGCAGTTATCAGGCAATCTTCTCCTATAAACGTTGATTCTGTACTCTGTGCATGCTCTTGAACAATGAGCGATCGGCGTTGTTCGCCATTGTGGTGTTAGGCGTTTTGTGAGCTAGTGGTTGAATTCATGGGAATTGGTGAGATTACAAAATGGTTATTTTTATAAATACCCACGTCTTTTTAAAACGTAGTAACGGCTAACAAAAAGAGGTTAAGGAATGTCTAATATGGTTAATATTGATATTTTTCTTATATTTAAAGATATTAAGTGAATGAATATTGCTTGGCAAGTGATTTTATTTTTTAACAATTTTAGAATGTACATAGAATCAATATAGTTTTGTACTTAGTTATTCCGTTTTGAAATTGAAATATTACGGAACTACCTATATATCGAAAATAATTATTTTTAAATTATTTAAAATTCATATTGGGGAATATAACATAACCTAGAACATTACTTACATATTAGCTTATCGTCGCCTAAACTGCAAAACCTCGTATCTGTAATTTGGCAAATTTTACAGGAGGGAGAAAAAACTGTATAATAAAGTTGATTGGATATATTTTTCCTAAACTTTTGGTTTTATTTAAATAAAAGTACATTCTGAAACCTAACAAAAGTAAAAATTAAACAAAATTCCATTTTTGACTATATTAAATCACATACGAGGTTTTCAACGTAAATTGCATCCTAATTAGTCTCTTACGAGTTTTTGATCGCCATTACGAGTGCGGTAAATTGTCATAGTACTCCCAGAATTTTGGATCTATTACTTGCTTTAACTGTTGCAAATGATTAAATTTGTCTCTTTTAATGCTTTGCATACTTTTATACAGTTTGGTGACTTCATATTGTTTACGATTTGATCTTTTTGGAAGGTCTAGCCATTCATCCGTATAGTTAAGTTTATATTTTATGATCCCTTCAGGTAAATACATGAAACAGTGCACATGTGTAACCTGTGCATCTCCAGGTTTCCTACCGGGCCGAATACTGGTATAATAATTAACTTTCGAGTAATCACGAAAATCTGTGTAATTCATGTATTTAACATTGTACGGATTCTTGCTTCTTGCTTCTTTACAAACTGCAATGTAGTCAGTTGGCAAATATATATCGCGGTTTTTAAGTCTTCCCTCAATTGCACTGTGGACACTGTCCACTTCCATCTGGGAGTGCCCTTTCTCAAAATATTTTTGGTAAACAGTTACATTATTGTCTATTGCAAATTTTAGTAACGCATTGGCAACTGTAGCGTTTTTGTTCTGGTACCCACACCCATCACTATAGATGATTAATTCCTCAGTGTCGGGTTCGTTTCGCAAATGATTTTGGAGATAATCAGATAACATCGTTGCAAAAATATTAGCTTCCAATCCACCCTGGGTTTCATCCCATAAATGACATATTACTTCTGAATTCACTAAATTATAAATGGTATAATTGTGAACACAAAGTTTAGTCTTGTAATAAACTGCACTTGCCTTCAACATTGGAGCCAATTTGACTGATTGGACGTCAGCGGTTATCACAGAAATTTTTTTTGGGTCTGCTTGACATCGTTTTTTATCATTTTCTTTAGAATTGCGAGCTGCAATTTTACGTGTTTGATGTTTCTGGTATGTATCTTCGTCAATATTACCAAGCTTGTGTGAAATGCATACATCGCACTGATCCTTCCGAGGTCGAAAAATTCCTATTTTTTGTTTCTTAATTTCTTCATTAAACAATTGCTGTGAACATGAATTTTCATTTTTTGTTGCGCAGTTGCATTGATACTCTCGGTATAGTTCAGCTTTACTTTGAAACGTAGGTTCAAGGTACAGTTTCGACGTAGAAGAACGGCAATAGTGAGAGGGCATTTTAGGAAGCTCTTCTAGGAATGTCTGCATTGTATGTCTTCTTAGGTCATTAGAGCGGCGATTCCGACGAGGATTAAGAACATTCTGCTCTGCCTCAGTAATTCCGTGTAATTTCTTACTGTACTCTCTAACAGTCCATTCATTAATGTTTAATGTAGAAAGAAACATCTTTTTACAAACTCTAAGCTTCTGAGTACCTTTCTTCAGGTAATATATTAATGTACCCTTTCGTCTTGAATTTTCTTTCATACGTTTGCTTGGAACATAATCCACTAAAGAACCTATATATGTGCGCTTCATGTCCCAGGTTAAAGTTTTCCAGAAGCTGCCAAACAAAAGTTTCCTGTCGTTTTCATTAAATGATGAACAGAAAAATACTTTGGAGTTTTTGCAAACCCTCGACGAGCAGGTTGGGCCCATTTTACGAGCAGGGATATCGGTAAGTTTATAATTTTCCCCAGACTGATCTTTTTTGAAGCCCTTATAATTCTGTCCTAGCATTCGCAGCCGTTTATTTTGGAACCTGTGCTCTCTAGACATTTTGCGCTTTTTTAATGCTACTACATCTCCGCTATATTGGTCTTCAGATAGTTCTGTATTACTCGAAGCATTCTCGTTACCTCCTCCTTCGTCAGTGTTGATTCTTTCATTCTCATCTTCATCTGAATCCGCCCTAGTGTCATCGTTGTCGCTACTTTCATTCTCACTAGATTCCAACTTATCGTTTCCGGTTTCAAAATTACTGCTGCTAGTCGACAAATTTTCAGCTTCGGCATTAAGGATGTTCTCATTTGGCTCATTACTGGTGTTGATTCTTTCATTCTCATCTTCATCTGAATCCGCCCTAGTGTCATCGTTGTCGCTACTTTCATTCTCACTAGATTCCAACTTATCGTTTCCGGTTTCAAAATTACTGCTGCTAGTCGACAAATTTTCAGCTTCGGCATTAAGGATGTTCTCATTTGGCTCATTACTGGTGTTGATTCTTTCATTCTCATCTTCATCTGAATCCGCCCTAGTGTCATCGTTGTCGCTACTTTCATTTTCACTAGATTCCAACTTATCGTTTCCGGTTTCAAAATTACTGCTGCTAGTCGACAAATTTTCAGCTTTGGCATTAAGGATGTTCTCATTTGGCTCATTACTGGAGAAATCTAGAGAGCTCGTGTTAGAGTTCATTAGTGTTTCTGACAAAGCCGAGACGGCTACGTAAGACTCTTCGATAAAAATGTTTTGAACAGGTGTTAGCTCGGTTAAATCCCAACTAATTTTGGGGATAGACTCTTCACTTTCAAATAGTACTATATTAGCATTTTCTTTGTCTTCGCCATTAGAACGGTCAATGCTTGAATTATTGGGACTTACAAGAACTCTATTTTTGTTCGCATTCTGGTTCTGGTTCAAAACCATTTGAACGAGGGCTTTACCTCGAGAGAGACTCATACTGAAACAAAATAAAAGAAATGAGTGCATTTTGTTTTCATTCAGGGTAGGTACAAAACCGCGTATATGCGTATAAAAGTAAAAAACAACGTTGTGCAAAAACACGTATATGAATACATATATTTGCAGACATGTTATTAATTTAAACAGAGGTTCACAGCCGAAAACAATGTTTTATCAAACGAATTAATACTACTACTACATAATAACTACATTTTTACTACTCACTTGTTAATAATTTCCTTTTATTTCACAAAAAGATGTAACAGCACAACTCACAGCGTGTCTTCACGTTGTAAACTATAACGTATAAGAGGTTACGCACGCGCACTTGCTGACAATTTATATACGAGGTACTACTTTATGGAAATTCTTAACTTCTTAATTTATCTACGATTATGAGGTTTTGCACGCATATGTATAATAAAGTAAGCCACCAGTATACAAAATAATCTCAATTTCATGAAAAAATGCATATACGAGGTTTTGCAGTTTAGGCGACGTTATATACTATTTTTTTATTTATTAATATTTGATATACTAACTTGTCTAAACTTTAAAGCTAAAATTAAATTTGTGTATCCTAGCATTATTATTAATTACATTTTTAACAAATAATATACAAGGCACTGAAAGTAGGTAAACATCTTAAAATTTAAAAATGCAGTTTTGGGTAGACGGGTAGTTACTTTTTTATATTTGCTGCTGTCAGCTTTAACTTTACTAAAGTAGGTATGTAAAAATGCCAGAATGTATAGCTGAGCGTTAATCCCTTTCAGCCATAATTTCAAACACTTTGTGGCTAGTAAATTTACAAACTAATAGGGTCGTTATCTATAAGGACTTATAATGTACTTACACAGAGCACCCGATTAAAAAAAAATGAGTACCTAAGAGGTAGTGAACCTGGAATTAAGTAAATAAATTTTGACATTAAATTTTGTATAAGATTTTGGATGGATACGATTTTGACCTAAGAGGTCTCAAGAACTTTTTTTAACATACCTATTCTTTTATTTTGTCAACAATTGAATATTTTGGCTGGTATTTTGGTAATGTTGAATAAATATTTTAGAGATAATGAATAATAAAATGCCGAGTTCTATTCAGTGCCCGAGTTATTATAGTTGTCGATTTCACAGGTTTTGGATAATTATTGTGATTGTAATTTTCAATTGTGTGATTTTTAACGAACTTAGTTTAACTTGGAAAATAATAGATAGGAACCTTTACAAGAATATGTGATAGATCACTTAACTAAAAAAGTTCATCGTGTTCGTACTTGAGTGACGTTACCCATAAAAGTTATAGAAATTATTATCTCTAACGGTGAAATAAAAATAATTCTAATGCCGTTTCCTGCCTCGGGCAAGTCGTTCTGACTAAATAGGAAGACAAAGGGCACTTCCCTTGACCACCCAGCAATATTTTTTCTTTTAATTTCTCATGAATAATTTTTCACAGACTTTGCCGTAGAAATTGCTACCTCGATCGGTAAAATAAAATAATCCTAGTGCCGCCCCCGGTCCCGGACAAGTCGTTCCGACTATATATGACGGTTAATGGCACTTCTCTTGACCACCAAGCAAAATTTTTCTTCCAAAATTTCTCATCAATAATTTTTCAACTTGGCCGGAGAAATTGCCATCTCGACCTGTAAAATAAATATAATTCTAGTGCCGCCTTCGGTCCCGGACAAGTCGTTTCGACTATATAGGACGACAAAGGGCACTTCCCTTGACCACCCAGCATATATTTATTTAAAATGTCCCATAAATTTTTTAGACTGCCATTAAAATAGCCGTCCCGATCGGTAAAATAAAAATAGTTCTTGTGCCACCCTCCGATCTCGGACAAGTCGTTCTGTCCGTATGAGACGTCAAAGGGCACTTCCCTTGAGTATCCAGCATATTTTTCAAAATCTCCCTTTAATAATTTTTCACAGACTTGGCCATAAAAAATAGCAATCTCGATCGGTAAAATACAAATAATTCTAGTGCCGCCTCCGGTCCCGGACAAGTCGTTTCGACTATATAGGACGACAAAGGGCACTTCCCTTGACCACCCAGCATATATTTTTTTAAAATTTCCCATACATTTTTTAGACTGCCATTAAAATAGCCGTCCCGATCGGTAAAATAAAAATAGTTCTTGTGCCACCCTCCGGTCTCGGACAAGTCGTTCTGTCCGTATGGGACGTCAAAGGGCACTTGTTTTGACTATCCAGCATATTTTTCAAAATTTCCCTTTAATAATTTTTCACAGACTTAACCATAAAAATAGCAATCTCGATCGGTAAAATAAAAATTATTCTAGTGCCACCTCCGGTCCCGGACAAGTTCTGCCTGTATAGGACGGCAAAATGCACTTCCCTTGACCACCCAATTTTTTTTTTATTATTTCCCATAAATAATTGTTGCCAGACTTAGTCATAGAAATTATTATCTCTATCGGTAAAATAAAAATACCTAATTCTAGTGCCGCCTCCGGTCCCGGACAAGTCGTACCGACTATATATGAGGATAAAGGGCTCTTGACCACCTAGCAAAGTTTTTTAGGCCGGAGTACCGGTCTAGTATCCTAGTACCGGAGGCGGCACTAGGATTATTTTTATTTTACCGATCGAGATGGGAATTCCTATGGCTAAGTCTGTAAACAATTATTTATGTAAAATTTTTAAAAAACAAATATGCTGGGTGGTCGAGGGAAGTGCCCTTTGTCGTCCCATATGGCAGAACGACTTGTCCAGGACCGGGGGCGGCACTAGGATTATTTTTATTTTACCGGTCAGGACGGCTATTTTAATGGCTGAGTCTGAAAAATTATTAAGAGGACGACATTGTGATTTCCATGATTTTGTTGGATGTCCAGCGACGCCAATAGTTGAGTAATCACAAAAACAGAATCACAGTCATATGTGCAAAGCAATGAATTAGGTCTTGACATATTTTTATTTTTTCTAATATGCGAACTTTTTGAAAAAAACGTTATTGATTGTAAACCTAAATATTTATTTTATGTGACAACCAGAGCATTTTATTAAATTCCAAATATGTCATTCCCTGGTATAATCATTTTTCAAACACACTGTAAAATTTCAATTACGAACATTATCTAATTACGAAGCTGGTCATCCAACAAATATTTATGTTTCGTAGATAGTTTACCGCCATGCGTCTCAATGTACAACAAGCAATAACAAACACCCACTTGCAGCTACTGGCTATTTTGCAGTTTTAGCCTCCGCCAAATAGAGGGCGCATATAATATTTAGGCAGTAGGAAACAGTTTTCTTTTCGTATAGCTATGTAGGTAATACAGAAACATATATTTTAGGTATGGATATGTAAGGATCAACTGTATTAGAGGGAGAGAGAGATAGAGTCTGGTCTGGTGGAATAGAGTAGTGAATATTTTAGATATTTCTTCTTACTATCGAAATAAATGGAATAGACACCTGAGTTTGGAAACCGATATTAAGATAACGTACAGGCGAAAAAAATTGAAATTTGGACCATATATTGTCCCACTATTACTCTATTGTGTGCTAAAATTTCAGTTAGTTTCGTTATCCCATTTTTTAGTTATTACTGAAAATGTAGAAAAAATCACGGTTTTCTGTCTACAAAATTTATACCTGTCACTTTAAATCGTCGTAAATATTTTGTTAATTGATAAAAAATAATTCAAATTTTTACTGACGATAAGTCGAACTATTGTATTCAACACTGTGAAGGTCATTTGTCTCAAAAGCTCTTCGTTTTTTTATAGCACAGAAGGGAGTGCTATCTCTCGTATTTACGCGACACGCGTAAATAGGTATTGCGCGTTTTTTTAAAAACGAAAAAACTAACACAGAAGTAAATAACTGTAAACAACAATCTGAAAAACGTTTAAAATAATATAGATTTCGATAGTAATAGTGGATAGTAGATAGTAATAATATATTTTTGACCTTTATTCTTAGTTATTCTCTAATATTTTGACTTAGGTATGGAAGTTGCAAACTAGTAAGATCAGTTCAAATGGATATTATTTGCCGAAAACACTAAATATCAAATATTTATTCTTATAATACAGGGTGTCTCACGGTGACCACCATTACGATATTTCAGAGACTACTTCGATTTGAATTTTGAAAATTTAGGACATGGGATTTTCAGGCATGTGCTCCTCAAATAAAATAATGGCATCCATGTAGCACTTCCGGTTATACCGGAAATCGCTACCAATTTGTTTATTTTAAATGGAACACCCTATATATTATTACAATTTCGATTTCTACGTAAAAGTTTAGGTGGACTTTGATCAAGTTTCCCTATTCCTAAAATTAACTGTTTTCGAGACATTAAAAAAAAATTAAAAGAAACAGTAACCAACTGGAAACCAGTTGTGTATTTTACAGTAAGAGATAAAGCGACAATATTTATAGGAGGGATATCCTATACCCTTAAGCTTCCCTTTCATACTTTCAAGGTGGCTTAATTGCATATTGCATACAGGGTGGTAGAAACTTAATGCCGAGTTATTAAGTCCATCATCAGTTGATTTTTTCAAATGGAACACCCTATAAGTGTTTCGGTTTTATTTTCGAACGGTATATCATGGGTCCCTATACCAATCTCTTCTAGTTTTTAAGTTATCTCTCTTTGTCTATTCTAAGTTAACTCTTTTTGTCTAATCACCTAAAATCATTTAATTTCTTGCGAGGATGGCTATAAAATTCTTAGCCGAACTTCAAAACAAAACTAATCTGTCACAAGTTATTTTTTGTCAGTCCCCATATAGGCTGTTTAATTAAGTGTGGTTTAAAATAAAAAAATAGAAAATGAAAACACGTAATTCCAATGGTGACATTATAATTTATTCACGGGGAATGTAACAAGATAATGAATAGAACTTGCAGAAGTTTTAATGAGACATCCCCTAATTTACCAACAATGGGTGGGGAGATATTAGTTTTTTAAAATTATGTTATAAATGTTACAATAATCGGTAAAGACATAAAACTAACGTATATAATGAAAGATATTGAATGATGACGATGATTACCTATTATTCTCATTCTTGTCACTGTTACACGTTGTTTATTAATTAGGTATTAATAAATAACTTTTAAAAGTGACAAAAAGGCAATCATCGTCATCATCGCATTAGGAATAATCCTATGTTCGATATGATCCCCACCTAGCCTTAAACAATTGTTTATCCTTCCGATAAATTCATCTATCACATTTTCTGATATTTGGGCTGCAGGCAAAATTTCAAATGATCTTATTCGAGCAACTAGATCTTCTTTTGAATTAATTGGTGTAGAATATGCTTTTTGTTTTATTGCACCCTAAACAGGTAAAAATCTAGCGGTGGGAGATCTGGGGATCTTGCTGTCCAATTCCAAGGTTCTAAACGTCTCGTTGGTCCTTAAACATCTCATTAATTGTTGATCGACTACATTCACAGTGAGATGAATTTGAAATTCGATTTTTTCCCAATATTTAAAAAAATTGTTATACTAACACACCTAAAGTTTTAAAAATTTAGATTTGGGTTTTTTTGGACGGGAAAAACGAATCCGTACTTAATATTGGTCTAGATGCAAAAGGACGCTGCACGCTTCCGGATTGATTGATAAAAATCACCGGAACTTTTATCCTAGTGTATATGTATAAAACTTTATCTAATAAAAGAATATTATTATTACCCTGTAATATTTACACAAAAAAGGTATACCTATATGTATTAGTTCTATGACGCTAAAGTTTACCGTTTTCTAAATAGGTATTTGAAGTTCTTGATGTTGGACGTAACTCCAGTTTTAAATAATATTTAGATATTCTGTACACTATTTGAAGTTTGGAAAAAAATTCATTTCTAAATTTTCATTTTCACACCCTGTGTCTCCGTTAATATCAACTTTTAAACGAACGTAAGTTGTGACCAATCGCAATATTTTCATGTTAGGAGTCTGCTTTTGCTCTGTGTTCCATTAATTTCGGGATATCAGAATAATAACCTGATAAAACTTCCCTATCAAGTTCATTTAATTTTCTCCCGTAAGTCACTTTTCTTTTTTTTTCAATTGTTCAATTGCTTCCAATATATATGGCGGGTCGACACATTTCTTGTTTTTTTTTATATTTTGCCTAAATATTTCAGGTGCCATACATTCTTCATAGAACTGGCTTAATTTAGGCAACATTTCCTTTTCCCATAATTTACTGTCTTTGTAAATCTCTTCTATAAATAGGGGAATCTTATCGTTTACATAAACCACAAAAAAACATTTTTCTCTTTGGGCAATATTTAATTGGCCTTGAACCTAGAACATAAAACAATAACGATATCGTAATATAATGTAGTCTCAAAATATAGGACAAAAATAATAAGAGTATGTGTACCTGATAATAGTACGGATGTTTTCTTTTTAATATTATTCCCTTTTCAGTTGCTATCAAACAGGTTTTTTTATTTTTTTGGAGGACTTCCTCTATTGAATTGCAATTCAGTTGAGAGCAATTATAAAAGCATTTAACTTCCAAAATTGCGTTTTCTCCAATTATTCCTAAAATTAGAAATGGATACGTATATAAAAACGTGATACGAAATTTTTTATAATTTAATTCCTATAAATGTGCAAAAAAAATGGTGAAATTAAAATATATATATTTTATAAATTTATAAAATTATATGTTAGTACTTAATACCACACATAACGCGCCCTTTTTATGCAGAAATATTGATGAAATTATATAAATTTTTTAATTTATTTCACTACACCTTCCAGTTTTGGCTAACGAGCCACGGTATTCAACGTCAAATTAATAGCACACTTTTGTATGTACCAAATTTGAAGTTTATTCCAATACAATAAATCAAAATCATCAATTTATAGCTGTTACTAGAAGTAATATGTATACTAACCGTCTGGGGATGCTCCTAAATAGCCAAAATGCAAATCAATCCACAAACCAGATTTTTCCACTCTCATATTTGTATTGCTTTCAAAAATTGCTATTGCAACACTTTCTTTTGAAATTCCATAAGTTGTTGCCTCTGTTACAAATCTTGTAGGATAGAGAATAGATTTAACCAATGAGTGACACGGTGTGCAACTCTTACGGTTGATCACCGTCCCAAATCTAGATGCTGTAAGTCTATTCCGTTTCTGCTGCATATATATCGAATTTTCAAATTGTCCTACCGTTGCCATGGCAATCCTGTGTCTTTCATTTTCACTTACCTTTAAAAAAGTCAAAATGAAAAATTTGAATGATATTTTGCCAGAAATATACCAGAAATATATTTGCTTTAATATATGGAATATTATAAACAAAAATTACTTAACAGCTGATAATGGTAACTAAGTATAATGAAAAGTTCATCCCTATTAATTTAGTATACATTTACTTATCCTTTAAGTTTCCATTATTCATGAAAATAACATTAATTAAAATTTAATTAACTATAAAATTACATTACATATACGGCTTGTAAAAAAACTGATGAATTTTTATGAAAATGTCAAAATATTTATGATGAAAAAATAATTATTACAGATGTCTTATACTTACACTCAAACTTTCGATAAAATTTTTTATATCATCTTTCAGTGACGATTCATCAACATAATCTTCTGCTAATGGGCCATAATCAAAGTTTGGAGCAGTTTGAACCTTCCTTTTATTCGGTCGATTTTCAAGTAATTCTCTCTTATATTTGCTTTCTCTGTTTTTTTCGTCCTTATTGGTTTGCGACTTAATAAACTTTTTCAAATATTTAGTTGTATTTTTGCCGGATATTTTTTGCCATAAAATATTATGGTAGTTGAATTTATTATTATAACGCAAACCGGCCATGCGCACCCTGGTTTCGTAAGAACCCCTTTGAATTAAATTAATTCTTTTCCCCATATTAAATCTAGCGACAATATTCATTAACCGCTCGGCACTGTTATTATTTTCATTGAAAATCAGCATATGAGCCTTTCTGATGAGTATATCCAGGCAACCTAAAAAAAAAATTGAAAATTGTAGCATGTAAAAAATATGTAGTGTAATAAAATTCGAGGAGTGATGGTACTCATCTAAATAAGAAGAAAGCATTCCAATTACGCAAGTGCGTTTAAGTAACTGGAGCTTTGAGTAGATACAGCTAATGAAAAAGTGGCGATATGGTTATATTAAATTAGTCACATATTGTTAAAGTCTATTTTGACGTATTTTACAATAAATGATCTATTTGACGTTATTTACTTATGTCTCGTTAATCTGCTTTCTTATTTGATTTCAATAGCCAAAAAAGCTGAAAATCGCGTTTTTTTGAAAATAATAGTATTGCCAGCTATGTAATGAAGTTATCAGTAAAAGTACATTATATTTTACGTATTCTATACATGCATTGGATTGATATATCAGATAGTACAACACTCGTTCTCCATTTAAAAGTGTTACCTTTCAAGTGATTATATACAAAAGTTTGTTTCAATTTTGGAATATGGTTCAGAGACACATTGCCAACTGAATTACATATTCCTTCTCTACATTTGCTATGGTCTCCAAAAACGTGTAGTAAACCATTTGAAAGGTCTTCTTTTAGTAAAGCGACATTACAACTATTCTTGGAGTGCTCATATATGGAGGCTTTCGCTCTTTTTGTAAGTTTTGCTATTTTTCCAAGGTTAGTAATTTTCTTCCATCTATACTTATTGTGGTGTCTTTTTTAATGTTCCTCAAATGTTTTCCGTAGTTCTTTAAGGCATGGTTAGTACATTCATGTTTTTGAACTTCCTTGCCATACGAAACATTTGAGTTGATTTTGGCATAAACGGAAGAATCTCCATCAGCAATAAATTTTCCATATCGCACTCCATGCATACTTTCGCTTGCATTGAACCCTTCGACAACCATGTCAGCTTCCATTGATGAACTGGGTCCATTCCAGTTTTTAAAGCATTTATGGTCTTTGACCGGTACATTTTTATTTGCAGCTCTAGCACATATTGAACAAAATTTGTTTCTAATTGCAATGAAAAGTATCTCTCCAGTATAACGGCCAATTATTCCCACCTGCAATTACAAATTTTCACTAGATAATACTTATATAAATATAAGTATAACTGGTGGGTAGTCGGTTTTTTGTCCTGAGCAATCGACTGAACCGCTGTATTGAGTTGACAAGTCTCGGTGACTTGTTTCCAATTATGAGGTAGGTATGTACTGGTACTGGGTTCGTATGAATAATGTATCGTGATTATGTAATAATCTTTATTACTAGTTTGTACAATGGATTGTTAACAACAGGTAGGTACGTCTCGATTGCACAATATTCTAACAGGAACTCATAGATAATAGAGGGTTTAGATAGGCAACTCCCATTATATGACTTGATACTGCATTTAGCGCTATCTGCCGAGAAATCCGCTCCTGTTTATACTGCGCGGAGGGTTCAGGATTGTTTAAAATTTTACTGCAATTATTATTAGGCCGGATTTCATAATAAAAAATAAAGGAGATTTAGTTAAAGTTGCTTTTAAATACGTTAGATACTATTATTGAGACATAATAGTGTCAATAATAGTATCCAAGGTATTTAAAAGCAACTTTAACTAATTATCCATTATTTTGTATTATGAAACCCGGCCTAATACTTTTTCTAATTGTATATATTTAAATTAATTGATACTGAAAAAATGCACAAAGGATTATTTTCAGAAATATGTACAGAGTGGCCCACATAAGATGACCCTGTACCTTATCTCAGAAACTGTTAGACAGAAAAAAATGTTTTATGCAACAAAAGTTGTTTGCATTGAAGTAGATTTTTTATTTTTTATACTTTTATATATACAGGGTGATTCAAAAGTAGTGATACATACCAAAGCCGTTCTTATACGTCAACCGTCCCGAAAGGGTTAATTACAATAACTTGACAACGGATTTTCAAAAACAAAAGATAGAATGGTATAAAACCATATAAAGCATTAGATAAAGTGGTATAAGACATATAAAGAGAAACATATAATGGTATAAGACAATATAAAGCATTCCATTTAAAAAACCATAAGTTTGGTATGATTCACTACTTTTGAATTGCCGTGTATATATAACTTTTGTATAAAACTTTTTCTATCTTAAACAGTTTCTGAGATAAGGTACAGGGTCATCTTATGTGGTCCACCCTGTACAATATAAATTAATTTAGAATATACAAATAGTCAGAAAGGGTTACAATAATAAAATTGGAAAATTAATTAGGTTACCAAATTTTTTTAGATAAATTGGTTATTAAGAATAAATTTATATTTACTACATTACAAAGTTTACATAATTCTACATCACTTAGGACAAAATGTATAAACAATATTGTATATAAGTAATAAAACACATCAAGATAATGAAAATTCAAGTTAAATTTACTGACCTTAAAATAAAATTCACTTGTATTAAAAACTTAAATAAGTACATAAAATTTATAAAACAACACATCAAATCCAAATTTTTAGTGACTTATACAAAAAAATTAATGAATTGCAACTCTGACTTTAGGAGTAGGTACCATAATTAAATTTACTATATATAAAGACAATAACTTATTTTTCTTTATTCTTTTTTCTTTTATTATAATATTCCATTGCAGCCTTATAAACCATATCGGTGCCCCTATACCTTGTGTCAGTTCCCCGTAATATTCTGTTTATGCCCTCTGCCCAATTATGGCAACATAAAGTTGCAAAATGCTTAATAATTGCCGCTTTCGTGTCCTCGCTATGTTCACACTCTTGGAATGAAAAATCTACATTTTTTTTTAAGAAATAAATTAAAATGTTTAGAAAATATCTTTTTCTATAAAATTTTAAAACTAACAATTTGAAAAAATTATAAATTTGAGCAATTGCTCTAACAAAATTTGGAGTGCAATATCGTAATTTATTTGGAACACTACTCTTGAATTCCTTTGCTACACAAAGATCATGCCACTGATTCAATTTGTCCCTACAAAGTACATTATTTTTACAAATCATACAGCTGTTCAATGATTTAATTTTTTTTGATATAAAACCGCTTACATATCCAACACTCATAGTGTCTACATATGTGAGTGGCATTTCTGAAATATATATATTCACAAGTAAAGCATCGAACTCTTCTGATGTGTATTCGATTTCTTCAGGCACCCCTTGTGTTACAAACCGCTTTACTGACGATATGATATTAACAGATTGATCTATTTCACAGTTTGCAGACAAGGAATGCCTGGTAACAAAATTATTTAACAGTAATGTTTTAAAGAATTGTTTAAAATTTTGAACCGTTGGATTTGTATTTCGACCACCATGTTGCCTTAGTTGACCAAAAAAATTTTCAACAGGGTCTTGATTTATAAATCTTGGTTTGAAAAAAGATACATCATTTGCTTTAAGCATTTTTTGTAGTTCTTCCATTCCTGCAAGTGTGTAGATCCAATTCCTAATAGATGGCGGAATTACTTTTTCGTTTGTCTCTGGTTTTATAAAATACATGTTTTTTAATGCCTTTCTTGTGTTTTTCCAGTACTCGATATGTCCAGACGAACCAGTAACAGCACATTTTAGTTCTTTTGTATTACATAATAAGCTATTTCCATTGACACTGTCAAATAGTTTATCAAAAAAAGCAAGTATTCCTGCTGTCTCAGTGGCCGACTTATCCAAACCGGAATCTGAAAAAAATTGCATTACCTACATTGTGCAAGACTAAATATTAATAATACCTACCTTTTACAGATGACAAAAGCTGCATCACAGATGCTACAGAATAGCTAAATACTTGGGCTGCATATGAGACCTTCATCTTTTTTAACTTATCGGGAATCACATGGCTATCAGTTAGTCTTGGTAATAATCTTAAATTCCCAGAAGCATTATCAAATTTATAAACATTTATAATATGATCCCACTTGGCTGTATGTAGAATACCATTTTTCTTCCATACTAAGTGTTTATTTAGAACGTTATTCCTAATGCCTTTTAGAAGATGTGGTGGATCATATATGTGAATAATTCTTTGCTCATTTACCTGGAAAATTTTTAGATCATCCGAGAAATTATCACTTATAGAGTTGTACTTCGTTAGGTAATTTACAGCAGCACAATTGGTAGTCCCTTGATCGCTTACTGTTGCCAGAATTTTGAGACCGGCTTGCTGACATTGATAGATTATTGTTTTTAGTAACCGAACTAGATCTATAGTTTTAGTAGAAGATTTACAAAATGTGTACACAATTGGTTGCTTCCAGGATTTTGTAATGCCCTTTAACATAAATAGAAGAACGTGATCTGCTATGTTCCCTGTCATCTCATCATCACCTGTGTCTTCAAATCCCTCAAACTGTGAAGTATGTACATTTAAATTTATGTGAGGCTCTAATGCCATCTCATCGAACATCAATGTGCATAATCGATCCCTAGGTTGCAGTAACATGACATTTGCCTTTAGATTGTCAAATATAGATTCATTAATTCCAGCAGTAATAGGTATGCGACTTAACAATATTGATAATGTTCTTCGAGATGGAAGGTAAAACATCTTCTCCATAGTTCTATAAGCCCTACCACTTTGTTTGTGTAAAATCAAGCCCAGTATTTTTTCATCCAAAGTGTATCTTCTGCCATGAGGTTTTCTAGTGCTCTGATTTATTTGACATCGCACAAATGTTGCAACAGAATTAAGCATTGGAGAGATTATCTGATCCAGCATTTCATCTTTAGAAAATTCTTTATACAATCGCCTCTTGTGTAACTTCGATCTACGGCTTTTTAACGTCCTCAATGTTTTTGTTAAAGTGGTTGCTCTTTTGTATAATTTTCTGGCCTTGGGGGTTAAGTGAATTTCTCTTGTAACACCTACGTCTTTTAAAAGTGCAGATGTTTTACCTTAAATAGATCACATGTCTTTATATAATGTTTATGGACATTATTGAAGTCTTTATATATATTATGTTTTTGGTTGTGTATAGAGTGAACTATAAATCTTGTTATTGTTTAATATGTTTATTGTATTTGTATGTAGAGCATTGCTGCTCAAGTCTATAATATAATGACTTCCATACTAATGCAAATTAGTCAGTGAATGACCCCTATTATTATTATTATTATTATATAATAACTTGTGGTAACTTACTTATACTATCACTTTCGGTATGCATGAAATGTACCGGTGTACATACTATATCTTGTCTTTGCTCCTCACTTGCAGATTGAGTACTAATAGAATACGATGTTGAAGGCATCTCTTCAAAACATTGTTTTGCAATGGGAAAAGTTGTTGGTTCAGGGATAACTGTCTCTTTTAGTGGCCCTAAAAAAATAGTAAAAATATTATGAATACTTACTTCCATGAAAATATTGTAAACATTTTTTAAATCGTAACAATAAAAATTGAAACATACCTGCTTCTGCAATAGGGGCAGATATCGCTGAAGGTAAATGCAGAACAGGGTAAGCACCCTTTTTCAGATACATGTTTGTAGATCTGTCTTCAGGAGTAAAATGTAAGTGACACACCTTACGTGTCTTGTGTACTTGTTCAGGTGTCATAGACAACAATTTTTCATTTCCACAAGCTTGCAACCATTTTTTAAATAAAGCCGGGTTAGTATTTGGATCGGGAAAGCGGTGTCTAGTAGACTCCCGATCCTTACATTGAGCTACAGAACAGTATCCAGTTTTAACCATGATGAAAGTCTAAAATTGATTATTTGTTTATTTTACACTGTATTTTACATTATTTAGAGGAAAATGATGGCTATGCAATGCTGTATAATAAACTTTGTGGCGTGTTTCGTGTTAAAAAAATGAACAGAAGATAGGTGATATATTATAGTATAGGTATTACAACGTATATGAGACGGTGAGTTTGTTAAATTTTATTTTCAATGCACATCATCTACATCACTTTAATATACAGCTTAACATGCTTATTTACTTACCAGAATAATAATTAAATAAATCACCTCACAAAATAATTAACGGAATATAATAAAATCAAATCACCACGTGTAAATAATCTATGATTCACCGAGTCACTACTGCCAATTACAATTACCGCCAAATTACTGTCAAATGTTGATTTGACAACTGACAAGACCAGAGATAAGAGAGAGACAAGACAGGTCATTTCTGTTTTGACGTAAGGAGTTCTGTTGGTTTCAGTGCTACCTGGAAAAGTTGGAAAAGTGGTAAGCAGCGCCATCTGTTGAGAAGTCCGCTGCGAAAAAATAAAGAAACAATAGGGCAATGTAAGTGACTAGGCCCTGCAGGAACTGCTGCCCTCGAGAGGGACAGAGCGAGCGAAACTCCAGACCTATGATGGTGGGAGGGAAACAGGCAGTTGCCCTACATTTAAATAGAAAAATGCGAACCTTACGCATTAGTTTAGGCAACCAGCTTTACGTTAGTGATTTAGGATCCAACAATAACGTTACCATTCCAGATAGTGCGTTATAGTTTGTACCATAGGACCTTTTAGACCACGAACCATCTACATATACCGTTATCCAGGGTGTACCATCGGGGCATAATTCATTATTCTGAAGAGCATTCAACTTTTCCCTTGCACCAGCCTTTTCCATGCTTTCCCACATTGATGATTCAACATGCTAAAAAGTAGTGTGAAAGTAGGCATAAAATTAAAATATTAGCTAATTTCCATATTGCATTTATGTAGATAGAAATACCCTCAGACCCCATTCCCCCTCCCGTTCATTTCTACTTTGATTCTATGAAATATTTAACTTTAGCACTCAATTGTGCTTCACAATTCAATAGTTTTACCACTTACAAAATACTTTTTAACAATTTTTAAAGACACAATATGTATGGGATAATTGGGATACGTTTGTTAGCCAGTCTTAGAAAGCCTGTACTTCGACTTGCCATAGAATATGATACTATAAAAGATTTTCAGTAGTTGAAGATAATAAATAAGTAACTGTTTTCATTACTATCCAATATTTCGAAACCCATTGAAGTTAGGTATATTACATACATATATAGACAATATTATATAAATTAGAAGAATTTTAAGATTAATTATTCAAAGTCAACTTCTGGTATAACCGGAAGTACCAGAAATATGTAAATCAAGTTTGCCTCACTGCCATTGTTAACAATCAACATTTTTAAATGTTCATAATTTACAACTTTACCTGTGCCACTTTGTTCTCAATTTCCCTGAATTTATTATAATTCATTGGCGGTATATTCATGCATGATAAGAATTCTGCCATGTGTGTGTATGTACTTCCTGTAGCCAAAACTCCATACACGCAACCATTATTTATTTCAGATTTATCCGATTTTTTTGGATTTTCAGTGACCACTTCATATGACTTGTTCCAAACTTTACAGAATAGCTCTATATGAGAGACGAGTCCTCCAGCCGTAGTTTTTTCAGAACGTGCTAACAGATTTCCAGTACAAGAACGAGCATGTTTTGTAGTCTCTGAAATCACCTTATTAATAATGTATCCTAATTCAACAATTCTGTTTCCCTCTATAACAGATTTAGCTGGTATTTTCTCGATTTGAAGGGGAAAATTTTCAATGCTAAAAAATAGGTTAAGCTTTAAAATAACTTGTTTATTTTGTTAATACTTAAAATGCATCATTTTAAATATCTGAATTATTTTATCAGGTTCTGATTGTACTTAAATATTTTTGGTAGAATATCTACAATTTTGTCGTAGAATGCTGGTTAAAATTTATTTAAAATTCTACATTTTTGTATTCTATAAATCTAAACCTACTGTCCCCCAAAAAAGTTGTTCATTAACGAATTACAGAAATTTCAACATATTTAAATTTTCCTACTGCTTCAAATTCAGATGCTGATACAAATATTTTACATGAGTACCTTTATTGTAAATTATAAATATTCGTCTTATCATACCTTTCACAATCGTCCGAGTTAATTACTCCATATTCAATATCTCTAGACACAATTTTTTCTATTTTAGGTCCAGAATACTTGGTTTTGCACCAAGCTGGGTTTCTAAAATGTATATAATTACTGTTAAACAAATATACGATTATATTGCTCCCTATTATGTACTTTTAATAGTCCTAGTACTAATATTTTATACAGGGTGTTTCATTATCCCCATTCAGAATTGTAACTTGTGTACGGAACAAAATAAGTCAAAAACTTCATGTAATAACTTAGCATTACATGCTAAAAAGGTCCTGAAATAGTTTCTAAGCCCTTCAAAGTTATCCCTGAAAGTAGACTTTCTTTCTGGAGAAAGGGAGAAATTCTGGAGATCTGGAGAACTTTTAACGGTAAACTAAATTTTCAACCATTTCCGAGAAAAATGCATTCAAAGATCATGATGCACATCCACAACTCGCAAAGGAAAATTTAAAAGTCAAGATCTCTTAGTAACCAATTTATCTGATTTATTCTAATTTATTTTTATTTATTTATTATTATGCGCTCTGGCGCCCTTAGGACTCAGTTTGTTCCATGTTATATGCTGTTAAAACATTCAGAATGAGGACCCCGAAAACCCCTGTGTATACAGGGTGATTCATTAAGATCTACATTACATTTCCGATACTAAAATATCACGATTGAACCCAACTTACCTTAGTCCAAAAGCTGATACTGCTTACTTAAAACTTAAAAAGATACATCATAAAGTTGAAATTTAAAAAATATCGACAATAATATTTAAATTTTAACGCCCTGTATCTTTTTAACTATAAGCTTTTGGATTAAGGTAAGTTGGGTCCAATAGCAATATTTTAGTATCGGAAATCTAATGTTGCTCTGTATTCCATTAATTTTGGGAAACCCTGTACAAAAGCAACATACATTGAACTTTTAAAATTCAAATAACTCAAAAACCGATAGAGTCAGATGAATTAAACAAGAGCATCTTTTCTACGTATAATTGAACTGCCTTTTAGATTTCCAACTAATTTTACTTATAGTTCATTAGATAAAAAAATATGTTGTGATTAACATAAAGTAACAGGGTGTAACTAACGCCCTGTACAGACAGTGCTAAATTCAGCATCAAATTTATAATTCTCGAACCAAACAATATAAAGCTACCAATTTTTGAGTTGATACTGCTAAAAATTCCAAACCTATTGAGAATTTTCCAATAAAAATTCCAATTTTGAACACCCTGTATCTCGTAAACCTGCAACATTTGTATAAGGCATGTTGAGCTCAATCATCATATTTTGGTATGTAGTATCTCCAGTTTAGTGATTTCCCATTCTTAATGAATCACCCTGTATAACAGAATAAGAGCCTTTTACAAAATATACGATACAACCCAATACCTGAGGAAAATAATTGATCCAAAAGTGACTAAAGAATAAACTGTGTGAGCCCTCCTCCCTCAAATATTAATTCCATTAAAGAACTGTTAAAAAAAGCGGATTTAATATTTTATACGATAAATCGACTAAATATAAACCTGTCATTTACCATTCAAATATCATTATTTGTATCCTATATGGCGTAAAATGACAATGTTGAAACGTTTTATTTTGAAAACAAATTTTTTGTATATTATTTTCTTTTAATTAAATATGTACTTTATACCTAGTTTTATACATGTTTTTATGTTGGTATTTTTTTTTATAAATATCTACTATCGAAATAAATGGAATAGACCCCTGAGTTTGGAAACCGATATTAAGAAAACGCAGGGGGAAAGAATTTGAAATTTGGACCATATATTGATCCCCATCACCCTATTGTGTGCTAAAATTTCAATTATTTTTGTTATTCCATTTTTTAGTTATTACTGAAAATGTAGAAAAAATTACGGTTTTCTGCCTACAAAATTGATACCTGTCATTTTAACTCGTAATTATTTTTTAAATAATAAAAAAAATTCAAATTTTTACTGACGATAAGTCGAACTACTGTATTTAACACACTGAAGGTCATTTGTCTCAAAAGCTCTTCGTTTTTTTATTTTTAAGCAAAACAGAAGGCAATGCTATCTCCGTAAATATTGCGAAAAAACTGACACAAGTAGTAAGTAACTGTAAACAACAATCTGAAAATATTGTTAAAATAATACAGTCATAAATATGATATTTTTAAAATATCGGATAAAATGACCGGATAACTACTAAATGCAAGGTATATAAAACAGTAGCCTTTATAACTGTATTATTTTCACAATTTTTTTCAGATTGTTGTTTACAGTTATTTACTACCAGTGTCAGCTTTTTTAATAGGGACAATTTTACCAATTTTACCTTTCTAAAATATGTTGTATAATCCCCTCAGAATGTGTCTCATCCATCTCTTCACAATCGTACTGTTTTTCTACTATTTTAGAACTTATTGTCGCCGTTGAAGAAGTTCTGAAAGATATGAAAACAGCAACTTTTAAAATTGAATTAAAAACAAATGTTACTTAACCGCGGCTAAAATTTTATAATAGGTATGTACATAGTTAAAATTTTCCGAAGTATATAGATTTGGAAAAGTTAGTCCCATTATCAAGCTTCTAAACTGTAGAACCTTTCGTTTGACAGAAAAAAATAGAGGCATATTTTTAAGCGAGAATAATATTTTTCACATTTAGCTGATTTTAAAACTTACGTTGTACAACTAGGACAAGAAATATCCTGATTATCTTCTAGAAGTGGTCCATTTTTATTGCATTCGTTGTAGGAAAATCTTTTTCTAAAATCATTTCCAAATATTTTACTAAAAATTCATTACCTACCTATAGGAATTAATTATAAACTTACCTTCCACCATCAGTCCAAATTATTTTCTGCAGTTTAGATCTATTTGTCCTTTTTAGTGTTTTACTTTTAAAACGTCCCATTATAAAAATTAACACAAGCACGACACAAATAACACAAGTAATATAAAACAATCACCACATTAAAAACAGTCGGGAATTTTGAATATAAAAAATTGCTAGTGCACCTGAAAGCATTCGATATCCGCGCCATCTGTACGGGAAAAGCAGTACTTACGAACCGAAGTACGAACTGGTTCATATTTTATTTTATAAACCTGCCTTCCCAGATAGGTTTATATCTATAATAAATATTCGTTTCACGGACAACTAGCGCTTGACAGAAATAAGCTAGAACTACGCTCATTTCAAATAATAACGGTCTTATTTTCCTGCTCTTAATGGGAAATTGTAAAAAAAATATGCTGGGCGGTCAAGGGAAGCGCCCTTTGTCGTCCTATATAGTCAGAACGATTTGTCCGAAGCCGGGAACGGCACTAGTATTATTTTGATTTCACCGTTAAGATATAGTAATTTCTATGGGTAACTTCACTCAAGTCGTGTTCGTGTGTATTTTAACTTCAAGTTAATTTCCAGTCGAGTTTCAAGAAAATTTAACATTTTTTGAAAAAAAAAAATCAGTTTAATTGTTGCCAATGTATGTATTTTTCTTCGAGGGGTAAACAGTTGGGATGAATTTCGTATCTATACCAATTCCGTTATTGTTCAATATCTACCTACCTATTGCAGCAAAATTAATTATTGCTTTGCGTTTCAAAAGTATGCCATTTTATAGCTTTTTCATATTTTCATTGCATTGCTATAAAAAATTAAATGTTTATTTTTCTGGTATACTTATATGGTTTGCAGGGTTATACCTACAATTTTTTTGCGGTATTCGCAATTTTCTTTGTTTCTATAATTTTTCTGTAATTAGCTGCAAATACGTAGGCAAAACCGCACTTTTGGAGACAACTAGATTAAACCATTAGGCAGCGGGAATGAAAGTGATAGCAATTTAAAAAGTTTGACTTTGACAATCGATAAATTCCATGTTTGTTAAAAATTTTTAAATTGATTTAGAACAGGGGTCGGCAACCTTTTTCGGACGGCGGGCCATTTTCAAAATAAAATTTTTTATGCGAGCCGCACATTTAAATGTAACTTAAATAGTGCTTTTATATCATATACGAGTATAAATATTATTAAAAATAAATATAGAAAAAATTAATTTTTCATTAACATGCTATAATAACAATAATGTCAGAACACAAATTTTAGAATTCTTAAAAGGGAAAAAAAGAAAATACAATTCCAATTACATATGTATAAATATGTAAATATAAAATATTAAGGAAAATAGTTTATCTTTCATTTTATTAATTCATTAAAATTCAATGCGCTTTTTTGTTCTTGAATATTGTTTGATAATTCATTTAAGTCCGGTTGTGTTTGGGATGCTGAGATCCTCAACAAGTTTTGTAAATTTTCATCCGTCAACCTCGTTCTATATTTTGATTTTATGAAATTTATTATTGAAAATGTTTGTTCGCATAAATAGGTGCTTGAAAAAATACAAATCATTGATTTTGCAAAATTTCTTGGGAAATTTATTTTCTGGTAGATTTGAATAAAATTCAATTAAATTATTTTCATCAAAATTATTTTTATATACATTGTTAGATTGCAAATCAATTAACTCTAGTTGTAAATTGTCTGGTGCTTTTACAATATCAAATTTTAAAGGATTTTCAAATATTAATATGTCCATTTCTTGACCGATGACGAAAATTTTCATCCAGTACTTTTAGTGACTCAATAAAAATATTCGAAGGACACGTTTTGTCGTTTTTGGTTAAAAACGATTGCAAAGTAGGAAAATGACAATAATTATAGTTTTCAAGTTGAGAAATAAACAATTTTATTTTAAGCTGGAAACTTTTGATTTCTGTAAATAGCTCGTTGATTAACTTTCCTTTGCCTTGTAGTGTTATATTTAATTTATTGAGGAAAGATGTAAGGTCCACAAGAAAAGCTAACTCGCTTATCCATTTAAAATTCGATAATTCTGGTATATTATTTCCGTTTTCTATCAAAAACATTTCAATCTTATCTATCAACTCGAAAAATCTTTTTAAAACTTTCCCACGACTGAGCCATCTTACTTCAGAAAAATAAATGATATCTTCATATTCTGCGTCAATTTCATTTAATAAATTCCGGAATGTTCGATGGTTCATACCGTTTTTGCGAATATAATTGATGGACTTTACTACAACATTTTTCAAATTTACAACTTTTGTGCAAAGTGCATGTTGATGGATAATACAATGAAGTTGTAGAGGAGGCTGTGTAGTATTTAATTCTTTCAATTTTTTATTAATCATGCCTACCAAACCAGTATTGTGACCCGTCATGTTTTTGCACCGTCAGTTGTCACATTTTTTAATTTTTCCCACTTGAGATCGTACATATTGAAAACATCTAATAGTTGCAAAATATATATTCACCTCTTGTATTCGCATGGAGGCTTTTTAATGCAGCAAGTTCTTCTGTTACACAAAATTGTTTATCAATTCCACGGATAAAAATCAACAATTGAGCGGTGCTAGTGAAAAATACTCAAATTGTGAAGAATTTTCTTTTAATTTATTAAACATATTAGTTGATATATTTTCAATACATCGAACTACTGTACGTGCAGACAAACTAATATCTTCAAATTTTTTTATTTTTTCCGGACAAATTGCGTTAACAGCAGCCAAAGTACATTTTTTAATGAACTCTCCATCCGTAAATGGTTTGTTATTTATGTTCAGCAATTAATTTCGAAATATGTAAGGACGTTTTGACCAATGCTGAACTTTGTTCCTTACATTTTTTAAAAATGTTTTGTTGTGCTTCTAATGATTTTTGTAAAGCATCAATTTTATTTTGTCTGAATTGATATTAAAATTGTAATATGTAAATATGTAATAAATGAACGGGTATGAAATACATCTATTTTGGAAATAATTTATTTTTAAATGCATGTACATAAAATATAAACAAACTAATGAAACAATATAACTCAACATAAGTTAAAGAAAAACATAAATAAACTTAAACGTTAATCAAAGCTAAGAAAAAATAAAAATCACATTGATTTAATAAGCTTGAAAGAATAAAGAAAATGCCGTACCAAGACTAAGGGTATAACCTGAATTATAATACTCATTTTTCACAAAAGGCAATTTACATATAAATGATCGTATTGTAAAAAGACAAGGTTAACCCCTGTGTGTGTTTTTTAAAGTGGCTACAAAATGAACAGGCACTTTAAAAAACACTACAACAAAAAGCCATTTTACAGCTCATTTTATAATTTTGGAGAGACTGAAATCTGATTATTAAGAATGTTACTTTTGTATAAGTATTGCTGCATATGTATATATATATTTAATACACACGTATATATGTATACACATGTATATATGTATACACGGTGCCCATTATCTATCTCCTTACATGGCTAACTTTATTAATAGTGCAGATAGAGAAAAAGATTGATTAAATTAGCAAAATTGGTCAGAATTACAAGAGAAATGCAGTGCCTCCTTGAGATTTAATTTTAATTTTCAACTTTTCCGAGATATTTTGAAAAAACTGAAAATCGCCAAAATTTTTAAACTCGAATATCTCGAAAACTATAAAAAATACAAATAATATAAAAATACTGCGTGATAGTGTTTTTACGTAGAATTCAGCGGTGATATTGAAAATTTCACAGGCATCTTAGTTTTTGAGAAAATAAAGTTATGTTTTTTTATATGACAACCATAGCTTTTAATCAAACGGATTAAAATATCACGGATCACAATAATCAATATTGTGATTATTTTTTTCTGATTTCAAAAATATAATATTTAACATACCTTTCTCTTTTCTTTGGTTTACTGTAATGAACAAATAATTTATTAACATAGTAAGCTATGAAAAACAAACGTAGATGAGTAAACAATAAAATACAAATGTCAGATCACACTAAAGTCACATTATACACGTCAAAATTAAGCGTTCACGTTAAAATATTGTGAAATATACATAAACGAAGAAAAAAATAAGTTTTTTATTGATACCATAGGTTACCAACCAACCAACCAACATATACCAACTATGGTTGCCATTTAAAAAAACATTACTTTATTTTTTTCACAAAAACTAAGATGCCCGTGAAATTTTCAATATCACCGCTGAATTCCACGTAAAAAAACACTATCACAGAGTATTTTTATATTATTTGTAACTTATAGTTTTCGAGATATTCGAGTTTAAAAATTTTGGCGATTTTCAGTTTTTTCAAAATATCTCGAAATGTTACATGTAATTTTTAGTAATAAATTGTTATTTGTTGAAAATTTTTTTCGCCCTATATCTTCGCAACAAAGCGCTTTTTCAAAAATCATCAAAGGATAAAATATCCTTAGAATAGTCCAAGGAATAACCTCTTGAATTTTTGCCTCATGTTTAACTAACACCCTGTATATATATCGTCGTTGAATTCAGAAACAGGCGTATATGTAAATTTGTTACTTTTCAGGAGAGACAATCAAAAGTTCTGCTTAACTACCCATGCTGTATCTCTGCATAAAATTGTTTTTAATTGCCATTTTTGATAAGTGAGTTTTAAGCACAATCTGCTATAAGTTGCAAACTATTAATTGCAATAATATCAGCAAGTTTTGGCAAAATTTTGCAAAATTCAATATACACCCATTCGTTAAAAATATTTTTAGGGTAATCTAAAATACGCCTCGAAATACGCCAGTTTGAAAAGAAAAATATGTTTCTGTGGTAATATCTGTCCTGACAAGCAATCGTAAATAATAATAATAACGCGCTGAATAACAATTCTTAAATGTGGTGGGCATAAAATAAGACAACTTTTTGTCAGTTGGACAAATCATTTAATTAAAAAACCTTTAGGAGTAAACTATAAATTATTGAACTTAAAAATAGGTACATCAGTTAAGTAGATATAACATAGTTCTGATACATAACTCTAATAGAAAATAATATGTAGGTATACTTAAAAATGAAAAAGGAACAGCAATAATTCTTAAAACAAAAAAATTATATATTCTATTACTGGTGACAACCTAAAGCTGCTTAATGGGGAAGGTTTCTGTAAAACTACTGTTGATGTTCGGAAGTCCTTATGACAGGCGAAGGTCCTCCACAGAGTGAAACTAGTGATTGGTACTTCTTTTCGGGTATTTTTTGACAACTTTTGTTTAGTTTATGAATGTTTATTTTTTTTATGTCTACTTTTCTTTGTAAAGATATTTTTTTATAATTTTCTTCGATGTTGCTTATTTTAAAAAATATTTTATTAAGCTCTCACTTTTTTACTTTAACTGCTTTTATTTTGGTCCAGTTAATGTCTTGTTCATCAAGTTCATCTCTTTTCCTTACCGATAGAATGCGCATGTCTTGCGACACTGTTTTGAAGTCCAGAAAATCCGAGAAATTCATTTCATAAGCTATATAGGGATGTTTTTTCGTTTTATATATAATTTTTAATTTAGTAAATTTGGAAACTTTTTGAATTTTAAGTCACTTGGTTGATGAAAACCACGAACCACATTTGTTAATAATTTTTTTTTTTAGCATTAACTTTGTAGTACTTCTCTTTAATAAAAATAATTATGAAAATAAATTATATACTATAATATTGTCTCATTTCATTTTAAAACACCGTAATATTAGATATTCTTGAGGGATTTGAAGACGACGTAGATGGAATTGAATTCCCAAGTTGCCTTATTGGCCTCATGCCGAAAAGTTGTGGTGTGAGTTCTTGGAAAGGGTATTCTTATCTTAACGACATCGTTAATACCTAATAGGGAATAATCAAAGGAGAAGGAATATATACTAATTTGGATCATATATTTGTGTTAGCCTTAGATTGGAAATAAAATAATTACCTTACACAGGATTCTAGTAAAAATTTCCCGCCAACATATGTTAATCAATAAAATAGGAGTATTTCTTAACATTGCTACAACAACCTATGTATTTCTTCGGAAATTTTCTCCTATTGGGGTACCCTGGAAGCTATTACAGTGGAAATTTTTTGACATAATAAAAAGTGGCATGGGGACTTTATGAAATGATAATAGTGACAAAAACGAGCTAAATGTTTTTTATTTGTATAACTTATTTGTACTGCAGGTGCTAAGTACAGCAACTGACATATTTTTCTCGAAATTTGATATTTAAGGTAAATCAAAGGCTTTTATATTTAAACACGTTTAACTACTACAAAGTAAACACAATAAATATTGTAAAAGCCATTTTGTTGTAAAATTTTCTGGCTCACAAATATTTTCAGAAAATTATCCATAATTTGTGTCCTATGATGTACATACTCTAGTGGTATTACAAGTGAAAACATCTCCATATGAAGCATATTTAACCGGTGTTGTAAAGACCGGTCACTGTATTTTAAATTCCGGTCAACTTCCTTCGAAGACTAGAAAGATTCGAAGAATCGTAGTGAAATATGTTCTATGTTTACATTGTATGATGCAACTAAATACATAATACACACAGCAACGTATTTGGAGTGATTTAGTTTTTATTTTGTCCACTGAATCCATCTGAAAACACTGAAACGTATTTTACTCTACCTCTACTCAAAATCTTGGAAGAGTTACCACATGATTTATACTGGCAAGTGCAAGTCAAAGTACTGGTCAAGTACCTACTGAAGGTCAAAAGTATTGCACATAAACGTGTTTTTATTTGAAATCTCTGGTTCTATGGTTTTATTCAATTACCTAGGTACTGGAACATCATTCCACAGATAGGAACATCGCATAAAACAAAAAATATAGGTAACAAGTAACAAATTCGTCAAAAAATATTTAGGTGGAGTCTTCTAAAAATTTAGTCGTTCTCACATACGGGACATTCCTAGTGAGGTTTTTTTGACCCTTTGTTATCGTTGTTAACATCTGTCTGTTCGGGGTGACCCCTATAATGGGTGTCCTTTTCAAAGGGCAGTGGGCAAATGTAACTCAAGTAATTTATATAAAATTTATTTATTAGGTAGGTAAGCATATTGAATTTACAAATTACTCTCTTGTATGATTACAAGGCAAAACACCTAACATGAAGTGGGACATTACACTTAAGACACTTAGACGACACTTTATTGTGGCAAACTCTACATCGTGTTTGTTTTCCTTGCTCGCCAATATAATGTTCTTTACCATCAAACCGAAAGCCAAGATTTTCTAATTGGGATGGTCTGGATGATCGTTTTAGAAGTCTAAAACTTGTTCTAAGATTCTAAGAAGAGAAAGTGCAACGTTCTTTCTGAAAGCTAAATGGTCTAATGTACCACCTTGCAGCCTATGCAACTGCCAAGCATTTTGTTCTGCAGCATCAAGTAAGCGATTACTGGAAAATACCATTTTTCCTCTTTTATTCGAGTTCTGTACAGCCCTATGTTTTGGTCACTCCTATCTACTCCTTAAGTAGGCTGCAGTAATAAGGCTGCATTACTGAAATTCTCTTCTTTTCCTTTAGAACATTTAAAAGAAAAGATAATTTAAAACTCCACATGAAAATAGTACATGGCAATAGTGATAATAATATCATCATTAATAACCATGAGATAATCTCACCTCCCAGTATGATTAAAGTGGGGATTAAAGGATTAAAGTATAGATTATAAATCTATGCCTATGACCCTTTATGGTGTGGTTGCCCACTCTAAAACTAAATTCAGACGTTTCCTCTTGAAAAATCCATAATCAATGTTCCATTTAAGCAGTTATTAACTTTTCACAGTTGATTTATACGTTCAAGAGAACAAATCTGTTTTTAATATGTAGACTGGTAGAGTAATTAAATATTTGGTAGATAAAATAAACCTCGTTTTAATTTGTTACAATATATATACTGTTATATAGTATATTATATACCGCGGGACTGAAGTAGTACTTTTAATCCCGAAGGAAAAGTTTTATGGCCCTCCCTACGGTCGGGCCATATTTTCCTGAGGGATTAAAACTACTACTTCAGTCACAAGGTATATACGATATTTTTCGTACTTCCGAAATTTAAACTTATACATAATATAAAAAAAGCACATAGAAACCTTTATAGAAACACAGATTAACCATAAAGCAAGACACACGCGTTCTTTCGAGTAGTCACTGCATGACAAGTTACCATAGTAATGTTGAGTTGTGACAAGATAAGACATTAACGTGCCCGTTGGAACATATAAACAAATCCAGCGAATGCAGACACCTATTTTTAAGACAACACCTGCCTTCTGTTGGCGTAAGTTGTGTGGTAACTTTCAAGGGAGATTTCTCAAGGAAGAGACGCAATGGCCCAATATTTACTGAATATGGTATTTGTAAACATAGTCACTGTAGAAAATTTCCTTTCGATTTTGAATTAAATACGAGGACATGTTGGCGCATATTTTCATTAAATATGATAAAGAGATTGATAACCATATGGGAGAAGAGTATAGCTACCCATTGAAGGGTCACGAAAGGTTTTGTATAAAAAGTGAGTTGCTAACTACTTATCCCAATGCTAAAAGAAACATTAACATTAGAGAGGCTAATCCAGGTTTATTAAGGGATGGAAACTGGCAAAATATCAGGTCATTATCTGTGTATCAGAAAGCGAGATCAGAAACCAGATCAGAATTAGACCTGGATCAAAATTCTTATATCGATATTGTCCTTCGGGTGATTAGAGAATCACCCGCTTCACAATATATACAAAATCCTACTGGAAATACCTTAGTTTAATTATATAGTAAAAGGCAAATAGATATTTTAATACCCAAAGGCAAAAAAGTTGTGGGACATTTTGATTCCACCGGATCTGTGATGTCTCCTCTTAAATCAGGTGTAGCATATTACTATGCATTAGTAGTTAATGTCAGAGGGAAAGTAATACCTATGTGCGAGTTGATAAGTACTTCACACGACGCCTGTACTTTTTCCTGTTTCTTTATTAACTTCAAACGCTTTGTCGTTATTAAGGATATCGGAGGACTTATAATAATTAAATTCTGTTGCGCTCATTTTGTCAAAATGGTAATTAGGAGACTACTTTATCAAAAATAAAGAATAATAATCATAATAAAAAAAATATAGTAGAACTGACAGCTACATCAATGGAAGCGACCAGCTTGAATGAATTATTGAATTTATATAAATTGTTCGTTTTCATACTTCTAAGTCCTACAGATGCCGAGGATGTTCAGACCAGATTCATGAAGAAGATGATGAAGTCGCCTTGTTTACGCCATTTTAAATCACCTCATATTTGTTCTTATAGAAACTGTAAAATTGTATACGAGTGGCTAATGAATTTATTACATAGTGGTAAAATATTAAATGTAATTTCTTAATGAAGATAAATTTAACACAATTCTACATATTAAAAGTATACTTTATATTTTTATGTACTAGTTTTCAAATATATGTATTGTTATTACATCTAAATATTATATATACAGGCTGATTCACTTAAGGAGGCTCACCATTGGGATATCGGTAATGGTAAGAGATACAGGGTGGCTCAAATTACAAAAAAGTTGCGCAATTTTATGGCGAATATTTTGGTAAAAGCAAACCTGAAATATCTTTTTTAATTTCTGAAATATTCTGAAAAAACTGAAAATTTAGATTTTTTAATTTTTGCCGTAATTCATTTGTTTTTCAAGATAAGTTTATGAAATTCGGTTCCCAGGCATAAAATGATCTATTGATTGCATTGGCAAAGTCAGATCACCTCTATCTCTTATTGTTTTTGAGAGGCGATAGTCAACTTTTTTTTCTTATGGGCGCCATATTGGATTTTTATATTTTCAGATAGCTCTCCTCATTCTCTTTACGACGATGTATCATAGCATGAGTAAATTTAAATTATTAGGGTAATAGTCATAATTTTTTTTTATTAGGTTGTTATGACATCGGTCTTTTGAGAAAAGACCTTTTTCGTATTCCCGATCAGTGTTCGGCATGAACAAAAATTATAAACTACTAAATAAGTAAAGAACAATTTATATTCAAATATAAATAAGTTAACAAATTATGATTAAGACGAGACACAATTAAAATATTAATTATTAAATAATAAAGAAATTAAACTAATAAATTAATTATCTACAGCAAATGTTCAAATTGCAACCCATTATTATCAAGACAGGCACGGGCTTGGCTAATTGTTTGTAGAACACTGCTCCTCAAAGTATCACCGTCTATATTTCTTATTGTATTTGTAACACTTTGAATGAGCTCTTGACGGTTATTATAAGTTCTAGTGTAAACAATGTTTTTAACATAGCCCCACAGGAAGAAATCTAAAGGGGATAGATCGGGGGACCTGGCCGGCCATTCAAATGGTCCTCCGTTTCCTATCCATCTCCCTGCAAATTGCATGTTAAGATAATTTTTTACATTCCTAACATTATGCGGTGGTGCACCATCTTGCTGAAAATATAAATTTCCCAGTATTGCAAGAGGTAAATCATCTAAATATTCTGGAAGAGTGTTTTCCAAAAATTGACGATAGCGTTCCCCATTTAAATTCTCTTGAAAAACATAAGGTCCAATTATCCTAGTTCCTAGAATTCCACACCAAATATTTATACCAAAGCGAATTTGATGTCTAACAGGTCTATTTAATTTAGGATTTTCTTGTGCATAATAATGATAATTTTGTCTATTAAAAACTCCACAATTCGTAAATCTGCTTTCATCAGACCACAATATTTTTGTAAAAAAACTATTATCTAATTCACACTGATTGAGATACCATTGACAAAACCGTATTCTTCTTTCTTGGTCACCAGGGTGCAGAGCTTGGGAAATGTGTATTTTATAGGGACGAAATTTTTGTTTTTTTATAATCCTGTGTACAGTACATTGTGGAATGTCTAACTGCCTTGATATTTGTCTAGTGGAAATTTGAGGATCTGCTACAACTAAACCTATTACATTTACCACTGTTACTTCGTCCCTCAATCTTTGTCTATCTCGGGACTTATTGGTAAATGATCCAAAATTACGCAAACCCCTTTCCAATTTTGCAAACAACGTTCTATGTGGTTGTTCTCTTTCGGGATACATATTTAAATACATCTGCTCAGCTGCTATAGAATTTCTTCTGCATTGAATATAAATAGAATACATATCTGCTTTTTCGTCGTTTGAAAACATTTTAATGGTAACAGTAGCAATACAAATATGAAAAAATTAGTGCAACGATGCTAGAATAAACACTTTTGACAATCAATGAACTGACAACTAAAGCATGCAATTGTTTTAGTTTAATTTCATAGCAGTCTAATCAAAAATATTTTTTATGACTATTACCTACCCTAATAATTTAAATTTACCCATACTATGATACATCGTCGTAAAGAGAATGAGAAGAGCTATCTGGAAATATAAAAATCCAATATGGCGCCCATAAGAAAAAAAAAAGTTGACTATCGTCTCTCAAAAACAAGAAGAGATAGAGGTGATCTGACCTAGCCAATGCAATCAATAGAGCATTTTATGCCTGGGAACCGAATTTCATGAACTTATCTTGAAAAACAAATGAATTACGGCAAAAATTAAAAAGTCTAAATTTTCAGTTTTTTCAGAATATTTCAGAAATTAAAAAATATATTTCAGGTTTGCTTTTACCAAAATATTCGTCATAAAATTTCGCAACTTTTTTGTAATTTGAGCCACCCTGTATCTCTTACCATTACCAATATCCCAATGGTGAGCCTCCTTAAGTGAATCAGCCTGTATACACTGTATATAAAATATAAAATAATAAATAAAAACTGTTTAGAAGAATTTCAGTCTATTCACTGTTTTACTTATACAATTATTTAATTCTTATTAAGGAATAGTACATTGAAAGTACATTCACATGATTGTATCTGATATACTTATCTATAATAATAAACAAGAAGATATTATTTAGAACAAGTTCACTTAATTTACTGTTGAACCATACAATATATTTCATTCTCATCCTTACAATACATTCTTAAATAGAGAGATAAATCTTTTTTCTTATTTTTTCATCAAGAAATTTCATTAATTCAACATCCCAACTAACAACCACCGTCGCTACAAGCCCCCCGCCACGACTCCTGCGGCAATACTTTTTTCCATTTCTACACACATTATTATCGTGCCTACTTCAGATCGTGTCTGAACTGGCCCATTTATACTACTTCCGACCCAAACATCATTACCGATGTGGCGGCCTTCGAAGTATCCATTACTTTTTCCGCTCTTTTTGAGGACCTGTGAACAAGTACTTTTAGGACGACCCGGTCGTCAGTGACATATCAATATACTTTTATTTATAGCCATAATAACAAATTGAATGCCCACTTGTTTATCCTGAAAAGCTACTTTTCGGGTAATGATTTTCAAACAAAAAACCTACTACGTCTCCTTCGACTAGGTATGTTCGTACCGTAACAATAATTAATCAAATATTCAACGATTATTTAATTTCTATTGGGAACCCTCCTTAATCGAATGTTTGAAATTTCATTTCCTGCAGAGCAATTCCTGTTGGCTCTTTTTTCGAAATGTTACGCATAATATTAGAGAAAATTTCTCAAAATTAAAAAAAGTGAGGAGAAATAGTAGATTTCAGCCAGATTACACCAGATTATTCAGCCAGAACAGGCTAAATATTTTAATAGAATTTACTGAACTCTTTGATTTAGGTGCGTTAATATTGAGCGATTTAAAAAACCACTATTACTATTATTGCCTATGTGGAGTTTTTCAATTTATAATTTTTATTTCTGACAATACGTTTAAATTTGGTGTTAAGTAAACATGTTTTTAATAATTCCGCTTACCTATTTGGTATGCTTTAATATGTTACTCATAACTATATTACTTAACTTATGTATTGTATTAATACATAACGTATTAATACAACAATAACTTGTACCGTTTATTGAAACAAAATGTTAAATATTTTATTTAAAAAGTTGTTAAACGTGGAGTTGTTACCAATTTCTTTTAGAGCTATAACAGATGTTCAGAGGTTTGTAAATTTATTTCACTATTCCTATACCCAACATTTCAGGTAGTACAAACTCCTTTACTCTATTTCAAATTTATAAATATATTAAATAAAACACATAGGTTTTATAAGAGGGTCTTTATAAATTCCCGACAGCTTTGAATAAAACTATATAAATAAATGTATCATAGTTGTTATAAAATAATTCAAATCTAGAAATTAAAAAGAGGGGTTTATTCAATTAATTGAAAGACTTTTTAAAATATTAGAAATTTATATACCTGATAACAAAATGGATTAATACCTTTACGTTGCTAATTAAACGTAAACGTTTTTTAATTCTCATTTAAAACAAATTAAAACTCCATATACCATATAGGTACCAAATATAAAATAAGTGAATATTTTGATGAGCACATTTAAGCTATTATTTTCATGTTGATTACAACGGTATTTATAACAATTATAACAAGGTTTCTTATTTCAAAAAGGAACAGTTCATTTCATCTAAATTAACTAATTAATTATTAATTATTTTACTTAAAATTTGTTTTTTTATTTAGTCCTTTAACTGCACACACACACGCAAGCACAGTAACTATTCATGTTCCTGTTTCCGGGTCATTACTTAGATACTTATAGAACTGTCAGGCTGCAATTCGAAAATTTGCATAAGCCTAATCCTATATTTCATCAACAGCAAACAACTAGAAACCTGTCGGTTACCTATGAACGTGCAACTATTAATAGTGACGTTCAAAACTTTACATTAGGGTGTATCGATAAACTTAAACAACGATTAATTCATAATAATTCCTTCTTACCTTATAACGTCGTTAATACGGATGATGATATTTCGAGCGATTTGAGCCAGTGTGACATGTTAAAAAAATTTGAATATAGGATCCATGGTCAGTGCAACAACATATGCTTACAATATCACCTTGATTGCGAAACACGAAGCACTACTACTACGCAACCCCGTCTACATCTGAAGTCAACATAGATGCTGTAAGAACTATTCTATCTAAAGACTACAGATGAACTCGTCAATACAAGGTCAGATCTCGTGACCTCCCTAGCACACATTGACGGATTAACCTTGGATAACTTTTTTTTTTATTCGTAAAACCTTTACAGGATAGGAAACGTCACAACTAGATATATAGAAAATACACAGTAAAAACATTAGTAACATAAAGTTTAAAAGATTTAGATTACACATGTAACCAAACAAAAAAATACACAATATATGGTGTTAAGTGTCATAAAATTCACGCAAAGAGTAAAATACTCTACAGCATAGGAAAGCTTTTAGTTCCTTTTTGAACTTTTTAACATTGCTAATAATTTTGATATTATCTGGTAACTTATTATAAATATTGGCACAGAGGTAAAATGGCCCCTTTTGAAAGGTGCTTAAAGTAAATTTTTTGATAAGAATATTATTTGCATATCGTGTACTATGGGAATGTAATGTGTCACATCGAGGAAAATTTTCTGGATAAAGTTTAACCCCTTGAGACCTGATTTTTTTAATAGTGCGATAAAAATTTTTTTGATCTAAATTATTAATTATTGTGTATCCATAAAGGTACTAGTCAGTGTTTTTAAATTATTTTTTGTGTTTTTCTTGAAAAAAACTCATGTGCATAATTGTGTACAAAATGTTTTAATAGGCGTAAAAAATAAAAATATCCCATTAGGAAAAAACATAAATTTACATAAGAGTATGGAAATTATTTTCTATGATATATGACAAAACAGTTTCTTTCTTTTTTTATACATAAATGTACCATACATTTGTCACAAAAGAAATGCGTTTTTTTGTTACTTTTGGCATTTTTGCACCGCTTTCCTTCCTTACTACCATCTAGATGTGGCAGATGGTCTACAAAATCGTATTGTACTTCTGGACAGGGCCTGATTTCTTCATTACGTTTTGGAAGTTTTGATCTGACCTCAGGTGTTCCGTTGCTTGGCCTTCCCCTTTTGCTTGAAGCTTGAACTGGTTTACCCACTTTTACCAAAGACTCTGCCAAACGTAAGCGGAAGTCTAAAAGACCCATCTGAGATTTTTTTTGAATCTGTAGTCTATTGCAATCTTGCCTGTATTCAAACCAACTGTTGGTGACAGCCAAGTCAACTGCATGGAATATTAGGCGGAGTGTCCACTTTCTAGAACGAATGTAAATTCGATAAAGGCCGATCATTTGATCAAGTAAATCAACGCCACCCATTGAGTGATTATATAATTTTACAATTTCGGGCCTTCTAACATCAACGTACTTCTTCTCACTCTTATCCCACCTTGAAACTAAATCTTCTTGCCCAACTCCTACAAAATTTGAAGCCAGAACTACTGTACGATTATCCATCCATTTTACTAATGCAACATCTCCATCTTCGGTTGTCAATTCATCATGAGATCCCCTACCTCTGTCTTTCAACTTTTTGTCATCCAATAGAGGAGGCTTGCTAAATCTATTCGCTCTTACTGTCCCAGCAGCATAAATTTTTTTATGCTTTAGGACTTGCAGAAGTTGAAATGACGAAAAATAATTGTCATAATACAATTTGTGTCCCTCTTTTTGTATTCGTTCTGAAAGATGAATGACAACTGAATCTCCAAGACCAAATGTTTTTAGGTTGACTACGTCTAAGCCAGTAGAAGCTTCTTGGTAAATTACGAAATCGTATGCCATTCCAGATCTTCCGCACAAAACAAATATTTTTACACCCCAGGGGGTTGGTTTACCTTTTGTATATTGTTTGATTGACAAGTGGCCCCTGAATGGCACGATTTGTTCGTCAATGCATAAATTTTCTTCTAAGTCTAAATCTGCACAACGATTTCTAATAGCATCATAAATAGGGCGAACCTTGTACAACTTATCATTGCAGTTTTCTGGTATTTCCAAATTATTGACACAGTGTAAATTTGTTCGAAGTTGGAAAAATCTGTCTCTACTCATTGTATCTCTAAAGAGATTTATGTATAAAGCCTTATCCCAGAACAACCGAACTTTTGGAAATTTTAGACAGCCAATGGCAATGTGCAATCCAAACAGGCTTTTTAGTTCGGCTAAATTCGTTGGTTTGAAATGAATGTTCTTTTGATGTGCATAAATATTTGTACAGTTTGCCATTTTTTCAAACTCTTCATCAGTTATATATTTTTGAAAATATTCTAAAGGGCTCAGTACTTCAGGCTCATCATTGCTTTGCTCTAATTCACTCCAGACTATATCAGGAGTTTGAAAATTACGTTTACACCATTTTACAGAATCCTTTTGAGTTATAATGTCATCGAATTTTCCCTTATTCTGTGTTCCTACAAATATGGATATAGGCAAATCATCTTCATCGTTCCAATGGGACTCAGGAATTTCAAAAGTTTTTGGCCCAACTCTGTCGGCTCCTACACGAACAATATCTGGTGTAGGAACTTGAAAATCATTTTCTTCTTCCCCTTGTTCATCGTCGCTCAACTCCAAATCAGAACCATTCTCCAGAAAGCCTAGTAAAATAGCTGCATCTGCTTCATTTTCCGGATCATAATATTTTCTTCCTAATAATAAAACAAATATCTATTTGGGCGAACGTGCATTGTTTCTTTAGGCAACAACTCTTATGACCAATTGTGCATAATTATGCCGCCTAAAAACAAACCCCATTTTATTTTACGTTGGTGAAAGATCTTGACAAAATAAACATGTATATATTTAGTTGAAACCTTTGTTTGCAATATTAGGTAATAATATGTAAATGTATTCATAAATATGTGTCGATGATACAAGATTTGTAATTTCTTACCTTGTGTGCCGTCCATCGTCTATGATCACTAAGAAGTAAACAAGTAATAGTTTTCAAATTTGTCACAGGATGGCGACACCAGCCTAGCATATTGAGGATAACTTGTGCATTATTACGTACATTTGGTTCTAGACGCAACAGAATTAATTTTTAAAACCAAATAAAAAATTGTGAATATTTTGTGCAGAATTATGCTCATGGGGTCTCAAAGGGTTAACAAAGACGGCAGTTTCATATATCATAATTGAGTAAAAGGTAAGTAAATCATTTTCTCTGAAAGTATCCTTACAGGAATCTAAAGGATTTAAGGAAAAAATTAATCTGATAATTCTCTTCTGCAAAACAAAAATCCTATGTGCATGCGCGCATGCTCCCCAATACAGAACCAAATATTTCCGGTGTGAATAGGCAAGTGCAAAATAAACATTCATTAAATATTTCCTAATCATCACATTTTTTAAATGTCTTATAGCATAAAAAGCCGAGTTTAATTTACCAGCTACATAGTCTGTATGTCCGGTCCATGATAGATTTTCGTCTACATATAGGCCCAAAAATCTGATACTGGATACATTTTCTAATAAAATGTTATTAATTTGAAGAGAAACAATTTCTTTTGGTTTTCTTAAATGGAATATTACATATTTTGTTTTCGTGGCATTAATAATAAGTTGATTTCTATTACACCAATTATAAAACTGTCGCAGAACCACATTTGCTTTTAACTGTATTTCACCAATAGTACTCGCAGACAGACATATAGTGGTATCGTCTGCAAACATACTAAAGATAAATCCTTCGAGATGTGATATTCAAGGTCGTTAATGAAGAGGAGGAATAACAATGGAGAAATGACACTTCCTTGAGGAGCTCCTATGTTTACTGTACGAGTTTGCGATATATTTCCGTTCAGCTTAACATTTAGCGTCCTCTCAGATAGGAATGAATGTATCCATTTATCTACGGGTGCTCTGATACCTAGGCTACTTAATTTCTTTATTAATAAAATCTTTTTGCATGCAATCGAAAGCTCTTGTTAAATCAAAAAAGAGCAACAGAATAATTTTACCATTGTCAAGATGACTGTAAATCGTGCTTAACAGAGAGTAGGCGGTAGTGTTAGTTGAATAATTAGGACAAAAGCCATGCTGATCACATGAGATTAGGCCATATTTATAGGAGAAATTCAAAATTCTTTTGTGAATGATTTTCTCGCACAATTTGGAAAAGCAAGAAAGGAGTGTTATCGGCCTATAATTCTCTACTAATGTAATATCCCCTTTTTTGTGGAGCGGTATAATTATACCTAACTTTATTATAAAAGTCGGGAAAAATACCTGCTGTTATGGATAAATTAAATATGAAACAAATAGGATGAACAATTAATTGGGATATGTATTTCAAGACTTTTATATTAATACCATCGTGACCACTGGATTCCTTATTTTGCATAATAGTCAAATTTGATAAAACCTCTTCCGGTGTAATAGGATAAAAGTATAATGCATTTTTATTGGAAGCTCCTGTAGTACAAATACCACTCGTGTTGCCGTACATAGATAGAAAAGAGTCTTGGACAATATTTGCAAAGTAGTCACAAAAAACATTGGAGATCTCTTTGCAATCATAAATATTACAATCGTTATGTCTGATTGCAGGAACTGAAATTGTATTTTGTTGCCGCCCTGTGTTACTGTTTACAATACTCCAAACTTCCTTGCCTATGTTCGTGGAGTCAAATATTTTACCGTGATAGAATTCTTCTTTTTTTGGTTTAACCCTTTCAGAAAATGATTTTTTTGCTTCTGTGAAATTATTTGATACGATAGGATCATTTAAATTTTTGCTTAGCCAATATAATTTTTTTAGTTGATCACTTTCCTCGATGATAGCATCGTCTACCCAATTATGAATTTGTTTGTTATGTGTTAATTTTATTTTTGTATTAGGACAAGTTTTGTCTAAACAATAAGATAGGTTTTGCCAAAAGTAACTCCAGGCTTCATTTACCTCTTGCATGTTGTATAAATGACTCAGATCTGTAAGTGAAAGTTGATGTTTGATATTAAACAAATTATTATTGGAAAAGTCTCTTACATATAAAGTACGATTTGCACCCGTTTCGTTTGGCTTACCCGCCGAAATCTCAACATTACATATTTGAACTTTATTGTGATCGGATAGACCTAAATCAAGATTGTAGCCAGTCGCATTTGGTATATTTGACACAATGTAGTCTAGCTGCGACTTAGATTAGTCTAGCTGCGACTTAGATCCATTGTGTTCTCTGGTAGCTTCAGCAGGCAGTAAAGAAACCATCCAATATTATAATGTTTAAGCCAAACCATCTACACCACTCTACCTTATCAGAGAGCGTAAACGATACAAAACTTAAAAATTTAGAATACGAGTACCCAAAGGTACGTTCAGTACGGAGCTTGGATCATAAGATACAGATGATAGAATAATAGTGGAAAATATAAGCTTAACAACTAGTACATTTCAAAATGTCTAGCGAATATTACTTTTGTTCGGCAGCAAATAAAATAAAATATAATTCAAAAATATTACTTTTACTTACTTGTAGCATTCATATTTGTTCCTATTTCTTCCCACTGTTTCTTAAAAATAAATCTATTGTGGTGATCAGGGTGGGCCTGATTCCACAACGATTAACTAATAAACACTTCTCTAATTAATTTTTCTGCATCCATACTCCTACTGCAGATTTAGGTCTGTTACATCCCTAAAATAATACGATTATTGTTAGTTAAAATGTGTCAGTGTCATCAAATATGTCAGTTGTGGTGATCAGGGTGGGCCTGATTCCACAACGGTTCTCTAATAAACGCTTCTCTAAATAATTTTTCGGCATCCATACTCCTACTACAGCTCGCAGAAGAATAGAACTGACTATTCAGCAAAATATAATCGAGTATAAACCACTCGTGTATCATATATTCCGGTATCACACCTCCATACTGAACTGCTGCCTTGAAATACATTGTATATTGTATCAGCGCTTGTTAAAGTTACCCTACCATCCAGTCTATGATCTATCATCCAAGCTCAGTACTGAACGTACCTTAACTCTGAATTATCCACTGTATCTGGCTGTGTGCGGTGGGCAAAACTTACCTACTGAAAAGTACTTACTTTTATATTTACCTGAAGTTTTTAATTTTATTATTCGTTAAATAAACATATATGATACGGGCGTAGTTTTTGTTGCATGCTGTCGTGTTGGCAACATAATATGTCATGAAGATTTTTAAATTATTTCTTAGGTAAACTTATAAAAGACATTTACTTTAGATTATAAAATGCCCGTACCAGTTGCTTTCTTATGTAGTAAGTGTAAGTGTAAAGAAAAGTGTACCGATCCTGGGGTTATATGCTTCCAGTGTAAAACGGCCGCTCTTTTTAAGAAAAATCATGGCCCATGATGATGACCCTTCTGTAGAGCATATATTGTAGAAGTGCCTGTTGTACCATCTGGTCTATTTCTTTCTACGTTGAATATTCGTGCAGAAGCAGTTCACTAATATCTCCACTTATATGGGTTGTCAATTAGGGATATTCGCCACTGTTACTATTCTAATTTTACTTCCATGGGGGCAATACCGTTTGAAGTCCTGTTTTACGCCGTTTAAGAAAGCGCAGCCAGTTTGATAATTATTATCGTTGTGGGTAAATATAGCTACCCATCGATGTGCATTTCTTGCTGTTACCGTGGGCATGACCTCATCTAAGGTATACAAGGGATTATAGGTATAGTCTCCCGGAGGGCTTCCATCTCTTATTGTAATACCTCTTGCAGTGTTTATAACTGATGCATCCACATTCTCAGTACATGGAAGGCTATTAGGTGGTGCACCATCAAAGAGCACCGCAATCACAATAATACTTGTAGGTAGTGACAAAGCCTAGAAGAAAAATATACATTTTATGTCCAAAAACTAACACACAAAACGCTTTTTTCAAAAGGGAAATATTTCAATAATTCCTGCTTACTGCATATTAAGTTTATATAAATACAATGTGTCTCGCTTTTCATGACTTTTATTTCTTTACCCGACTGTTATTAAAATAATTACAAAATTTTGGTGGAACAGCCACTTGTCCATAAGGTGAAAGTTTTGCAATTATAAAATTTAATTTTCACCAGTGACCTTCATTGCTAAGAGCACAAAAATTACTGTATTTTTCAAAGAATATATTAGACAACAATAATTTAGAGAGGAACGGATTTCATATTCGGATCCAGAATTTTCAACTATTCCCCTAACCCAAATCTATTAATCATTTTTCCTCCATGGTCGTGAGGTAAAGTACTGTGGAAACTGAAAAATAAATTTTATAATTACAAAATATTTTCCTTATGAGCAAGTATGTTTCACCAAAATTTTGTAATAATTGTTTTAATAATAGCTGACTAATGATAAGTGCGACATTTTTAATGTAAGATATTTTTATAAAAGACACATTTAAGGCTTCCATTTCTTCTACAACAGATGTTGATAATACATCAAGAACTTTTTCATTTATGGTTGTAATAGGTAGCGACGACAGCAACGGCAGCAGTTTCTCAGAAGTATGTAAATATTGGACTGGATAATGTAACTCTGAACTATTCAGAATTTATTCTGTAGATAATAAAAAATTACTTCACGCCAATAACAAAATATTATTTTCATTTCAGTTGCATAAAATGGTTCAAAATTTGCACTTGATTATGTTCCAATTAATTATAATTGTTATTTTAATGATTCCACAGTGTCAAGGTGTATTAGAAGTAAATAATTTTTAATAGAATTCTTTTCCATCTACGCTCACTACTCTACATCTCCACTTTCTACGGTACAATCCACTAGTGGAACAACTGTCGTCGATAATGCTTCGGCGTCATTATCATCAAACATCGATAATTCCTGTTTACAACAGAACTGGATCATGCCAAGGGAAACTTGGAATCAGCATTCCACAATGCTCCATGGGAATAAGACACATTTCATTCAGCTTAATTTTTCTTGGAACTCCTTTCTTCAGTTGGACTGAAGCGACTCATGCCTCTTGGAGACTCTAATAGTTAAAATAACGCACGAATCTCTCATGTGATAAATAAAACCATTTATAGTGTTTATCATATAAGTTCGTTTTTCCACATCAATTTTTAATGTCTGCAATTTAATTCAGCGGCCAAGCATTCAAATACCAAATCCTGAGTTTGTACATAATTAATATTTAAAATGTCCATACCATTATTTCTCATTTTCATTTTTTTGTAAAAGAACATTTGGATCACCAGATAATAATATAGCACGCCAAGACGACGGAAAAAATTTGGAGCCTCTTCATTAATTTCAAATAATTTTGTGCATCATCTAGCGTTTTTTCATTTTTCATCAAAGCAAACACCAAAGCAAAGCAAATGTTAGTAAAAGGCAATCTGTCGTGAACATAATCTTCCTTTAAACGACATGAAACAAATTTCTGATATATCAAATCAGTAACAGGATCTTGATGCTTATTTAAGAATAACGGCTCACCAATGCTACACCAAACAAAAATTATTATTAACACCAATCATTTAACTTAAAGAGAAGCAGAGAAGGATGAGGAAAGCAGTAGTTTCCTGCAGGAGGAGGAGGAGGAGCAGGATGGTGAAGAACGAAGCAGCAACAGTATTAAAAAACAAAAAGTAAGTGTAGATTAGAAATAAAAAATATTTTAAGTTATTTTTATATTTATTCCCTTTAACGTACAAAGGGAATAAATAAAGAAAACATTTACCAATGAAAGGATTTGAAAATTGATTTCATTTCATTTAATGACATACAATTTTCAACATCATCTAAATTGTGAATATTGCAATTCAAAGATAATTTCTCCAACCATTCCTTTTTTTGACTCCTTTTCACCAGAGTAACGGTGTCCTCATCTTGATCCCAGGACATTTTTATAAAGTTTTGAATAAAATTTGTTAATGTTCATCAATGTTCGTCTATGCTTTATCACTGCATTGTTCATTAACTGCATTTAAAATGGAAATTTCCTTACAGATAAAGTAAAAGTTTCCGTATTGAAAGCCTTGCAAATCTAAACTCACTTCAGTCTAAACTGAAGAAAATTAAAACTTTTTACTTATTTATTTGAAATGGTATCTAAATTTTTACAATATGCACCCCATGAATGTTTTTGTTTACTATTTTCAAATACGTGAGATTCATATCTACAGAGTCTACACAAGTAATTACGTATAGGAGTTTCTCCACCGCACTTTGTACATTTATACTTGTATAGGGTTGGAATAGGAATTTTGAAAATATTACACAATTCTTACGCGACCAGTTAAAGGTTCGTAGTTCACGTTCTGTTCATAAAGAACTAAACCAAAGGCAGATGTGTTAATCGGTACATCTCCTATAGTTTCAAATTCTATTCTTGCATCTACACAAATCATATGCTAGTGCATACTGATTCTTTGTAAAATCTAAATTTAAGTTTTCATAAAGATATGACTGGGAGTTTAAATATAATTTAATATTTTTTAAATTGCAGTGATCAAACTTGCTGCTATCCTTGCTTGCTGCTATTCTTAAATTCCTCTATTTGTACTCGTCATTTTGCTCTACTTGTCCTGATTCATTTTTCTCCATTTTATCTGATTCATTTAGCTCCATCTCAACTGGTTCATTTTGATCCATTACTTCTGGTTCTCTAGGCTCTATTTCTACGTGTTCATTCTGCTCTATTATGTCAGGTTCATTTTGATCTTGCTCTATTACTTCTGGTTCACTAGGCTCTATTTCTACTTGTTTATTTTGTTCTATTCATTCTGGTTCGCTGTTCTCTCTTGGCTCTGGTTGATTGTGCCATATTTGTCTTTGATCATATTCATTTTCTTCCTGTTGTATCGGTTCTGGATTATCTTGTTCTATATCGTTATTTGGAACCGCTATTTGCAATCTAAATCACCTTAGTTTATTTTGGTCATACTCTTATCTGGAAATTTTGAAGGATTAACGGGACATCCAGTTTCCCTAAACCCTGATATTGTATTATTTGAAGACAGATAGTTGATTCACGCGTCTTCTAACAGACCAACAAATATTTTCTGTTCAATGTGTTGAAGCTTGTCAGTAAATTTCGTCTACCAAAGGCTACGAATATTTTCTCCCACCCAGTTTTCAATGGTCCGCAAACAACGGTCCAAAGGTATGTAACCGTTGGACCGGTGTGTTAGATGACTAAGTAATTTCATCTATTCCAATATTAGATTTGCATTAATAGCTTCATTGACAATTCTAACACTAATATGGCTTTTATGACCATCCATAATTAAGATAGCCCTCTTTTCGATTTGTTTCCGTTGTCTTACAGACTGAACATAAGGTACGAAGGAGTTAGTCAGCCAAGAATAGAATATTGGCTCTTCTATATAACCGTTTTCTGATGTAGCATATCTAGTGCCAGCACATTCTTCTTCTGCATTAGTCCACCTGGCTTAGACACCACCTTTGGGTTTAAAAATTACTATGGGAGGCAAAACTTCACCTGCTGGAGACACATCAAAGAAACTGAAATATTTTCGCGGGCTGTACTGCCTACTCTTCTGTAGACATACTTTACCCTTTTCCCCTGTGGCCTTGACTCTACTTGAATCGGTGGCAAATCCAGTTTTGTCACAATTATAAATTAAATGTGGGGCGTCTTCTAAATCTTCCCTTTGAATAATTCTTTTCATTTTGTCATAAAAATCGTGTATGACAAATGGGTCAGCTGCCTCTGCCCTTTTTGTTGCAATTGCTCGGGCCTCTTCAAACTTAAATTCCTTCTTCTCATAAATCCAGGTACAAATCCTCTCCTGGCCTATTGTCATTAAATGGGACAATTACAGTACATTACAGTACTTAAATGGGACAATTACGGGACATTACAGTAAATTATTTACTGTAACATATTCCTTTACTAGATCTAACAGTTCTTCTCTATCAACAGGGTAGCCCCATTCAGCGCGGGCCAGTATACATTGCGCTAATTGGTCTTCAATTTCACTAGTTAATGCCGTGGGTGGTCCACCTCCAATTTTTTCCATACTAGTTCTTCAGTCTTTGATAAATTACTGATTTATCGACTCCATAATGTTCCTGCGCCTGTCGATAAGTCATTCTCTTAGAAGACACTGCCTCGCATGTTTCCTCTATCTGCCGAGCAGTGTAATTAGACGCTGGCTTCTTGCGTTGGTAGTTGCGGGACATCTTAATTCAATTTATGTTGCTCTTTATCTTTCACCTGTAACAAGAATTAGCACATGTACTTACCAACAATAACCACAATGCGTTTACAATTACCCCAAATTCGTCTACAATTACCCCAATGTGTTGTCTAAATTTGCTCCAATAGAACTACTAGTTGGGGTAAATATATACAACCAATTTTTTTCTAAACAAAATAAAACAACATAAAGAAAAACTAAAAAAGCAATAAAAGCTGATAAAGTGATAAAAAAGCAATAAAAGTGATTTCCTCAGAAAAAAAAATATTAGCTTACAAAACAAAATTAATAAAATAAAAGTTAAACAGGTGCAGAAACTGTCGCAAAAATTATATTACTCTGTTGTAAGTGTGGTCATAATATTGCCACACGAAGTCGTGGAACCTTGAAATTAAAATATAGATTGCATTACTATTATATAGTTGATATGTACTAGAACTTACCTTGATCCATCATCACAATGAATATTATATGATGTGTATACAATTACCCCAGTTTACACTTACCCCACCCTCCTTCTGATGTTATGTTAAGATATATAATAAGTTTATAAAAACATATTTTTATGATAATTGTTATAATACACATTGTGCAGCTTATGCCAATAGATAATTCAATTCATCGCTATCTATTGAAATATCATCTACCTATATTAGATACAGATGAATCACTATATGAACTGTACGTCCTTCCCAACTGCACAGATTTCACAAGTTTTTTGACTGATCTGATTGAATTTCTCTGTATGCTATAGGGCCAACTGGTGTAGTTTGAGGTAATATTTGGGTATCTTGCTTTCCTGTTCTTAAAATCAGCAAATATTTGTTCAGGACTAAGTGCAGATCCTGATGTAACTGTAAACTCCATTAAATCATGAACTATATCAGTGTCTAGTGCACCGGATGATCTGGTTATTTTAGCCAATGCTCCATTTACAATATTAATAAGCCCAGGGTTTATCTTCTTTGAACTCATTACAGCAGTAATTAAAACTGCTGCTGACAACTCTGGACTATAATATTTAGTCTGTTGATAAAACTGGTGTGGCTTCCGCGTAGTGTATTGACATTGTCTTCTATGGCACGACGCAACATTAGAAAAATATATGCCGAATCGCGGATGACAATGTCCCACGGCTCGACATTCTCTCCTGCATTAGGAGAACACGTGCTGAATATTGAAGCGCCTAGATTTTGTCACGAGAAATTTCCCCATTATGAGGGGCACTATCTACTATAAAAATCAAATTCAAATGTTCGCCAAGATTAATTTTATGCATTACTTTGATCAAGTCGCTATTTGGATTATTAAGTGCAATTTCTGAAATTCGACCAAAATTCGATCTAAAATAGTCGCTTCACGTATATGCAGGGGATCAGACGGTCCTTCAGTGAATCCCATTTTTTGGGTTTCGACTGACTTTTTTTCTTCGATATTCATTGGTATATTTATACTTTGTTCGATATTTTGAATGAAATTATCACTGATGCTGTTAGTTATAATTGTTGTTACATCCACATCCATATCCTCAGATGGTTCATTCCCCAATGCTAATTTAGCCAAGATAATTCTATCTTCGGACCTTAGTAAAGGTGCAGTGTTGAGCACCAGCGCAAAACGCTTTTGGATCGCACATAAGTGTTTACAGAAACGGCCACCTTGACCAAATGGGCAATTGCATAATGCTATATCTACATATGCGGTGTAAAAAAGATGCTTATCTTCGGTCGAAGAAATTCTGTGTGTTTGAGTAAATTTTATGTTCATCGAGAGATTTTGCCTTCTTAGAGAATTTCAAATACGATTATTTTGGCTGACTTCGCCTTGAATGAACGAACTCTAATAAATGTTTCTCGTGATAGGTTTCGAAAACACTAACAATAAAGTCCACAAGAGCACATGCATTAAACGCCTTGCAGCGTTGAAGTACTATGTCTTTAAAAATCCTTATAGAGGCCTCAACATAATTGTTTGTGTTATTATCTCTGGTAATACCGCGAGCAGTCTTTCAAACAAAAGGTTCAAAAATAAATAAGTAATGTAGATAATCACAAAAACACAAATTCGAACGAAACACACGACACAAAGCATGCAACAACCCAAACTGCAAACTGATACAAACAACATCGACATGATGACGCCAAAAAACAGGAGATTTGTCCCTCCTACTTGTGAGAAAATCCACTGCATTCAGACGCTTCAATATTCAACACTTGTTCTAATGTAGGAGAGAATGTCAAGCCTATTATTTTATCATGGGAATTGTCTTCCGCGATTCGGCGTACATTTTTCTAAGGTTGCGTCGAGACATAGGAGACCATGCCAATACGCTTCCGGGTACATGACAAGTTGAACAATTTAACAGCTGTTAGATTAATTGATAATAAAGATTTTTTTCAAGTCAAACAATAAAAGTAAACACTTGTTTATTTAACGTAAACAATACAACTGACTTACTGACTGACTGACTGTCAAAACATAAACACAACTACTTATGGTTTCATCCCTATGCCTCTTATAAAATATATATATATACAGGGTGATTGATCGAAACCGTCCATTAACAGTATTGGGAATTCTGTTCATAATATTTTTCTGAAAATTTCAGCATCTAGGTAATGAATCATGCTCTTTTCAATGAAAATATTTTCAAGATGGCGGCACTTCCGGAAGTACCGGATATTGATATCAACTTTCTTATTTCAAATGGAATGGTATAGTTTTTTTTGCATTTTTGAATTCCGGATGTAATTTTAGGGGGACTTTGTGTAGCATTCCCTATACCTAAGTGCAGCCGTTTCTGAGTTTTTTCGACTTTTTTGAAAAATTTTCGATTTACATCGTGATGCTGAAAATTATGTACCGCCGCCATTTTTAAAGCAAAAACGCTCAAATTTGGGTTATGGATAGAAAAGACCCTTACATTTATACCGTAGTTTTTAGAATTGGTGTATTATCTACAGGGTGTCCAAAATTTGATTTCCTTTTAGTGCAACTTCAAACCACTAAAACTCGATTTTTTCAAATGCAATGCCCTATTTTTTTTTTCATATCCAGAAGCAGAATTAAATTCTGCATCGAGCTGCATTAGCATTCCCTATACCTATCTGCAATATTTTTCGAGTTATTTAGGTTTTTGATAGAGCCTAGAGGAAATTATTCCATTTTCTTAATAGCTAGCCATGGAAATGACAAAAAACGTTCTTATTAGTAACTGTCAAACACTCAAATCGTGTATTGCTGTTCTCTTTATCGAAATGGAATATCAAGGGTATTCAAACACGGATATTTTGAATTTATTTTATATTCATGGAGAATGTCACAAAATTATTCAGAGAACCTGCCGTGTATTCAATGAGAGATATCCCCATTTGACTGCAGTAACTACACATATATTTAAATAAACAGAACATAATAGTCTTTAGCATATCAAAGAACGAAATATGCTAAATGTCGAACTAAATCTATTACAAAACTATTACAATACTAGTTAAATTAAAGTAGCCTAAAGCATGTTCAAACAAAACATAGAATCTACAACTTTATAAATGCTCTATGTGGTCCCCATTTTTCTGTAGACAGCGATGAATTCTTGAAGAAAATTCTTTTGTGCAAGCCTTATAAATATGATCAGGATTTAATTGGCGAAATGCTATTCTGATGCGTTCTTCTAATTCCTCCCTTGTCTGCACTGTAGTATTGTACACTTCGTTTTTAATGTAGCCCCACAGAAAAAAGTCGAGTGGTGTTAGGTCGGGAGATCTTGGAGGCCATCGCCAGGGTCCATTGCGGCCAATCCAGCGGTCATCGAAAATCTGTGTAAGCTCTCGTTCCACTTCGCGAGTAGAATGGGCAGGCGCTCCATCCAATTTGTACCAAGACTCTCTTAAAATCCCGACAGGCAAATTCTCTAAAAATTCCGATACTACTCCTCTTAAAATTTCAAGGTACCTTTCGCCAGTTAAATTATAATCATAGATTATAAAGGAATATCGATTGTTCATAAGTAGACAAAAAACGTTAACACTGAATTTGTTTTGAAAATGAACCTCTCGCTTTAAATGGGGGTTGTTTGTGGACCAGTGATGTAAATTGCGCCGGTTGATTATCCCCTCTCTGCTAAATTTTGCCTCGTCTGTCCAAATGATTTTTCGCAGAAACAGTGGATCTTCCTGAGTTTTAATTAGAATCTGTTCGCAAAATTCCAATCTTCTAATATCGTCGCCTGGATGGAGTTGTTGAACTGTAGTGAACGAATAGTCGTGCATTTTATGCTTTTTTAGAATAGCTTGAACTGCATAGAATGTTAAACCCAAGTCTCGAGCTGCCGATCGAATTGACTCCCGTGGATGGACATTAAAATATGTTAGAACGTTAATTTCACTATTTTCTTCATTTACAATAGGTTTAGGTCGAATGCCAGCTGATTTCACTTTCCCATATTTTAAAAAATTAGATTCTATCCGTTTAAATTTCTGTCTGGTCATTGCAGTCAAATGGGGATATCTCTCATTGAATACACGGCAGGTTCTCTGAATAATTTTGTGACATTCTCCATGAATATAAAATAAATTCAAAATATCCGTGTTTGAATACCCTTGATATTCCATTTCGATAAAGAGAACAGCAATACACGATTTGAGTGTTTGACAGTTACTAATAAGAACGTTTTTTGTCATTTCCATGGCTAGCTATTAAGAAAATGGAATAATTTCCTCTAGGCTCTATCAAAAACCTAAATAACTCGAAAAATATTGCAGATAGGTATAGGGAATGCTAATGCAGCTCGATGCAGAATTTAATTCTGCTTCTGGATATGAAAAAAAAATAGGGCATTGCATTTGAAAAAATCGAGTTTTAGTGGTTTGAAGTTGCACTAAAAGGAAATCAAATTTTGGACACCCTGTAGATAATACACCAATTCTAAAAACTACGGTATAAATGTAAGGGTCTTTTCTATCCATAACCCAAATTTGAGCGTTTTTGCTTTAAAAATGGCGGCGGTACATAATTTTCAGCATCACGATGTAAATCGAAAATTTTTCAAAAAAGTCGAAAAAACTCAGAAACGGCTGCACTTAGGTATAGGGAATGCTACACAAAGTCCCCCTAAAATTACATCCGGAATTCAAAAATGCAAAAAAAACTATACCATTCCATTTGAAATAAGAAAGTTGATATCAATATCCGGTACTTCCGGAAGTGCCGCCATCTTGAAAATATTTTCATTGAAAAGAGCATGATTCATTACCTAGATGCTGAAATTTTCAGAAAAATATTATGAACAGAATTCCCAATACTGTTAATGGACGGTTTCGATCAATCACCCTGTATATTATAATATACATGTGGGCACTCTATTTCCATAGGACTGCCGCCTCCACACTTGCAGCTCGTGGGTCACACACCAGCATCCTCTGTTGTGGCTTTGTCGACTTACAAAAACATGTCCGACGTTCTCACACAGCTCTTTATCCAATCTACACTGGGCGTACACATTGTTCCAACAATCCCCGCTGTATGCATCGCAAGACAAACACCGTTGGCTTCGTGGATTGTCTGCCATACATGTACCTATCACAGATATCTCTGCTGATACCAAAGTTGGTATGTCTATTTTGACAGTTACATGTTTGAATATTTGCGAATGATAGAGTTGTATCCAATTTGGGCTGCTTGGTTGAAGGCCCCTCATGCTTTAAGTTCTTGCATGATTGGCTCTGATGACGACGCAAATTATCGCCATCACAACTCGCACCGCAAACACTGCACTTATACATATCTTACTATTTACTGTATAAGAACTAACAATGGTTGTGTGTTGCCACTCTAGTTTCTTTTATAATCATGGAACCACCACGTCATAATATAAAACCCTCCCCCCCATCCATACTCACAAGTGTGAACAATCAACTCACGGCCGCAGGCATGGTAACATCACACGTGTGTACGCTCAAGCCCAGATTCAATGTCATGCGGTGGCTTCGTAGAGGTGGACCACCACCCTTGTTCACTCAGAGCGCAGATACGCCGGTCTAGGTTGCTTCTCATGGTTTTACGCAGTTAATCCATGGCTGATGGCATGTGGTATCATGCATGTATGCGTACAAGCTGAGTCTAATGTCACACGATGGCCGAAGAACACCGTGGTCAAGGTTATACGGTGATCGAGGACACACAATGTAACTTTCAAATCCACTCTCAAGGTCATACATAGGCTGTAGAGAGTCGCGGTGGATGTAATGCATAGCTCAAGGCCAAGTTTAAGGTCATACAATAGCTCGGGAAGATCAATGTCGAGTTTCCATGAGATTCAAGGTCATGTTCAAGGTCGCGCGATGGCCTAAGACGTTCGCAATCGAGGTCATTCAATTCGCACACACCTGCACTGACGTGTTCAAGGCCAGAGGAGGTTTTGAACCTTCATTATTCCTCTACTTCAATCTTTATTTGCAATTTATCCTAATTCAGTATTCCTTTGAGATATAATTTTTTTTTGAAATTTTTACCATTTTCTAATCATTGCTTACACTCTGCAATGGATTGGCATGTAAAACCCTTACTTTGTTTTAGAATTAGGTGAAGTAATTCATCACATGCTAATTTTAATGATGTGCCCAAATGCATGGCTAGACTGGGAGTTTAATGTTTTTTTTAAGGATCATATCCCGCAATCTTACAGCGGATATTACATTATCAAAATGTTTGAGATGCAATACGTCTTAAGACTAGTGATTTCATTAAGAATTTTTCGAAAATTCATTACCAATCGAGGAAGTCCTCGCATTCGACTTCTACAAGCGTATGCCATGCGTTCCCGTTTGTGCTTCTTTAAATAGGAATTACCAAAATGAGCTATTAGTAAATATTTTTTCGCTACAAAAGAAATATCATCTCCTTTATCAATTCAAAAACCTAGAACAAGAAGACTTATTAAAATGAAATATTGTGAAGCTGTATTCTTTTCTTGTTAGAGTAAAAAAATAAATTAAATAGTAAGTATACACACATGTGAAGAGAATTATCATGTTTAATAGCGGTAGAAGCTTACAGTAGCAGTAGAAGTGTGTGAACACGTGAAAGATGATTTATATTTTCTTTCATTTGAATTTCATTGGCAGTGAAAACTCCGTTTTTTATGTGACGTTTCAAATAGTGCCTTTCAATCAGCCCTTTATAATATGCACATGGAACATATTCAATATCTTCCTTCAAATTTTGAAACCGTTGGTTTTTTTTTTGACCTTACTATTATTGAATATACAAATTAAAATTGGTATCACTTCTTAGCAAACCGAAAGCTCGTCGCCTCTCTTTACTCTTTTGGAATATTGAAGTATATTTTAACCTCATCTACACTTCCATGTTTTCGAGTTAAATGACGCATGAAATTTTTAGTTGCTATGTCATCTAAACAAAACTTGCAGTGCATATTTTTTCCTGTATTTCTTTAATTCTATAGAAACTTCAGGAACTGGTGTTATGCCTACTATGTTGCATGTTAAATCATTTCAAATGCATGTTTACTTTATTTAGTAACAGTTCTTTCTCATTAAAAACGTTTTGTGTTCTAGACATAAGTACATAGTATATATATTTCTGTAAAGTTTGCCCCTTTGTATAATTGATACAGGGTGGCCCAATAGCGCGTGGGAGGCAGAGCACCCATTAAGGCCCATTTTCTAAAATTATTTTTATATATATATTAAGACATTCTAGATCTACTAAAAGAATTATAGGGATAAATATATGATTGATACATATGTAAAATGTTAGACACATGACAATATTTAGGCACAGTACAATTAGAAAAAGTAAAATAAAACCAGAGCTATTGACATATATTCAATCAGAAAAGATTAAAGTTTAAGATTATTAAATTTCAAAAGGAATGAATAAGTAATAGAAAAGTTATCAATGATTTATTAAAATTCATATATTGAATTGTGAGAATTAAGGACATTTAAATTATAATCAAATAAAATTTGACAGATAGTAACTAGATAAGAGAAGGTATTTTAAAATAAAATAAGGGATTTGTTTTAGAAAATAAGCATAGTTAAATAATAAATTAAGTAATATAAATTTGTTAATTAAATAAGAGAGTAGTTTTAAAAGTATTAAAAAACAATTTAAAGTAAATTGAAGTGTTTAAGAAAAGACTTTTAAGTGCAAAAGAGTGATTAAAGACATGGGTAAAATCGAAGTTCCATGAAAAAGAATGAATTGAAATTGTTGCTAAGAGATAGGAATAACAAAAAATTTTGAGAAAACCGAAGCGGCGTCCTTTTTGAAAAATCAAGAATAATAATAGAATTTTGACTAGAAATTGAGAAGGAAAGTTGTTAAAAAATATATCGAGAGATAAGCAGGGATAACAAGATAACCTCAAAGTAAGTTTGTTTGTCAAATCACTTGCTTAAAATTAATACACAGCTGGAGAAAAGATAGCAGAGATCTACAAGCAGAAATATTGAGATTATATTTTCATTTAATTGCATTAATAAGACGATTTTAAATATATAGCTATAACATATTATCTAGATAAAAAGTCAGGCCTAAAATAGACAGGAGTCTAAATAAAGTACTTACCTTAAAAAGAGATCCAGAGAAATGATCCAGAAGAAGAATAATATCCAGAATTTGTCACACAAATATGAACAATTTTAATAACAGTTTTGCATAATTAGTAATATTGTAGTTTTAGTTTAAGCAACATAACCTGTTTGTGCAGAATTTATATAGTTGAGTACAGTTATGTAAAGTGTTTAATAATAGATCTGCAAATAGTAAGATGTTAGGCAACCCAAATTACATAAATTTGTATAGATCAAGTTTTTGTCCACGGACATATGTTTCTATTTGATTAAAATAAAATAAGGATTGTTAAATTTAACTAGAGGTTTATTTGCTAGAACAAATTTACAGAATACTTTTAAAAATTAAAAATAAAAAAAAAATTATTATATTAAATTGAAAATATTACAGTCAAGAAAATATTTGTAATGAACCCCACCTGAAAAAGAGTCAATCATTGTTCCAAATTAATTAAACAATTCAATAGATTCAATTTCTAAAAAAAAAAAATTTATTAAATTAAATAACTTTTAAATTATTTAAAATAAAAACAAAATAGAGTGAATATAAGTGAATAGCTGAAAAGAAGGAGTTGTAGATTAAGGAGGTAAGCAAAATGTTTTCTTATGTATAACATGGAAGTTGATTAATTGAGAAAATTAAAAATTACGAAAATTTACTATAATCTAAAATATAATTGGCGCCCAACACTAAACTCAAATTTAATTAAAATAAAATTAATTTAAATATTCAATAAATGCTAAAAATAGGTCGAGGCAAATATAATTTAACACTCAAAAATAAAGGAGTTATAAATTTAAATTGAATTACAAACAAGTTTAATTAAAATAAAAATATAATAAATTGGCGCCCAACGTGGGGCGAATATTACAAATTTACCAACCAAGTGTGGCGATTGTAACAACAGAGTCGTGGTAAAGAAAATAGAATAGAATAAAAAAAAAATGGATTTAAGAAACAGAAAAATTGGAGAAGAACAAGAAAATGATAGTAGTGAAGAAAGGACTATGGAGGAAACTGATGAGCAGACATCAATAGTAACTGAGGGAACAGAAGTAACTCAAGCTACAGAAGAAACAAGACAGAAGGAAGAAGATATTTCATGGCAGAGAATGATGACAGAAGTATTAACAAACCTAAGCAAGACTACTAAAGAAATACAAGAAGAAAATAGAAACTTAAGCAAGACTACTAAAGAAATGCAAGAAGATTTGAAGAAAAGGGATGAAGAATTAAAAAAGAAGATTGAAGAAGAAAATAAAAAAAGGGAAGAAGACATGAAAAAGAGGGACGAAGAAATGAAGAAGAGGGATGAAGACATGAAAAAACTATTAACGGAAAATATACAGGAGGTATATAGGAAAATCGAAAATAGATTTGAACAAGTAAAAAAGGAAATTCATGAAGAAAATGAACAATGGAAAGAAACTATGGAGAAGAAACAGGAGGAAAATGGGAAGGAAATTAAGAAGTTGGAAATACAAGGTCAAATAGTGGCAGAAAATCAACAGATTTTAGATAAGAAATTAGAACAAGTAGAAAACAAAACAGAACAAAATAAAATCGAGATAGAAAAGGTAAAAGAAGACATAAAAATAGGGATCAGCTATAATGTAAGAAATGGAACAGAAGAGGATGAGAAAAGAGAAAAGGAAATACAGTCAATAAGAAAACAATTGCAAGAAATTAAAGAAAAACAAGAAATAGGAATGGGAAACACAAAAATGATAAGATGGGTTAAAGAAGACAAAATGAATAAATTTTCAGGAAATATCCACAAATTACATCCTACTGTATTTGTGAGATCATTAAAACGAAGAATGGAGAATATAGAAGATAAAGAAGATATGAAAGAAATAATAAGAGATAATTTAGAGGGAAATGCATTAATTTGGTTTGGAAGTAAAGAAGCGGAAATAGAAAATTATGGGGACTTTGAAAGAAATTTCATAAAACATTATTGGGGTGAAAATGCACAAATGAATGTTAGGGAGAAATTATATTTTGGTAGATTCAATGAAAATTTATCAAATTCCATGACAGATTACATAATGAGAATATATGCTATAAGTCAGTATTTAACTCCAAAATTAACAGAATCTGAAATAGTTTTGTACATTGCTAGACATTTTAAGCCTGAGATATCGGAAACAATCTCAATTCAAAACATATCTAATATGGAGCAATTATATATTTATATCAGTAGAATTCAAAAAAATCAAAATAATTATTCAAATTATAATAATATGGTAAATAATAATTCAAATAGAATAAATTCAAATAATAGACAGGATAATTTTCAAAATTTTAATGTAAATAATAATCGAGATAATAACCAAAATTTTAGACAAAATAATACAAATAATAGAGGTTTCAATAACAATAACAATTTTAGACAAGGAAATCAAAATAATAATAGATACCAAAATAATGAACGTAACAGAGGCACAAATTTTAATAATAATAACAATTTTAATAACAATAATTATAATAATTCTAACTATAACAGAAATTTTAATACAAATCAATATAGAAACAATGACCAAACTTACTACAGAAATAACAATGCACAACAGAATACAAATAATAACACAAATCACAATTCAAGATATAATTCACGTTACAATAATGAAAATTACAATAATAGACAAGATCATAATACAAATAATACACAAAATCACAACACAGATGCACAACACAGACGTGTAAATTTTACAGAAACACAAAACACACAAAGAACTCGATCTGCTGATAGAGAACCAGTAGGGAATGTGAGGCAGGAGACACAAACAAGATCACAATCATTGAACAGAAATTCTGAAACACAAAATTTTCAATAAATTGCAAGCCTAAAGAATTACACAAAATAAGCCAAAATAATTATGTACATCCTAGAGAATTTATAACATTAGAAAATGATTTAACTTTTAATGATCAAGAAAATTTAATTTATATAAATGTAAAATATTTAAATAATGATATGCTTATGTTAGTTGATACTGGATCAGAAATAAGTATGGTAAATCAACAAGTAATAGAAAAATTTTCAAAATTATCAAGTAATATAGTTAGAATAAATAAACTAACATTAATTGGAGCAAATAATAAAAAATTGTGTGAAATAAATAAATCTATTAATATTACTCTAAACATGAATGACAAGCCTATTCAATTACAATTTTTAATAGTACCAAATTTACCAGCAGAATTTATAATAGGATCGGATGAACTAGCTAAAAATAAAATAATTATTAATTATGATAAGAAAATAGTCGAATATAAAGATGTTCAGTTACAATTTAAAATGGTGAAAAAAACAATGCAAGAGAGTATGAATGTATGTATAGTTAATGAAGGAATAGAATTTAATAATAATAAGGGGATTAATTATATAAATAATAATGATAATTTTAATTATAATGAATTAAATATTATATTAAACTGTGCACAAGAGCACAAAGAAAAGGTGGGAATTTTATTAAATAAGTATGGAGGATTGGTAAAAGAAGGAACTCGATTTGCTCAAAAATACACTCATCATATTAAAGTAAAAGACATTGATAGTTTTACAGTAAAAAGTTATCCGATACCCTATAAATATAAAGACGAGGTAAGAATAGAATTACAAAGTTTACTTGAACAAGGTATTATAGAAAGGAGTACAACACCTTTTCTTAATCCAATATTAGTGGTAAGAAAACGCAACAATGAGATAAGGCTAGGTTTAGAAGCAAGGAATATTAATAAATATACTATTCCACAATACAAGAAACCACTTTCGATAGAAGCAATATTAGGCAAAATCACAAAAAGTAAAATATTTCACGAAAATTTATTTAAAACATATTTTGGCTTATAACATTGCAAACACAAACAAATACAGACTATAATACATTATTACATACAGTAAACACAAGATTACACAGAGCTGCACAAAAATATCAACAAAGACAAATCAGAACACAAAAACACCATAAACAATTTCAAGAAGGAGATTTAGTCATTGTACGAAAGTTAAGAGTATCAGACAAAGATAAAAAAATCTGTGCTAAGTTAATGTTACCTTATCATGGTCCATTTAAAATAAATAATAAAAATGGTTTGAATAGTTATGAGATTAAAGATCCAGAGAATGATAGAATAATAGGAATTTATAATATTAATCAATTATATGAATATAAAGAATAGTTAAAAGAAAAATAAGAAATTTGATTTTAGAAATTTGAAAATAAAAGTTTACAAATTATCAAAAATAAAATTTGGGAAATTTAAGACATTCTAGATCTACTAAAAGAATTATAGGGATAAATATATGATTGATACATATGTAAAATGTTAGACACATGACAATATTTAGGCACAGTACAATTAGAAAAAGTAAAATAAAACCAGAGCTATTGACATATATTCAATCAGAAAAGATTAAAGTTTAAGATTATTAAATTTCAAAAGGAATGAATAAGTAATAGAAAAGTTATCAATGATTTATTAAAATTCATATATTGAATTGTGAGAATTAAGGACATTTAAATTATAATCAAATAAAATTTGACAGATAGTAACTAGATAAGAGAAGGTATTTTAAAATAAAATAAGGGATTTGTTTTAGAAAATAAGCATAGTTAAATAATAAATTAAGTAATATAAATTTGTTAATTAAATAAGAGAGTAGTTTTAAAAGTATTAAAAAACAATTTAAAGTAAATTGAAGTGTTTAAGAAAAGACTTTTAAGTGCAAAAGAGTGATTAAAGACATGGGTAAAATCGAAGTTCCATGAAAAAGAATGAATTGAAATTGTTGCTAAGAGATAGGAATAACAAAAAATTTTGAGAAAACCGAAGCGGCGTCCTTTTTGAAAAATCAAGAATAATAATAGAATTTTGACTAGAAATTGAGAAGGAAAGTTGTTAAAAAATATATCGAGAGATAAGCAGGGATAACAAGATAACCTCAAAGTAAGTTTGTTTGTCAAATCACTTGCTTAAAATTAATACACAGCTGGAGAAAAGATAGCAGAGATCTACAAGCAGAAATATTGAGATTATATTTTCATTTAATTGCATTAATAAGACGATTTTAAATATATAGCTATAACATATTATCTAGATAAAAAGTCAGGCCTAAAATAGACAGGAGTCTAAATAAAGTACTTACCTTAAAAAGAGATCCAGAGAAATGATCCAGAAGAAGAATAATATCCAGAATTTGTCACACAAATATGAACAATTTTAATAACAGTTTTGCATAATTAGTAATATTGTAGTTTTAGTTTAAGCAACATAACCTGTTTGTGCAGAATTTATATAGTTGAGTACAGTTATGTAAAGTGTTTAATAATAGATCTGCAAATAGTAAGATGTTAGGCAACCCAAATTACATAAATTTGTATAGATCAAGTTTTTGTCCACGGACATATGTTTCTATTTGATTAAAATAAAATAAGGATTGTTAAATTTAACTAGAGGTTTATTTGCTAGAACAAATTTACAGAATACTTTTAAAAATTAAAAATAAAAAAAAAATTATTATATTAAATTGAAAATATTACAGTCAAGAAAATATTTGTAATGAACCCCACCTGAAAAAGAGTCAATCATTGTTCCAAATTAATTAAACAATTCAATAGATTCAATTTCTAAAAAAAAAAAAATTTATTAAATTAAATAACTTTTAAATTATTTAAAATAAAAACAAAATAGAGTGAATATAAGTGAATAGCTGAAAAGAAGGAGTTGTAGATTAAGGAGGTAAGCAAAATGTTTTCTTATGTATAACATGGAAGTTGATTAATTGAGAAAATTAAAAATTACGAAAATTTACTATAATCTAAAATATAATTGGCGCCCAACACTAAACTCAAATTTAATTAAAATAAAATTAATTTAAATATTCAATAAATGCTAAAAATAGGTCGAGGCAAATATAATTTAACACTCAAAAATAAAGGAGTTATAAATTTAAATTGAATTACAAACAAGTTTAATTAAAATAAAAATATAATAATATATACTTATAGGGTGTTCATACATCGAGTCTCACAAAACATTTTTTTTTTTTTTAATTTTACGCCCTATATATTTTTATACACTTTCATTGGCCCTGCTCTGGGCTATCCGCCGATATTTTGTTTTTGCTGTCGCATACGGCGTTGCCAGTTTATTAACATTTTTCTTGAAAATGTGAGAATGTGTGTACACGTCCTTGTGAAAATTTTTGTAGAACTGGAGATTGTTAAGATTAAGATTAATTGAAATTTTATGTAAGAATTAACAGGATATAGCTCTATCTACACGTATGATAAGAAGTAAGATATTCCATACAGGGTGTTCGCCAGACCCTCGCCAACTTCATCATTTTTAAGATGTCAAAACTAGATTTTTTTAAATGAAACATGGAATGGAACACAACCCTGTTTATTTTTATATTTCTGAATTAAAAGGCCAAATTTACAGTCATTTCTATTTAGCTTCCCTCAAGCAAGCAAATCTCTTTTAAATGTTATTTTGTTATCCTCAGACACAATTAGAAAAGACCAGCCAAAACTCTGTTTTACGGTTGGTAATAAGAAGCTCTGTGGCGCCCTTCAAGCGAGTACGCCGACCATTAAAATTCGCGGGAATTTTGAGTTTTATTTACTTTAATTTAATATGATTTATATACGATGTTCGACTTAAAACTGAAACATCGATGGTTTTTAACCATTGGATCGATTTCAGAAAAATGTATTCAATGAGGCCTATTACCCTGCATATAGATTATATGAATATACAGGGTGTAACTTTAAGTGGGGGCCATATTTGTAGTGGTGGTAGCTTTCGATTGTAGGAACACATATCTAAAGTTTTTTTTTCGAAATTCCGCCATGAAAAATAATTATTTATTAAAATGGTTTTCTATTAAATTGGGTACCCCGCCACTGGAAGGCGCTACTCCGTACCGCAAGGATCGCGCGCGCCACGGACGGTGAAATACATAGTTGCCAAATGTCGTAATTCAACTGAAACATGAGGAATTTTATTCAACAAAGCAAATTTCCACACCACCCGTGAGGTATTGCTATTGGAGCGTTACTTTTTTTAGTGGGTGTTCGCCAGTAACCATATTTTCCCACATAAACACAAAATAAATTTTAAATTTTTTTTTATTTTCCAAAACAACATAAAATATCCAACTATAACAAAATGTAACATTCAATAATAACAAATAAAAATATATTTTCTTTAACTATAACAGACAATAAAATATTTGCTCTAATAATAAAAATTAATAAAATAATCTCTAATTCTTACTTACCTAAACTTCTTTCTTCCTTCATAGCAGGTGCTGGAAATGTCCTCCATGATTATCTAAACATGCGTCAACTCGTCGCATCATAGACTGTCTTACTTTTTCTAGATCCATATTATCCCTTATGTAGTTGGCCGCGTTTTCCACTCTTGCACGTAATTCTTCAACATTATTAATAGGAGACGTGTACACCAAACTTTTCATGTGGCCCCACAGATAAAAATCGCATGGATTTAAATCTGGGCATCTCGGCGGCCAAGCTACTGGCCCGAAACGACCAATCCATTTGTCTTCTTGATGTTCATTGAGCCATTCTGTAACAATCCGTGCACTGTGGGGTGGTGCCCCGTCATGCTGGTACCATAAATTTCTTCTTACATTCAAAGGTACATCTTCAAGTAGGTCATCCAGTGTGTTCCTTAAAAAATCTAAGTACCTTTCGCCATTTAATCTTTCAGGCATTCTGTAAGGTCCAACCAATGTATTATTTACAATACCAGCCCAAATATTAATCGAAAATTTTTCTTGAAAATTGTTTTCTTTCGTTGCGTGCGGGTTTTCATCACACCAAACATGACTATTATGCATATTGAATATGCCCTCTCTGGTAAATCCCGCCTCATCAGTCCATAAAATGCATCTTGAAAAATTTTCTTCTTCATTACATTTTGTCCTATACCACTGGCAGAACTCGACACGTCTCAGAAAATCTTCTGGATTCAACGACTGTACCTTTTGAACGTGATAGGGATGCAATCCATGTTCCTTTAATATTCGTTGCACAGTCATGTGTGATACTTCATGTGCTAAAGCTAACCTTCGTGAGCTAGTTCCAGGATTTTCTTCTACGGCATCAAGAATTTGTGGCTCTAAATCCCTTACTCTTCTTGTTTGTTCTCGTCCGACATTATTATAGTGAGGTTCGAAGCTTCCATAATCTCTCAAATGTTGAACTAATTTAACAAATGTTTTTCTGTTTGGCGTTCGTCGGTTAGGATATTCTTCTTCATACTGTCTTCTTGCAGCCCTTGCGCTTTCTCCTGACAAAAAATAAGCTCGAAGCATATCCACTTTTTCTTGATTGGTATACATACTTTTAATATCACACACAGACACTGCAACTATAATATAAACACTTACCTTGAACACTAAACACCACCAAACACTATTTCAAACACAGAACACACCTAACCGAACGTATCATTAAAAATTACACAAAATACCTAAAGCTTTTTAGATTTCACTGAAAAGTAAAATTATTAATCGAACACAACCGCAAAACTACCGTCCCGCACGTAGGTATCTTTCGTTTTCACTAAAAATGACACCAAACCGAACGTATCACTAAATTACACAAAATAAAGCTTTTTAAATTTCACTGAAAAGTAAAACTATTAATCGAACACAATCGCAAAGCTACCGTCTCGCACGTATCTTCGCAGTCACTAAAAAATGACACCAGCACCAGATCCCGTTATTTCATATTAAATTTTCATTTTCAATTCAAATACTTCTTCGCATATTCGCGTTATAGCAATCGTTATACGGAGCAGGCGCATTGCGCATGCTTAGAATAACGATTACGATATGACATACTATAATTTTGTTTAAAATCTGGACCTACCTTAATCCCTGACCTATGTCAACAAATAAAGAACACGGGTTACGCTATAAAGATGCGACTATGCAACCTGTAACGCAACAGTCTTGCCACAGTTTATGCTGTGACTTTGCAACATCTAATTTAATTCATTCAGATTCAAATTAATGCCCAAACAGTGACAGTGACTTTGTCGTGTGTCCTTCGTGAATAAGAGACTAGGTCAATGGTAAATATTAGTGCCACTCAAAATGCAGAGTTATAAAAAGTGAGTTAGTAGCTACCTCATGTGTTTAAAGTTTTATTTAGTGTGTGTGCTTAAAAAACGCGTTGTTAGAAGGTTAACCTATCTCCCTTGGTAGGACGGTAGGTAGGTAGGTACCTACCTGTCTCTAAACACAGAAACAGTAAGTCATTCATTAATTCATTACATTTAATTGTTGCCTGTAGAACTGAATAAAAGAAAAAACGAGAAAGCCTACTTTTAGTACTTTTAAATGTAAAGTAGCGTGCTTTTCGGTGCAAAGCTTCTTTTGGTTTGTATTACCCCGCACATTGTAAGGCGTAAGGCGGCCTCCAGATCAAATGTTTTGCGGTAAAGCTACGTTATAGTATTCTATTAATTAACGGTCTAATGCAGAAAATAGTTATTTATGTATCTAGGGTCGTAAGTACAATTTTATGGTCGAAAATACAGTTTGCAAGCATTTGTGATCAGATATGTGCCACTTACATTTCAAAAAACCATGTTACAACGGTCTACTTGCAAGGAAGGTATGACGAAAAGATAATTTTGCGTAAAAAAGAGCAATAAAATACTAAAAATAATTTTAGAAAGTGGGCTGCTCTTTATTTATAACTAGGTGTACATTATAACATAACCTCATTACTTTTATACATTGCCAATTAATTATTAAAAATGGGTTTTTTATTTATTGTGATTATACAATTTATTGTACATTTAACCTCAGTGCTACCTCTCAATTAATAAATTAATTATTATCACGACTCCATTTTCTCAGTCGTTGTCGATGCGATAAAAGGCAACACTGCTCAGCGCATCGACACAACTAACCGACTCAAGGTTGAAGTCGAATGTTGGTTTCGGCCAGCGGCGCCGAAATAAGATTTTACCTGCAAAATTTTACAACATTTATAACTCGGCCATTTTGCGCAAAATCAAAAAAATAAATTCATATTAGCATTCTTGGCGACTAAGACTATTACCCCTGTAAATATGGCCTCCACTTAAAGTTACACCTTGTATAAAAGATGAAACATCACTTAAACAAAGAAATAATAATTGCAAAACCATATTACACAATTAAAAAATCTAAATTAAAATCAAGGGTGTATTCCCTCGATTTGAATGGAACATATACAATACTTATTGGAAGGAGATGCCGAAAACAACTACTCCACGGGCAATATGCCCCGACTGGCGTTGCATTACATCAACATCTCCATGGATGTCGCCACATCCTTCATCAAGACCAAATACCAGACAATGACCGGTTTCGATCTTGTTATGATCTCATCAGACTGCCATAGGTATTGAAATCGATGAATGATCTGGCGACGTGATTGCCTAAGGGGCATAGTGAATGTTTGTAGTGGCGAGATACAGTGAAATACACTGCAGTGCCCTCTTTGGGTCTTTGCTACTACCTGTCTGACAATTATTGTCTAATTGACAGACAGATAACGATCTGCAGAAAGCAGATCATTATCTATTACCACACTCAATCGCAAGCTGCGCACATCGGGCGTACAGCGCGAGGGTCACACAGTATTTTAACTGTACAACCGACACATTCGCCGCAGTTCGAAAATCGCGGTATTCTATAGATTGAAACAATACATCGCAGAGTAGATTTAATCCACGATTTGAGCAGAGAATGAGGTAGTGGGCGCGTCGCTGATATGTCGAGCGCGCTCCAGGAGTAGGAAGCTTTTGATACTCCGGCTTATTGCCATCCGTCTTTTGGGCAGACTGTTGGTTTTGTCGCCTTCGCGGTGGTCGTTTGCGCTTTGACGCCTGAAGTTGTTCAGGTTTGTCTTGGGTGGGACGTTTTTGTCCTTTCTGTGGTGGGGGTTGAGGAGCTTTCTTATGGCTAGTTGGAGCCACAGAAGTTTGCTCAACTTCAGAATAGAGTTCGTTTAAGATATTAGAATTTTGATCATTATTAATTGGTTTTGTTTTAGTAAGTATTGATCTTAAAGTATTTTTCGTTTTAAATGTCGTTCTTATGTTAAAATCATTACCAAGCCTTTTAAGTCTTTCAGAGATTTCTGCAATATAAGGAATTGTAATGGTTGTTATTGGATTTTCTCTATTTATTCTGGGAATATTATTATTTTGTCTATTTTCAATTTTTATAAATGTTTCCTCAACAAAATCATTAGGATAATTATTTTTCTCTAAGATATTCTTAATAACGTTTTTTTCTTTATTGAAAATATCTGAGGTTGATGATATTAATTTTGCTCTGTCATATAAACATTTAACAATACCTCTTTTGATACTTATGTGATGATTAGAATTAAAATTTAGATATCTATTTGTATTGGTCTTTTTTCTATATAAATTAGTTTCAAAATTTAATTGTGATTTTGTTATTAATACGTCTAAAAATGGTAGTTTATTATCATTTTCAATTTCTATTGTAAATTTTATAGTTGTTTCTTTGCTGTTAAGAAAATTTAGAAAATTATTTAAACTATCATGGCTATGGGGCCATATTGAAAATATGTCATCTACATATCTCCACCATACTTTTGGTTTATTAACCAAAGAGGGCACTGCAGTGTATTTCACTGTATCTCGCCACTACAAATATACAATACTTATTAGCACACTTATTGGGTTATACTTATTTTCTATACTAACTTTTTAAATATGCAAAGAAAGAATTGAGTAAATACAGCACTCGCAGAAAAGCAGGTCTTATCGAATGTGATTACATAAAACCTGTTCTAAATCAATGAAATGGTTAAAATACAAAGACGTTCCCACTTTAAATGAAATTATCTCTTTATTATATCCATCACTATTTTCCTTTGCCAACACTAAAAATACAATTTGAGATTCAATAACTCATCATTATATTAAAAGAGGATAAACAACCAGAAAATTTAAGTTTTAAGAAATATATTGTACAACAATTTATTTTTATTTATTTTTTTATATTTTGTTTTAGTTTTGGCTGCAAAATTTCTTTGTCTATCTTCAGTGAATATATATAAAATAAGAATATTGTTTGATAATGGCGTGCTACTTGGTGCAACTTACCCTTGCTGTGGCGTGGCTGGTGGTGGAAGCATATGGTTAACCAGAATTGTAAAAGGTCTTGCAGTTCCAAGTATTAGAAAACTTAGTGAACTGTAGATTATATGTATATATGTCACGTCACACAAAATTAATGTCGCGTAACTAAAAGTTGCGCGTGAAGTTTAGAGAATATGCGAAATATATGCGAAAAGGAAGAAGCGACTATTCCTATGAGAAGCCAAACTAACTCTCGTCTCCTTCGCGATCCATCGGGCTTCGTAGTCGGTGTTGAGTTTTTTGTTTCACCAAGTAGGTATATCGCGGGAACATTGAATTATATGAAATAAAATGGGATATATATGCAATGGTAATATTAATACTAATAAAAATATAAAAATAAAATAAATATATATTAAACTAACTGTAAAAATCAGGGAATTCCGAACAACTACACACCACCTTAAAAAATTTGTCAATTATTTCATCCTTGTGTATTGTACATACATGCAATAAATGACTTATTTGTTTCCTTATTGTAATAATTAAGCTTAGGATTATCCATGTCATGTTCTTTAGTGTAATGACATATTGGCGGGAAACCGCAAAACGTCAAAAGCAGCGGGAACAAAAACCGCTTTTCTGTCTGATGACATACTACACAATCCCTCGGCGGCACGGCAAGGGGATGAAACCTGGAGGGTCACATTCATATGTTGAAAATAAATGCTAATCAATCTCTGAATCAAAATACGAACAAACAAACAAACAAATAAACATTGATTTTTATATATTAGATTTACTTTTCAATTGCTTACATTTTAATCATTAACCTTTCACCTAAATAATTATTTGGTGCCTTTAACTTACATTTCTTATTCCGTTCGTTCTTCCCAAACGCACCCCAGTCCTGGAAGATCCTTCGGGCCACCTCGATCCAAGCCTTTTCTTTTTCATATTTGTCTTTATATTTTACAGCTTTTGTCCCAAATGAACGCATGCATCTTAACGAGAGCAATGAGGTTTTCTGTGGACATGATTCCGCAGAGTCCTTGTCAAAATCACGAAAGACACTGAATTGAAAGTTGCAACCCGCAGCGATTCAGTAGACAATATGTCATCAGCCGTTAGTTTGTGTATGTTTCCCCCGTCTAAACTACAAAACGCAAGTCACTTTCCCGCCGACAAGACGCGGGCAAAATTTTGCCGCCGATCGCAGCGGCATGCGGGAACGTAATACATTTAGGCATACATTTCTGATTTCTTTGGGCATTGAGATTACACTGCTGGCGGTTTTCAAGCGCGCCGCTAGTTTTAGCGTTTTTGCAGTTCCCCGCCTAATATGTCATTACACTAAGTGTATGACATATAGGTGGGAGACCACAAAACGCCAAAACCAGCGGAAACAAAAACCGCTTTTCTGTCTGATGGCATACTGCACAATCGGTCGACGGCGCGGCAGGGGGATGGGACCTGGAGGTCGCACATTTTGTTAATATAGTAACTGTTTGTGCTACTGAAGCTGAAGGCCTGTTGGAAGATCCACGAATATCGCAGATATGCACTGCACCCATATAAATAATCTACATTCGAGGAAGTGCCCCAAATTTTTGGAGTAGGGGAGAGTGTTGTACCTTGGGTCAATTTTTGTTTTTTATTTTTTAAATTTTTTTTGTTACATATTTACAAAATCTAAGTGATGTTTGGGATACTAGAACTATTAGGCTACATATAGCTATTGTGCTTTATTTTCGGCATTAAATGGTTAGTTAAAAAAGTGAATTTAGTTAAGTCTTACAGTGTGACCCAAGGTACAATATGGTCATGTACCTTGGACTGCAATATATTGTACCTTGGGTCATAAGAAATAAAAGAAATCAGGGCTATTTTTTCATATTTTTATTTATAAACAAAGGAAACAATAAAAATTCAAATATAAATAAAAACCTAACACTCACCACAAAAAAAAATGGGGTTGTAAGCACAAATAGCTATTTAACATTGTAGGTACTAAACCGAACATTAAACTGCAGGGTCGAACCGTAACGTGCAGTTCCGCTTACAGTGTGCGGTTGTGGAAGCTTGCATACAATGTCGTTTTGCTGAAAGTCATAGGTTTCTGTTGCATCATTAATGAATTTATTGGAGTCCGAAATTCTCCTTAAATATTTAAGTTCATGATTGTTATCCTCGCAATTTATTATTTCTGCAACATAGTAACTAACAGATTTCTTCCCTGATACTTTAACCAAGACAAAATCGCCTCTCTTAATCTTGTCGGTTTCAGATATATAATCTAATTCTTTGTCATTTATTAAATCTTGTTCCCTGGCGACTATTTCCTCAAGTGTTTCGTCATCGTCACTAGAACTTGACAACCTATCAAATTGAACACCTTTATTTCGCCGTTTCTTCATGGTATCTTCTACTGCTAATTGCCTGGTCACCGCTTGAACTTTCTCATTTGATACACTTTGTCTTCTATTTCCCTTCTTAAGAGCTGCAATTTCTTCTTTTTCCGGAGTATCGGTAAGTATACGGGACTTTCCTCTTCTCCTTCCTGCTTTTGTTTTGCGAGCAGATGCCTTTGGATAAGGTCGCAATATTTCAGGGGAAACAAAATTTTCCGGCACATTCTCTTGGCTGTTCTTTGACGTCGAAGGAGTAGAGACTTCAATTTCCATAGTCTCCTCCCGTTCCTGTAGTTCAACATGGATTTGATTATCACCATCGGCAGTTTGGTGTAAGGGCCGGTCAGTTACGTATGATGACAGGAACTCGTTTTCACCAAAGATATTTTCATTGACGGGATAAAGCCCGCTAACTTCAAAGCCCTTCTGAATATTAGATGTGGTAAATGCTTTTGGATATGACTTGCCTACAAGTTCTGCTATGTCATATATAGAGATTGGAGTGCCCGGTTTCATAATCATCCATTCACTACAAGCAGTATTATAGTACGTCTTCATCGGGCCAAAAACTGTTCTGTCAAGCGGTTGCATTTTATGACTTGTATGGGGGTGAAATGTTATCATAAAAATGCCATTACTTTTACAGAAATCTATGGCGTTAACGTTCACATGACTGTCGTGGTTGTCTAAAATTAATATGACTGGATCATCAACCTTGACTTGACATGGTTTCTAAAGTGTTCTAGATATTCTAAAAATAAACGTTCGTTTGACCAGCCGGATGGATTTGCAGCTCCTATAGTTCCAATCGGACAACCTTTCAACATGTGAGGTTTGAAATTAACCCTCGGAAATATCAACATCGGCGGAATATGATTTCCGATTGCATTAATTGATGAGATCATTGTCACATTTTGACCTCGCTCACCACTGGTCATTTGGCCTAATTGTTTTATTCCCTTTGGTCCTATAACTTTTGGTGGAACATGGACGGTTGTTAGGCCGGTCTCATCACAATTCCAAATCTTTTCAGGTGTAAAATTGCCACGAGATAAAAGTTCTTTATAATTTCTGAAAAAGGAAGACACGTTAGCCTTATTGAAAGACGTTGATCTAGCCAAACTAGTGGATTCAGGCTTTCTCAATGATAAATCTTGATGTCTTTTCAAAAATTGCCTTAGCCATTCTTTTCCGGCTACTTTTTCTTTGTCCCAAGAAGGTGGATGTGCTTTTCTATTTGCAATAGAATACTGATATGCCAAAGTACGAACCTCCAGTTTTGTTAAGCCATAATGCAATCGTGCAGCTGTAAGAAGATATTGTTTTAGAGCTGTTTCTTCTTCACTATTAAAAATCTGTTTTGTATTATTGACTGCTACATATTGAAATACTGCAGCATTCGACTGTTTGTGGGATTTTACGTGTCTAATTAGTGTAGTTTTCGATATATCATAGGATTTTGCAGCTTCTCTAATTGATAATTTGCCACTGAGACATTCCTTCGCTGCCGCAATCAAATTTTCGGAATTTACAGGCTGTCTTTTGACTCCATTTTTACTTCGAGGCATTATTAAAGATATACCTGAAATAATAAAAATTCATGAATTCAAATGATTTAAAATAAGATTGTACCTTGGTCCGGTCCAAGGTACATGATCTATAACTGACCCGAGGTACAATATTGTACTACTGGAAAAGATCACTCTTCATAAATTTAGGTTATGCTTTCTAGACAAAAATATATAAACAAAAAGCAAGCTTAAATACCTACCTTCAATATCCAATATGTAGACAATAATATTATCTATCAATTAAGTAGATGATAACAGATTATAAACGGAAATATATTTTATTTACATCCAATAAAATCACAAAACACACTACACGGCTACACACAGTTTTCTGATTGAAATAATAACTAGCTGCCACCTACCGGATATATGAAAACACTGCAAATTTATTGAAAAGAAGACAGATGCCGATACCGTTTGAATTAAAAATTAAGTGACCCTAGGTACAACCCGGTCCGAGGTATAACACTCTCCCCTATTTGGAGTATTGGTTAGGTTTCTGATCGCTACCTCTTCTATCTTGTACCCTCTTTCCACTCGGTATCCCCTCTGCTATTGTATTTATTCGTCTTTGGCCAATTTGAAATAGCTTACAAAAAAACTTACAGCAAACTGGCAATTTTTTCTTATCTGCCGATCACAAAAAGTAGTCGGCTGCAAAACGGCGCTGTTTCCTTTTTCTTTGTTTCTCTCTACCTCGAACACGAGTGCGTTTAGGGAATCTAACATACATCAAAAAGGTTTACAGTTTACATAGTTGACTCAGTGCTTCTAATGACAACTGGCATGGTGGTCTATTAGATTGGATGTAATGCCGCTCGTTTTTTTTCTACATTTAAAACAGGTCGTTAATTCACCAACAGCTTCTTCTTTGTCAAAAAACTACCACACAAATGAGTTTGTGGCACTGTATGACATATTTGATTAATTATTATTTATTAAACTTTAAAATAAATATCAAATATGTTTTGTTTGATCTGCGCCACTAAAGATTGTTTTGTTCTATTGTTCATGTTCACCTAATAACCTAACCCTACTTGTAAGTTCTTCTTCTTCCTACCTATTGCATTTGTCGCTTGCTGACAATAGTGACAGTGCACCAGCTCGTCATTACAGTTAAAAAAAAGGTAAAAAAAAAGTTAGTGTCTAGTCCGTTCACAGGTCAGCTTTCCACTAATAATCAAGCATAGAATAATTACTTATATACTTGAGTGGAAAAATCGATAATTTTTATTTTTGATAACTATGGATAGTATCGATAAACTATAGAAACTGTCGCCACTTCTATTAGTAATGGGTATTTTTAAGTTTTTGAATAAAAAAGCTATCATTCTAAAATCATGAGTTTTTTTTTTAATTAAACACTAAGAACTCAAGATTTTAATATTCCCTGCAGAATAGTTTTACATCTACGGTTTTACTGTATACGAATAATAGTCATTTTGGATTATTATTTAAATTCAGGTAGGTAATAAAGAAATTTAGATAATGATTATTAGTTTATTGGACAGAGAGATATTAGATTATTATTTATTTTATTTTATAAGATGTTTAAAAATATCACCATTACAGTCGTAATCGTAATAGTGTGATCGATCATAAAATTTTTGCGTAACATTCGCTAGGTGACGAACATTTATTCCCTGGATCTCATTTCTTATAGAATTCTTTAAATCCTCAATAGATTCCTGCCTGCTTTTATAAAATACACTTTTTAAAAGATCCCACAAAAATAAATCAGGAGGAGGTAAGTTGGGGGATCTAGGCGGCCAATTAATAATCACTCCACGATCAATCCACTCATTAAATGTGTTATTCAGCAAATTTTGTACATTACGAACACTGTATGCTGGACACACATCATGTTGAAAAATTAATTCATGTAAGTTTTCTTCGACGTTTGAGATGGATGGAATTATTTCATTCTTAAGTAAATTTAAAACAATTCACCTGATAAATTTCCTTCGATAAATAGTATGGGCCCTAATACATATCTACAGAAAATTCAAGTCCAAATATTCACCTTTTGAGAATACTGTGTCCTTCAATATCTACTGTTTTGGGTATTTGGTTTATTATGCAAAGTAAATGTGCATTCGTCTGTAAAACATATGTCCCTTAAAAAGTTTGTCTCTTTTTTTCTCGTTCCCCCATTAATTGACAGAAATTTGTTCTTGCATCCTTGTCTCTATGAACTTTACGAAATAAACTAATTAATTCCAAACGTCTTTAAAATTTCATAAGAAAATTATTACCTAGCAGACTTTAAAGATTAGTTGCAGAAAGAATCAAAAGTATTTGGTAGTCAGTACTATCGATTCCGTTTATTATATATTATATATAGCAATATTTCCCATAGTGTGCCTTGGGAATATAAAATTCAATGAAATGTAAGTAGTGTGTTTATGGTGAAGCTGGATCCTCCTCCTCAGGTGAATGACCGGTCATGATCTAATGTGAATGACCTACCATGACCTAATGTGAATGACCTACCATGACCTAAGGTGAATTACCTATCATCACCTAATGCCATAACCTAATGTGAATGACATACCATGACCTAATGTGAATGACCTGCCACGATCTACGGTGAATGATCTAAGAGAGAATTATTTTAATATAAAGGGAGGGGAACTAAGTATGAATCAGATAATTTCTCAAATGTTTCCAGTACACTTGGTGCTTCGAAATGAATTCAAATAATAATTTTTTTTCATTACCTTGGTATAGTGTTGTGTCAGAATCTAGTCCAAGTAATTATGAAGACATATTCAGATAGTAAAGCAGTTGTGATTGGTGAAAGAAGTCCTCTAAATAAATGTAAGTGTAAGTTTGTGTCTGTGGGATTAGCTTATGAATATAATTATCAACCATTTATTAAGCTGAGTAGTTTGAAGAGTGATCCAGTTATTTTCAATGAAAACGAATGGAATCTTATGAGACTGTTTCGAAGCTGTGGGAAGTTTTAAATCTCATCAAATATAGAATAGATATACTCAAAAGACAACAATTTTCCTCTTATTTCACAGTGCTTCAGATAGGATTGCAGAATCAATCTGGAAATGTCTTTGTCAACGCTTTAAATATTCTTCGCCCCTAGGAAAATCCTAACCCTACAATGCGCAATTTTTTAAAATTAAACACAAAAATTATTAACTTACAGAAAATATAGTATATAACTACAGAAAAATAGTGAAAAAAATATTAATATCATAATTTTTGTCAAAATTTAAAAAAAGTGGTTGTACTAAATATGAGACAACGTGTTTATTGTTACATTTTGTAAATAATATTAATTAGTATGAAACTGCATAAAACAATTATTATTGTTTTTATTTAAACACAAGTATAGGCCACATTTGCTACACTTTACTTGAGTACAATATTTACAGGTGGGAAACTTGCAACGTTGTCTAGTTTCTGTATATATATATATATATATATATATATATATATATATATAGCCCGGTGTGATTGCATATCCATTCTCACATCTTTTGGTGGAATGTAAGAAGTAGTTGCAAATCAGTTCAGTTGATCAGTTCGGCAAAGACAGTCAGCAATGTCAGCCCTAAAAGCAGCTAACTTCACAATTGTCTTTTCGTTTCTTTGAGCTGCAACTGTTTTATATAGCAACCAAGCATTCACCAAACTCATATCAAGCAAATGATAGAATAGCCGCATATACCATTTTTTACTGCACATAATAATTTTATAACGACCAATGAGGCTATCCAGAAGATCTACGCCTCCCATATGTTTGTTGTATTCCAAAACGAGATTAGGACATCTATTGTATGCTTTTGTTTTTTATCGAAACGTTTCACTTTCCCTTTTGGAAGCTCTCCTGTAAACGTTTATAGCAAGCACACGTTTTTATTATCTTTCCAAGCAACGAAGGTTACGTCAACACCATTAACATTGCATAAATACTCCCAAGAAGTTCCTCGATCAGATTTTTTTATTTTTTCATCCGAAGGTAATTTCCAATTAGGTAGTCAATTTTTCCGTACCGTACCTAACGCAAATATTCCTTTTCTTGCAAGAAAAGACATGAGTGGGAGTGTTGTATAGTAGTTATCAAAATAAACTACATAATTCAGATTATGTGGAACCACTCTGCATAAACGTACTACAGCAATATTGCAATAATTTTTAATATTTCATATAAAATTAACTATTATGGACTAGGGGGGCGTTGAAATTTTTGTTCTCTTCTAAAGGGAGCGATGGTCCAGAAAAAGTTGGAAATCACAGATTTAGAGTATCATAATTATCAACCTTTTATATCCAGTAAATTTGATTATAATGATGAAATTAGAATTCCAATTCAAGACATGGATACATATACTTTACCTTGTGAAAGTGTCTTATATCTAGAAGGAAAATTAACTAAAGATGATGGAACCCCCTGTACAGATTTACAATTTGTCAATAACGCTTTCGCTTTTATTTTTAGGGAAATTCGATATGAGTTGAATGATGTTGTGATAGATTCAAATCGCAGCGTTGGTCTTACAAGTACACTTAAGGGTTATTTATCTTTCACCGAAAGTGAAAGTGTTAAACTTCAAAATGCTGGATGGTTTCCAAAACATGACGTAATAACCAAAGAAAAATTCAATGTTTACATTCCATTAAGTATGTTAATGGGCTTTTTTGAGGATTATAAAAAAATTATATTAAATATGAAGCAAGAATTAGTTTCAATTAGAAATACCAATGATAATGATTGTGTAACTCTTAAAAAAACCGTTAAATGATCTACTGAAAAACCACCTAAAATTGTCATTGAAAAAATTTATTGGAGAATGCCTCATGTTTCGGTGGCAATACCACAACAATTGGCTTTAACTAAAATTTTAGACAAAGAAGTTGAAGTACACATTCCATTCAGAAGTTGAGAAATTGTCGAAGACTCTTCCCTAACTCAAACTACTAGGCATACTTAGCCAATAAAGACTACTACTAAGCTCGAAACCCCGAGACATGTAATTATCGCTTTTCAAACTAAAAGAAAAGATAATGCATATTCCGACAATAGTAAATTTGATAATTGTAATATTACAAATATTAGAATATTTTTAAATTCTGAACGATATCCTTATAATGATTTATTTCTTGATTTTGAAGAAAATAAGTATGCAACACTTTATGAAATGTTCTCAAAATTTCAAACGTCATACTATGAAACAAAAAATGAACCAATCTTTACACCTAAAGAATTTAACAACATTGTACCAATCACTCATATCGACTGTTCTCGTCAAAAGGTAAGTATGCAATCTGGCAGTGTAGTTTTACGAGCGGAATTTGAAACTAAAACAGCCCTTCCTGCAGAGACTACAGCATACTGTCTCATTTTATACGATCGAGTTTTTCGATATACTCCCTCCAATAAAATTGTTCGACAAGTCTAAATTGCGCAAGTCACAATTAGTTTATTAAAATGAAAGCAGTTGACTCAGTTACGTTAGTTTGAAAATGAACTTAAAATATAACACAGCTTTATTAAAATATCGAAGGAAATTAAGAAAACTAAGGAAATATTTAGATTTGTATTGTGCTAAAGTGATTGTGTTAAAAAAACTTTCAAGTTTGCGAATATGAATTTAGTTTTGGATGTGCAAGGATTTAAATTAGAAGGGAATAAATTTATAGTTAAAGAATTGGCAGCCTGGAATGGTGAAAAAATTTGCCATTATTTGTTTAAACCTCCATTTCCATTTAGAATGTTGACTCCCGAGTATCAAAAACAGGCAATTTGGTTATCAAAAATTCATCATTTTATGGAATGGAGCCAGGGTTTCACACCGCTTTATGAAGCTGGCAATATAATTAGAGATTTGTGTGCTTCTGCAGAAAATATTTATATAAAAGGTCAAGAAAAAGCAGATTACATTCAACGGCTTACTGACAAGATGATAATTTTATTTGAAGATCAACCAGCTTTAGAAAAGTCTACACCAAAATGTTTTTATCACACAAAAAATTCTTGATGTTATGTGTGCCTTAAGTAATGTATTTTATTTATATGAAAACTTCATTATGTCCTAATTTTATGAAATAAAAGATGTTTACAATACAATTAGTTTTATTTTTATAATTATTCTATTCAACAATATTAATTAAGATTAAGTTTCAGCATTTATGTTTTTAGTTTCCGAATTCCCATCACTTTGATTTTCTTCCTCACATTCACTAACATCAAAACCCAAGGACTCCACAATATAATCAGGTAAGTATTCTTTTATGGGATGTAAGAACGAAGTCAATTTCAATTCTTGAATCATTTCAATCATACATTCCAAACAAATTTCATCCTCTAAATACAAATCACAAAAATATTCGGCTTCTTTATAGCTTCTGGCTCATTCCTTGCATTCTTTTTCATATTCAGGACCAGCTGGGCAGTATACAGCTTTCTGACTGGCATCAAATTCACAACGGTTAAATTGCTGTTTTAAATAGTCAACACCCCCTTGTAAATCGACAATTTCAATATCTGTACAATATTCCATCCACATGTAGAATAATACTACCATTTGTTGTTCCCTCATTTAATATTTAACCAAACTCCCCCCTCCCCAGAACGGTAAGGAGTAGGATTATATGTGAATACTATGTAGAGCAGCTATCAGTAACGAAGAGTTTTCAACAGTATCAAGCATGATGGAAGTATTAATCGGTTCAGTTCCAGAAGATAATATTTTTTCAAGTATTTCATTTCAATCTCACAATGTTCAATATATTATGTATAACAAAAGATTTAATTCTTTTCCAAAAACCCAATTTTCTGAAGATTTAGTGAAGGCTTTGGCAGATTGTGAATTTCATTTTAAGCATAGTAAACAGAAAATTTCATGCTTCTACTGTAACCTAACCCTGGAGAAGAATTTCGAAGGCTCAGCATTGGAGAATCATCGGAAAAATTCATCACAATGTTTGTTTTTAAATATATGCTATCGCCAAGATAAAAATGTATGTATGATTTGTGAAATAAATGGAATAAATACGGTCTTTTACCCATGCAAGCATAGTGTTAGTTGTATTCAGTGTAGTTTTTATTGTAAGCAATGTTATTTATGTAAAAGACATTTTGAAGCTACAATAAGATTAATGGAATAAATATTTTAATTTTATTTTATGTATAGAAACGAACGGTGAAATATTTAATTTCAATTAAAACTTTATCAGTATTTATTTATTTTTATTCAAGATAATTGAAAATATTTAATTATTGTAAAAACTGAAACTGAAAATTATGTGATATAAATATATATAATAAAATAATATATACAATAAAAAATAAAATACAATACTAAAATAATATAAAAATAATATACACTAATTAATAAATCATATATATAATAAATAAAAAATATAATAATAGAAAAAATACATTACAATAATACAATAAAATAGTATACAAAATAATACAATAAAATAAAAGCGAATGAAACAATTAATGAATAATTAGAAAAATATATTAATTAATCATTCGATTTTTATAATTTCGTCTATGTCTCTTTTTCTTTTCACTTCTAACCCTAATCAATCTTCCCTCTCACGTATTCCCCTTTCTAATTCTACCCACTGTCGCTTCATTTCACTCACGCTATGTCTACACACTGTACCCTATCAATTTCACTAAATATGTCCATATAGTATTTGTTAATTTTATTTAGTTCTAAAATGCACTGAGTTTCTGAACTTACATATCTATCCCTAACTTGTCCCTCACTCACAGCTGTCTCCTCTGATTGTATTGTCGCCTGTGCCCCTTCAACCTCCGGACGATTTGCAGCCACCACTGGATGATCCTCCACCTTCGAAGTGGGCGCCACCTCTTTCGGGCTAATCCTTGTGATTAGAATGAGGGGTAGAGATATTATTATTATTATTATTATTATTATTATTATTATTATTATTATATGTTCATCAGTCCAACCAGCATTTTCCAAGCGGGTGACCTCATTTTTAGTAAAGGACACATATCCCTAGTAGGGGGGAAATGAGAGTTCTGGATCAAAATGTGCACATTTTCAAGGTCATGTGCACCCCCCTCCACTTTCCCCCACCACCGCTCCTCCACTTTCCCCCACCACAGCCCCTCCACTTTACCCCATCCATACCTCCTTACTCCCCCCGCTTACAAGTCAACAACCGGTCGAGGTGAGCAGGTGTATTTTTAGAATCCGAAGGTGGGTTATTATAAAGGTCAATCTCTGATAATCGTGTTCAGAAGGTCTTCAACAATATGTCTTATAGCGCGAGAATATTTAACTTACCTGACTTGAAAATCGATTTACCAAATATTCTTCCACCGGCATTAAAAATAAAAGTGATTGTGTGGTGATAGGTGAGCGAAGGTTTCATTTAAACAAATCAAAATCCAAATTCGTATCTATTGGACTAGCGTATGACTTTCAATTTGAACCGTACGTGAAGCTATCCGGAAATAAATGTGATGTTATAATATTTAACAAAGAAGACTGGAAATGTTTTCTTACGTATCAAGGCGTTGTATCAAATTATTTATACAGCAACGCTTCGACGGAACCAATCGATGAAAATCAATTTCGTATAGAGTTTGAACAATTATCATATTCTCGAGTAATAAAAATCTTCAAAAACAATTCTTATATTTACCTTGGATCTGAAAGTATTTGCAAACTATGGGAATATATACCATTAGTCGAGTACCAACTTGATATGCTGGAGAGATTGAAGTTTTCCAACTATTTTGATATTGTGAAGAACGGACTTCTAGGTCAACCAGGAGATATATTTGAAAATGTTTGGAATCTCGTTCAACCAACGAAAAACCGTAATAGTGAAAATGTTTCAATGCTGTTGGAATTAATTTATATTTATCCAGAAATCTTAAAGGTGGAGTGTAGCGAAGGTTTCATTTAAACAAATCAAAATCCAAATTCGTATCTATTGGACTAGCGTATGACTTTCAATTTGAACCGTACGTGAAGCTATCTGGAAATAAATGTGATGATATAATATTTAACAAAGAAGACTGGAAATGTTTTCTTACGTATCAAGGCGTTGTATCAAATTATTTATACAGCAACGCTTCGACGGAACCAATCGATGAAAATCAATTTCGTATAGAGTTTGAACAATTATCATATTCTCGAGTAATAAAAATCTTCAAAAACAATTCTTATATTTACCTTGGATCTGAAAGTATTTGCAAATTATGGGAATATATACCATTAGTCGAGTACCAACTTGATATGCTGGAGAGATTGAAGTTTTCCAACTATTTTGATATTGTGAAGAACGGACTTCTAGGTCAACCAGGAGATATATTTGAAAATGTTTGGAATCTCGTTCAACCAACGAAAAACCGTAATAGTGAAAATGTTTCAATGCTGTTGGAATTAATTTATATTTATCCAGAAATCTTAAAGGTGGAGTGTAGCAGTTCAAAAAAATGGTGAAGAAAGTTATATTTAATGAAAACAACAATAAATTCTATAATCTTGTGGTTTGGCAGTTCGCGTATAATTTATCTAGGAAGAGATATTGGGAAACTATTGCTAGTGATCGAGCTCACTTTCAAAGGAAAATAACGGAGCTATGAAAAGTCATTAATCCCATATTGGACAGCGCCCATAGATATAAAATATATTGTCAAAGATTTTGTTAAACGTATGCATGTTTATAATTAAGTGAAATAAAACAAATATTTAGTAAATTTGGTTTTATTAAAATTTAATGCATTATAAAATTTTCGTATAAGGAATATACAGTGGAAAGAGCACAAATACAATAATTATTTTCACGATGATACAAACATTTCGGAGAAGCCTTCTGTAATGCGGGCTGCTCTGGAAGTTCAGTTACGGGAGTTTCAATAAACTTCGTTATGTAGTTGGCTTTTTCTCGACCTTTTACGTAAATATTGTATGTGGGTAGATCTTGTAGAATTTTTCCAAACAGGTGTAGCGGCACTGATCCATCTTCCCAATCAAGACCGTGATGATTTGCTGTTAACCATAGTGCTTGTGTCTGTAACTTGGAAGGGAGCATGTTGAATGAAAATGGTGGTTTAAACACAAAGTGACATAGTCGTTGTCCATCAAAGCCGGCCAGTTCTTTCACTACGAATTTATTGTTTTCGATTCTAAATCCTTGCACGTCCAATATTAATGACATATTTTTAAGCGGGCTAACTTATTCAGCACAGACACTTTTAAAATGTATAAATCTATCGCTCTTCGTAAATTTTTAAGTTTTTTCTGATGTTCTCGCAGCAGCTTTCCGTACTTGAACATCATCAGATAATAATGTGGTAGATGACGCAGACGTTCTTAAATACGTTAACCATACAAGAATAACCGGTTATGCAAATGTTGCACCCTCTTAATCCTGTCTAACAAGTTTATTGCCAGGAGTATACCGGAATAACCGGTCATGCAAAATGAGGCAATAAGCTACAGTTTCCTTCGGTATATTTTCGGTCATCTCCATCTCAATTCTCAGAACAACCGACCCTGATTGAACTGATTGTTTTTGACGAGAACAATCGATATGAGTTATGGGCGAAAGGGATTTGAATTCTTGTGGGGTAAATATTGGTTCATTACCGATTTCATAATATGACTTTCGGAAATTGGAGAACATTTCATATAGTGTCGCGAATTTATTATCTTTAAAGTTAAGGAAAAGGTCGTGGTAAGGATATCTCTCAGAATTTAAAAACGCCCTAATATTCGTAAGATTGCAATGGTCAAAAGTACTCATATTAGAAGTGACTTTACTTTTCTTATCCGTTTGAAAAGCGACTACTACATGTCGCGGAGTTTCTAGTTTAGTACTAGTTTTAACGGGCCAAGTATATCTATCGGTTCCACTCACAGAATAATTTTCGATAAGTTCCCAACTTCTAAATGGAAGTGGTATTTCAATATTTTTGTCTATAATATTACCCATAAAGAAAGAAGAAAAGAGCTTTCCATTCCATACTATAACAATGGCAACGCGAGTATTACCGCCATCTATTGTTCGCCAGGGCGCAATAACAAAATTCAAGATGGCCAACTGGGGAATAAGATGCAGGAAACTGTACTAGGAATCCATCGAGTTAAACTAGTTTATATACTATGCAATAGATGACTCTCATCAGAATATACTCTTGGCGGTAAATTTAAATGTACTGGAACACCAACTTTGCTTGCAATTATAGCAACTCCTCAACCAAGAGAAATCCAAAAAAATTAACCCCCTTTCTCGATATTATTTTCAGAGACAAACTTAATGTTGAAATGCAAAATGGCCCATCTTTTAATTTCAAGTTATTATTAGCGAAAACTCGATTTTTCAACTTTTCGGTGCCTGTGCATTTCTATCTGTTATTATGTCAGATGCGATTTAGTTAGAAATAAGATTTTTTCCCTCCAAAATAACCGAGATATGCTCAGGCACAGAAAATGTAAAAAATAATTTTTAGCCAATAACTCGTAAACAAAGGATAGATCATTTTGCAATTCGACTTTAAATGTATCACAAAAACAGAGACTGAGAAAGGGTGCTTAATTTTTTTGTATTTCTCTTACTTCAGGAGTACTACAATATAGCAAGCAAATTTGGCCACCCATTACAGTACTACAGTTGAGAGTAACCATATTCGAATTACTTCACGGTCCGTCAAAAAATGTCAATAATAATAGTACAGTAATAAAATATGTTCAACTAATACTTGCATTCATTTGAGTGGCAAGAAATTATTATTAGATATGAAAAGTAATAATTAATATGAATCAGATGTCTTTTTTTCGGCTAACAAAAAGAGATTTGTTCTTTTAAATCGCGTTTAAATTTAAGTCGCGTGTCTTGTAGCAAATATTGAATATAATAGATTTGTTCAAACAATTATAAATAAGTGAGTTATTCTCTTAAAAAGAAGTTTCAAATAATGTAAAGGTGCATTCAAGTAAGCTGCTGACATTTTTTTTTATTTGCAAACGAGATGTATCATGTAGGGTGGACATTGCTAAAAAGTTGACTAAATACAAATGTAATTAAAAATTATTTAAATTATTTGAATAGAAGGAATATACAGTTTGTTGACTTCTTCAAAAGTGTGTTGCATAAGTGTATATCCAAATCCTGTATAATACTTCCATTTCTCATCATTGTAGGGCCATCCATTAGTCCAAGTGGAGAGTTTTCAATCTTTTGTTCCAAATTAGATATTTTTTTCTGCGATGAATTGTATCTGCGGAAAATTTAATGTCATCGTTTCAAGTCTGTGAAATGAAACCATCAGCTTGTCCACCTGCATTGTCCAATTCCTGAGCACTCCTAATAAACAAATACTAAGATTAAATAAAATATACAATACATACAAATCAGTGGCTAATAATTACTGAACAGACTCATAAAGCGTGTATATGGGCCTCAGAATCGTTGGCAACCTCATCCTCAAATACTACAAATAAATTATTCTTATCTGTTAATATTAAAATTGTAAAATAATAATTGTGTAATTAATAGTCATTGCTGATGCCAATTAAAAAAGACATGGTAAATTAAACAAAAAAAGATGGCCAATTTCGTTCCAAACAGCCAAAATTTTCAACCTTGCTTGCATCTGATTACAATGCACTGCAACGTCTACGTCTGCTGCCCAGCGGTCATTAAATATACTAAGGAAGAAAATGTATTCAATCCTGTTGTGTGTAAATTATTAATCGACAGACTGCAATCTACATTTCCTAATATAGAAACTGCTTTGAGAATCTTTTTGATAATGGCAATGCAAGCAGTAAATGTTCATTCTCCGTACTTAAACTTATGAAGAATTATTTACATAATTCATTAAGTCAATTACGTTTGGGTAACTTACTTAGGTTACTCATTTGATATATATTGATGATCAATTCTTAGATTATGAATCCATTATTGAATCCATTATTCAAAATTGTACTGTGAGGTTTTTACCTGAGAATATATTTATATTTACCTATTGCTTTTTTATATGTTTACGTTTTTGTTGACTAAAAGACTATAAAATGTTGATTTTCGGCATCGTTCATTTTAGTGAACCATTCCATTCTTAAGTGGGATCAACAGGGGACCTCCAGATCAGGTTGTTCCCACGGTACACTTACTAACGGTATGCCTATGCGCATGCAAGCGCCAAGATTCCCCGAGTCGTGACGTCACATGCGAGCGCCAAACTTGCTTTACCAATGTTATATTATGATATATAAGCGGTTTGGCTCAACGGTTGGGTATATGTATTATGATTGTGACGATATGGTTGCTTTAAAAGTATAAATAAATGTGATAAATATATTATCTTACAATAGAATTTAAGAATAGTAATTGCATTAAGGATAAGTATGTTTTAAAATACGCCTCCATAGGGCATTTTACAGTTTTCAATATACCTACCTATTTCTCATTCTCCATACTTCTCAAAGCTTGCATATTTTGTAGTTTGGAAAAAGTTCCTAAATAGGTATACAGGGATGTGTAAAAAATATTTTTCTATGGGAACACTAAAATTTATTTTTGACTGTAGATTTTTTAATTACCTATAAATATTGAACATGTTTAATAAATATCAATTTTTATTTTTTATAATTTGTAAACTTCGAGATCTTCTTATCTAGTTTCCTTTGGCAATTTTTGAAACTAATTTTTCTATTGACATCTCGCAACCTAAGTTCTAGTTCTACTAAAATACAAAATTACATCAAATGTCACAGAGTTCGAATTTAGCTGAGACTGAGTATTTTCGGCCAATTTTTGAAAAATATTTTTTTCTTTACATACAGAATTTCCGTGCATTTTGTAAAACTCCGATTCCAATATTAATGCTACTTCCCATAATGCATCATTAGGCTGCAAAAGGGAGCCTTTGGAAATAGTTTGCAGCCAATCAGGTGCTTTTTGCATATCTAATTTTGATGTCGGGATTCCTAGTGAATACTTATTCTTAAATTTATAAGCTACAAATCCTGCAATGTATTTTAATGATTCTTCACTAATTTTCTCCTTAACTTCCAAATCCTGCATTAAATTTTCTGTTTCTGCGTCAATGACTTCTTGTAAATATGGCGGTTCGAAAAATGATATGTTTTTTAACAATTTCTCTTCCTCGTCTTGAAGTTGTTCTGAATCTTCTGTTTGTTTTGATACACTACCAAGCATGTCTTCCGTAAGACAAATGTCTTGTGTGATATTATCTTCTAAAACGGAGTTCGTCTGATTGAAAATATCTAGTAGACATTGCTCGTTGTTTTCGAGAGTATTTCTGTTTTCTGTAAAAATTGCGGCTGAATTTTTTCCTAGTAAGTACCACCGTAATCTAAATTTAAATTCTAAGGGGGAAGGATGATCATTTGCACCACCCATACCCCGAACATATGCGAAAAAATTTTCTAGTACGTCCTGATTTAGTCGAGATGTTAATACGTATTCCACATTATATTTTTCCTTTAAATAAATAAACATTTCTTTAAGGGACTTGTTAGTGAGCAATATCCCTTTTTGAAAAGGAATGAGTCCTTTATGTTTGCCAACTCTCATTGACTCAACAAATTCTGACATTGAGTTAAGTAATTTAGTTTGATTATCCAAATCTGTGCCAAAAGCATTTCGACTTGGGCAATTTTCAATAAATTTTGAACGAGAATTAAATAAGTCAAACCATTCATTAAATAACTTCACCATGTCAGAAGCTTGCTGCCAATGGCTATTCTTAGGCATCAGTCCATGTTTACCACAGTATTCAATTGCTTTTGCAACCGAATTTGAAAGTAACTGAACGGCTGGTCGCACTCTTTGTCTCAATGATCCTTTTACATGGATATGCTGTTGCGTCAATCGATGGGCCAAAGTTAACTCTGAAGTGGAAATATTTAGTAGGGCTTCAAAATAGTCACTGTTAATTATATGGTCTTGTATAATAAAACCATTATCAATTACATGATTTCGTACTAGCTTTATTAAATGTGGGACATCCGCATACACAAAAATTTTCAATGAGTCGTCACACGGATGTTCAAAAACGCAATTTTTATCGTGCCCCACATTTAATTTGGACCACAGAGCAACATTTCCAGCCCCCATATCACTCGCAATTGCCACCACTATAAAACTTGCTCTATACAATTCTGAAATAATTTGTTCCAAAATTTCTTTGGTCATAGCCTGATCAAATTTATAGTAAATCGGCTGTTTCCAGTTTTTAATCAGTCCACGTGCCATAACTGTTTGACAAGCGTGGTGGGGGCCGATGGCTTGTTGCTCTTTTTTATCAATATCCACTTTGTTCGACACATATATTTCATCAAATGTTAACACACAAATCTTGTCCCACTCAGTAAATTCAGAAGCTTTCTTTTTCATTAATGATACAACATTCATTAAAATTCCTTCACTTACATCAAAATTGGAAACCCATCTTCTCAAAGTTGACATAGCTGGCAACGGATAGTTATTGGCTTTTAAATATCTATACGCCTTTGGGCTAACGCTGCGTAGAGAAACAGCAGATGCAATATCTTCTGGTGACCAATGTATCCGTATGTTTTTTTTCGCATTCATTATTTTTTTTATCTGCCCCGGTGTGAATACAGTAGCTAAGGCAAGTTCATATTTTTCAATTTTTTCAGTTTTTTCATTCAGTTTCTTCAATAATTCCTCGTTTTGCATTTCTAAGAATTTTATTTTTTCTTTTAGTTCAGCTACTTCGTGTTGGTTTATTCTAGAATACATATTATTTTTTAATTTCACGCATATTAATTAATTACGAAGTTGCTATATATACTTACTTAGTGTCTTGACCAACATTTGAATTTTGCAATTGTGTAGTGTCTAGGTTGGTAGTAACATAATTCGATTCACTACTTGAAGTTTTTGATTCTTTAGTACTCATTGATTCATTCAAGATGTCGCTAACCTCATGGCGCCGTCTTCTTTTAGCCAACCTTATTGTTCTTTCCACTAAACTTCGTTTAATACCCTCAGGAAATCTAGGAACATTTACTGTAGGCACAGCATCAGCCTTTAAATGACGACTATTTTTTGGGGTATACTGAAGCATTTTCTGTTTTAGGGGTATCTCAAAAGCGTTCAATTCGAAATGTATGGAACACACGGTTGCTACAAGAAAGTACTACTAATATTAAACTGTATTACAACCCCTACATGCAATGACATATCACACGATGATTTACTTCAATACCAATTCATTAATTCTACTCCCGGCATTAACAATTTTTTTATTATAGTATTCATACAAATTGGTGCATTTGCTTTGAAATGTCACGTTTTTCTGGTCATTCCATGTGTATATATAAAGGGTGTCCCAAAAAAGAGTGTCAAACAGTTGCGCAGAAGTAGATCACCCCTTGGGGAATCCGAATCACCCCCATGTATGTTACCCCTTTCTTTTTAGTTTAGGAGCTATGATTTTTTTTGGTGATTTTTCGGAGTTTTCGACGATTTTTCAACTTATTTTGGCTATATAATCATAGTAAATAAGTTAGATAAATATCTGATTTGTATTTAAACATTTAGCTTAAACTTGGTCCTAACCCACGCGAAGACAACTAATTCCACAAATCAAAACAATGGGTACAAAAATAAAGAACTTATGATTATTGGACTTTTCTAACTTTTCTAATTTTTCTTTTTATATCATAATTTCTTTATTTTTGTACCCATTGTTTTGATTTGTGGATTCAGTTGCCTTCGCGTGGGTTAGGACCAAGTTTAAGCTATTTCTGCGCCACCGCTTGATATTCTTTTCTGAGATACCCTGTATATTATATACAACGAGACCACCCGTGCACCCGTGAGAAATGCAAAAAATTGCGTTTTTTTTTCATTACGAGCCCGTGCCATGCATATAAATTATATAGGAATATCAAAAATTAACCATTTTCATTTAAGTATTACAATTTTCTTTGATCATCCTGTATATGTGAAACCACAGTAGTGGACTATGCCAGAGACACCCTCTACCAAAATGACATATGTACGATACAAATATCAAATATGTGGATCTGTTTAGGAATTATGTTTTAACAAACGTAAAAAGAAGCCACATGTCGAATTAATAACTTCTTTTTTAGAAATCTAATCTGTCAAAAATATAAATGAATTGTTTAACTAGATAGATAAGGAGAGAATTTTTCGCTTACCATTCTTTAGATTTATCGGACCATCTCTTCTACACGCAACAACCCATTGATTCGCCAAATCTATATTTTTTGGAAAGCGAAAGAACTTAATGTCTGTTCCTTTCGTGTTCTGGTTGCGATTTTTGCACGTGGCCACAGCACAATTTGGCATTATTTTATTTTAGTTTATTAATTAAGACAACTTAACATAAAAATAAGAACTCTAACTACCTAGAATAGCGCAATAAGTATAGAAATAAATATAATGGAACATAAATTTCTAAGTGGATACACTGTAAACAACGGCTTTGCACTGGACCAACTGAGAGCCGACGCTCGCATGTGACGTAGATGCGCGGGGGTGTCTCGATTGCAACCGAAGATCGGCATACCGTTAGTAAGTGTACCGTGGTTGTTCCTACAGCTGAACAAATTCAAGATCTGCCACTGCATGTCGTCAAAAAAAAAATGGTACTTGAAAGGCCTTGAAATGACAATAATATGTATTAACTACATATAAGGATTTGAAATACCAATATTACATTTTTTTATATTTGTAGCAACTATAATTTATGATTTCATTTTCTTTTGTATTTGCTAATAATTTTATCCTTTTATCTATTCTGCATTTTCTTACCATATCATATTTCCTCTTAGATGTGGCTTGAGAAACATTGGCCTTGTGTTACGGTGGAGCCCAGTCTGCATTATCGACAGCTTCTAACTTGCTTCGTTTCCCTAAAAAAGTCATACATTTTACTTAGTACTGTGACAAAATAGACTAAATTATATACTTAGATGTTCCATTATCTTAAAATATAGAAAATTGCTTGCCAGTTATGAAATGTCTGCTACTAAGTTTTAAGTATAATAGATTTGAGCAAACCATTGTGAATAATAAATTATTCAATGAAAAATAATTTTGCAATTAACGTAAGGGTGCATACTGACAATGCTAAAAAGGGTGTTGTACAATGCTAAAAAATTAGCTAAACCTGCTAATTTAACTAATAACTTTAAAATAATAACTTGTACCCAAATAAATGAGCTGGAATTGAAATGGACCTCTATAAAAATATCTTTCATATCAAAAATATCATTCATTTCAAAAATATTCCTCTATAATCTTTCAGAGAAGATATTAATATATAGAAGATACATAAATTTATTGCCATGAAAAATTGTCATATTATGTACCACTTGTTACTGTGACTATGTGAAAATAATATTCACACTATTAACGAACATATTTTCACATGACGTGGCTTACCATAAATAAAGCGATATGTTAAAACTGTGTATTCAGTAAATATTTGTAAGTAATGAAAATAGTTAGTACTATAAAATATACAAGGATAAAAAACAAATCAATTATAAACAATTACAGAAAGATGCATATGTTTCGAACTATTTGGTTCTCATCAGTACGATGTACTACTGATTAGATACAGAATATATTTATTATAATTAATATTATTTGGCAATACTGAAATGCTTGTTTATATGAGTTAAGAAAAGTGTATTCAATTAAAAAACATCTTTGCTGATAGTCTGGATTAATAATGGGACATTACTACCAATTAAAAGTTCAGTAGAATCGTAGACACATGTATCTATCTCCAATTTATCAAAACTAATAAAATAAATAATAAATATTGCAACAAATCTTTTAAATTTACTTAATCGAACAAAATTACCGAGAGATGTATAAATGCGTCCAGTAGTGCGCTATGCAATACTGTAAAACGAAAATATAAGTATTCTTTAGAAATTCAACAAAAATAATAAATTATTTGAAAATAAAATATATATAAGTAATAACAAATAAAAAATAATTTCTGTGAACAAGTCCAGTCTTATAAAAATATATAGAAAAAAATAACCATCCAATAAACCAGAAATATTTATATGGACTAGTTCATTAAAAAACAAAACTTTTTCTTAAAAAAAAATTATAAATTAATTCATGTGTACATAATAGTTGTTGACATTAAGGCACTATATCTATATTTGTGTTTAGGCATGAAACTAATATGTATCAAGAATGTTTAAGATATCCTCATTTTTCCAAATACTTTTTACGGGTGAATAATGTTTATAAATATATTCTACAAATGAACATATGATCCTCAAATAATAAAATTAGTAAATCTGTGCATTATGAATATTGAATAATTAGTATCAGTAGACATGTAAATATATTTTATAAGTGACGAATTATTTTCATTTTCTGATTTGCCTTTTTGTTGTTTTTATTTTGAAACTGACGAAGAAGATCATCAAAATATTTTCTTATTATTAAAAGTGATGAGGTATCTAATAATTTATTTTTAATCTGGTCCGAATGAAGTGAACATGAAAACCATGTAAAATCGATTTTATTTAGTATAGGTAACATTTTGCTTCTTAATTTATCAATATGGCCAAAAGATATTAAAAATTTGATTACTGTATCATGAATGTTAATAATGTAAATTACCAAATTACGAGTGACATAGTTTAGTCGTCTATTTGCATCAAACTCTTTAAACATCGTTAAAATGTGTTGAGGTTCTAAATTTTCCGTTAATAAGCAATTCCTACAATGATCACAATCTGACAGTTTAATTTTTTTAATTAAAAATCCACAAACGTATGCAACGGCCTGAGTGTCAAATTTGGCGTCCGATATATCTGATTCTGTGACAACAGAAATTTCAAAATTTTGTAACTCTTCATTATTACTAAAATCACATTGGTTCTGATTAGAATTAATATCACTGTCATCAGTTAAAAAGTTCTGAAGATTTTCCAAAAGTGTGCCTTCATCTTCTTCACAATTCGAACCTTTATTGTGATAAGTTACTAAGTTATTGACTATACATGTTTTTAATGCTGAACTAAATTGATAGGGGGTGGGGTTATTATTAGGTCCTCCACACTGACGAATAGCACTAAACAAATTTTCTACTGGGTCCTGATTCAGATATCTAGTTCGTAAATATGTAAAACCAGACTTCATACAACCTTTCCAAATTTTTTGTACCCCTTTAATTGTAAAAATCCAACCAGACTTCACAGGAAGAGCAGTTTTTAAAGTGTGATTTTGTAGTGATTGAAATTGCCAAGATTCTATTTTTTGTAACATATCAAGCCAAAATGTCATATGCTGAGACTGTTTAGTTAGGCACGATTTAAGAGAACTACCCTCATCTGTTTTAATTATTCGAGAATTTAAACTATCAAATAGGTTATTTATATCACTTACAAATTCTGCGGTGTGGATAGCTTCAGAAGGAAGCCCAGTAGTCGGATTACTAGCCATAGACTCAATTTCAGACGCAACAGATGCACTTAATGTCCGTGCTGCAACACTAACTTTCATTTTTATATTACTTTGTTTTAAATTGAAGTAATGATCACGTAGTTTTCGCAAACCTTGGAAGCGTTTAGTTTTATCAATTTCGTAACATTTAAGTATATGACTGAACTGGGCCTTCTTATGCTTTGAAAAGATTATGTTATAATTATATAGTGCAGTCCTTGTATTTTTTAATAAATGCGGAACATCAAAAATGGGAATAATTTCTTTTCCATTAACTGTAAAACAATTTTCACTTTTCGACTCCGACATTAATTGCTTGATTGCTGATCTATTAGTTGAGCCCTGATCACAAACTGTACACATTACTTTTAAACCACAAGATTGTAATGCTGAAATTATTTCTACTAACAACAATTTTAATTGATTTGTTTTAATAACATCTTTGGTAAAATAATAGGCAAAAGGTTGCTTCCAATGTTTGCTGATACCCTGTATTAAAAATACCAAAGCGTGATTAGCTGTTTCATTCTGCCTACCCAAAGAGCCAAGATCTACATACCCGGATACCCTATCTTTAGATTGGTCATATATAAATCCAACTGACAAAGACATTTCATCAAAAATTAAAGAACAAACTCTATCTCTAGGACACATTTTCTTTACACGTACTGACAATTTCTGGAGAAGTTTTGTATTAATTCCAGTATCTAATGGTATCTTTCCTAAATATTTTCTTAAAGTAGATTTTGATGGTAATACAAGAAATTTTTGTAAAAGTCGGTAGCATCTTGGGCCCCTTTTAAAAATCGCTAAAGCAAGTGCCTTATTTTCTAAATTATATACAGGTTTCTTTCTCTTACAATTCTTCATCTGTGATTCAATAAAGGCAACCCCAGTTGGATGAAGGTGCTGTGATAATTTTGAAAAAAATGTTGAATAAGTGATATTTTTAATAGTGGACAATTTGTTTTTAAATTTTAATAATTTACATTTTAATTTTGATATCCGAGCTCTTTGTTGCCGATTCCTTGCTATTGTTAGATTTTATTGCAGATGAGGGTAAAATAATCTCGTTTCGTGCATTACAATTTCCTATAGAACTTTCACAAAATTTAGTACTTGCATCATTATCGGAATTAAATAAATTTGCTTCAGTGACTTTACTTTCTGCAACAGAGGATACAGTAATTACAGTAAGTATATTTGGGTTTTTTATATAATGGTTGTGAAAAATCATCAGAAAGGGAAGTCTGGTCGTTACTTTTGTAGGATGGTTCTACATTTTTAACTATTTCGGTATCTTTTTCAACATTAACAACAACAAATTCACAATTATTACTATTAGAACTAGAATTAGATGACCCTGCTTCAGATGTAAATAATTTCGGTACAGCATTTTTAATTAAACTATTTTTTCTACTATTTTTAAAACATCTAAGTTCAAAATGATTTTCACAAAAGTAAATATTAGATCTTGTTATATTGAAACTTGGTTCACATATTTTAACCGATTCTGCCCATAGCGTTCGGTTCGCGTGGCGGTCTGACGGTACCTTCTGTGACGTATCAGTGTGACGTCGTATACTTACTTAGTTGGCGGCGGGCTTCTTGCTGCAGTCGACTGGTTCGCACACAGGCAGGACGTAGACCATAGATAATAGAGGGTTTAGATAGGCAACTCCCATTATATGACTTGATACTGCATTTAGCGCTATCTGCCGAGAAATCCGCTCCTGTTTATACTGCGCGGAGGGTTCAGGATTGTTTAAAATTTTACTGCAATTATTATTAGGCCGGATTTCATAATAAAAAATAAAGGAGATTTAGTTAAAGTTGCTTTTAAATACGTTAGATACTATTATTGAGACATAATAGTGTCAATAATAGTATCCAAGGTATTTAAAAGCAACTTTAACTAATTATCCATTATTTTGTATTATGAAACCCGGCCTAATACTTTTTCTAATTGTATATATTTAAATTAATTGATACTGAAAAAATGCACAAAGGATTATTTTCAGAAATATGTACAGAGTGGCCCACATAAGATGACCCTGTACCTTATCTCAGAAACTGTTAGACAGAAAAAAATGTTTTATGCAACAAAAGTTGTTTGCATTGAAGTAGATTTTTTATTTTTTATACTTTTATATATACAGGGTGATTCAAAAGTAGTGATACATACCAAAGCCGTTCTTATACGTCAACCGTCCCGAAAGGGTTAATTACAATAACTTGACAACGGATTTTCAAAAACAAAAGATAGAATGGTATAAAACCATATAAAGCATTAGATAAAGTGGTATAAGACATATAAAGAGAAACATATAATGGTATAAGACAATATAAAGCATTCCATTTAAAAAACCATAAGTTTGGTATGATTCACTACTTTTGAATTGCCGTGTATATATAACTTTTGTATAAAACTTTTTCTATCTTAAACAGTTTCTGAGATAAGGTACAGGGTCATCTTATGTGGTCCACCCTGTACAATATAAATTAATTTAGAATATACAAATAGTCAGAAAGGGTTACAATAATAAAATTGGAAAATTAATTAGGTTACCAAATTTTTTTAGATAAATTGGTTATTAAGAATAAATTTATATTTACTACATTACAAAGTTTACATAATTCTACATCACTTAGGACAAAATGTATAAACAATATTGTATATAAGTAATAAAACACATCAAGATAATGAAAATTCAAGTTAAATTTACTGACCTTAAAATAAAATTCACTTGTATTAAAAACTTAAATAAGTACATAAAATTTATAAAACAACACATCAAATCCAAATTTTTAGTGACTTATACAAAAAAATTAATGAATTGCAACTCTGACTTTAGGAGTAGGTACCATAATTAAATTTACTATATATAAAGACAATAACTTATTTTTCTTTATTCTTTTTTCTTTTATTATAATATTCCATTGCAGCCTTATAAACCATATCGGTGCCCCTATACCTTGTGTCAGTTCCCCGTAATATTCTGTTTATGCCCTCTGCCCAATTATGGCAACATAAAGTTGCAAAATGCTTAATAATTGCCGCTTTCGTGTCCTCGCTATGTTCACACTCTTGGAATGAAAAATCTACATTTTTTTTTAAGAAATAAATTAAAATGTTTAGAAAATATCTTTTTCTATAAAATTTTAAAACTAACAATTTGAAAAAATTATAAATTTGAGCAATTGCTCTAACAAAATTTGGAGTGCAATATCGTAATTTATTTGGAACACTACTCTTGAATTCCTTTGCTACACAAAGATCATGCCACTGATTCAATTTGTCCCTACAAAGTACATTATTTTTACAAATCATACAGCTGTTCAATGATTTAATTTTTTTTGATATAAAACCGCTTACATATCCAACACTCATAGTGTCTACATATGTGAGTGGCATTTCTGAAATATATATATTCACAAGTAAAGCATCGAACTCTTCTGATGTGTATTCGATTTCTTCAGGCACCCCTTGTGTTACAAACCGCTTTACTGACGATATGATATTAACAGATTGATCTATTTCACAGTTTGCAGACAAGGAATGCCTGGTAACAAAATTATTTAACAGTAATGTTTTAAAGAATTGTTTAAAATTTTGAACCGTTGGATTTGTATTTCGACCACCATGTTGCCTTAGTTGACCAAAAAAATTTTCAACAGGGTCTTGATTTATAAATCTTGGTTTGAAAAAAGATACATCATTTGCTTTAAGCATTTTTTGTAGTTCTTCCATTCCTGCAAGTGTGTAGATCCAATTCCTAATAGATGGCGGAATTACTTTTTCGTTTGTCTCTGGTTTTATAAAATACATGTTTTTTAATGCCTTTCTTGTGTTTTTCCAGTACTCGATATGTCCAGACGAACCAGTAACAGCACATTTTAGTTCTTTTGTATTACATAATAAGCTATTTCCATTGACACTGTCAAATAGTTTATCAAAAAAAGCAAGTATTCCTGCTGTCTCAGTGGCCGACTTATCCAAACCGGAATCTGAAAAAAATTGCATTACCTACATTGTGCAAGACTAAATATTAATAATACCTACCTTTTACAGATGACAAAAGCTGCATCACAGATGCTACAGAATAGCTAAATACTTGGGCTGCATATGAGACCTTCATCTTTTTTAACTTATCGGGAATCACATGGCTATCAGTTAGTCTTGGTAATAATCTTAAATTCCCAGAAGCATTATCAAATTTATAAACATTTATAATATGATCCCACTTGGCTGTATGTAGAATACCATTTTTCTTCCATACTAAGTGTTTATTTAGAACGTTATTCCTAATGCCTTTTAGAAGATGTGGTGGATCATATATGTGAATAATTCTTTGCTCATTTACCTGGAAAATTTTTAGATCATCCGAGAAATTATCACTTATAGAGTTGTACTTCGTTAGGTAATTTACAGCAGCACAATTGGTAGTCCCTTGATCGCTTACTGTTGCCAGAATTTTGAGACCGGCTTGCTGACATTGATAGATTATTGTTTTTAGTAACCGAACTAGATCTATAGTTTTAGTAGAAGATTTACAAAATGTGTACACAATTGGTTGCTTCCAGGATTTTGTAATGCCCTTTAACATAAATAGAAGAACGTGATCTGCTATGTTCCCTGTCATCTCATCATCACCTGTGTCTTCAAATCCCTCAAACTGTGAAGTATGTACATTTAAATTTATGTGAGGCTCTAATGCCATCTCATCGAACATCAATGTGCATAATCGATCCCTAGGTTGCAGTAACATGACATTTGCCTTTAGATTGTCAAATATAGATTCATTAATTCCAGCAGTAATAGGTATGCGACTTAACAATATTGATAATGTTCTTCGAGATGGAAGGTAAAACATCTTCTCCATAGTTCTATAAGCCCTACCACTTTGTTTGTGTAAAATCAAGCCCAGTATTTTTTCATCCAAAGTGTATCTTCTGCCATGAGGTTTTCTAGTGCTCTGATTTATTTGACATCGCACAAATGTTGCAACAGAATTAAGCATTGGAGAGATTATCTGATCCAGCATTTCATCTTTAGAAAATTCTTTATACAATCGCCTCTTGTGTAACTTCGATCTACGGCTTTTTAACGTCCTCAATGTTTTTGTTAAAGTGGTTGCTCTTTTGTATAATTTTCTGGCCTTGGGGGTTAAGTGAATTTCTCTTGTAACACCTACGTCTTTTAAAAGTGCAGATGTTTTACCTTAAATAGATCACATGTCTTTATATAATGTTTATGGACATTATTGAAGTCTTTATATATATTATGTTTTTGGTTGTGTATAGAGTGAACTATAAATCTTGTTATTGTTTAATATGTTTATTGTATTTGTATGTAGAGCATTGCTGCTCAAGTCTATAATATAATGACTTCCATACTAATGCAAATTAGTCAGTGAATGACCCCTATTATTATTATTATTATTATATAATAACTTGTGGTAACTTACTTATACTATCACTTTCGGTATGCATGAAATGTACCGGTGTACATACTATATCTTGTCTTTGCTCCTCACTTGCAGATTGAGTACTAATAGAATACGATGTTGAAGGCATCTCTTCAAAACATTGTTTTGCAATGGGAAAAGTTGTTGGTTCAGGGATAACTGTCTCTTTTAGTGGCCCTAAAAAAATAGTAAAAATATTATGAATACTTACTTCCATGAAAATATTGTAAACATTTTTTAAATCGTAACAATAAAAATTGAAACATACCTGCTTCTGCAATAGGGGCAGATATCGCTGAAGGTAAATGCAGAACAGGGTAAGCACCCTTTTTCAGATACATGTTTGTAGATCTGTCTTCAGGAGTAAAATGTAAGTGACACACCTTACGTGTCTTGTGTACTTGTTCAGGTGTCATAGACAACAATTTTTCATTTCCACAAGCTTGCAACCATTTTTTAAATAAAGCCGGGTTAGTATTTGGATCGGGAAAGCGGTGTCTAGTAGACTCCCGATCCTTACATTGAGCTACAGAACAGTATCCAGTTTTAACCATGATGAAAGTCTAAAATTGATTATTTGTTTATTTTACACTGTATTTTACATTATTTAGAGGAAAATGATGGCTATGCAATGCTGTATAATAAACTTTGTGGCGTGTTTCGTGTTAAAAAAATGAACAGAAGATAGGTGATATATTATAGTATAGGTATTACAACGTATATGAGACGGTGAGTTTGTTAAATTTTATTTTCAATGCACATCATCTACATCACTTTAATATACAGCTTAACATGCTTATTTACTTACCAGAATAATAATTAAATAAATCACCTCACAAAATAATTAACGGAATATAATAAAATCAAATCACCACGTGTAAATAATCTATGATTCACCGAGTCACTACTGCCAATTACAATTACCGCCAAATTACTGTCAAATGTTGATTTGACAACTGACAAGACCAGAGATAAGAGAGAGACAAGACAGGTCATTTCTGTTTTGACGTAAGGAGTTCTGTTGGTTTCAGTGCTACCTGGAAAAGTTGGAAAAGTGGTAAGCAGCGCCATCTGTTGAGAAGTCCGCTGCGAAAAAATAAAGAAACAATAGGGCAATGTAAGTGACTAGGCCCTGACGTAGACTGATTTACTGCGATGACCATTTCATGGTCTAACCCATAAAGAAACAAGAGAAGAGGGGTTAATGACGTACAAAAATGTATGCGTCACGGAACTAAGTAGTGCCATCTGTCGGGCGTCAGGAATGTTAGAATTTTTGAGCTGAAATGATTTACAGTGCACTAATGCCATTGTGTCCACTAAAATAATTGTTTAGAACATTCGACGAAAGATGGCGCGCTGCCCAAATCAGTCGGGGCGTTAGGGCGCCAAATTTAAATTATTATTATATGGCAGGCGCACAGAACTTTTATAAAAGGCATTTTACAAAGTAAAGTTTGAAACACATTATTTTCTTATAGCATTTGACACACAGCAATGCGTAAATCACAGCAAATTTTATACCTATGACAAAAAATGTTATAAGAACCTGTGTGTTTTAAACTCCACTTCATAAAATACGTTTTATAAAGGTTTTCTCTCGCCTGCAGCTAAAACTGCAGCTTCTCATAAGTATATTAAAAATAAAAAAAATAAATAATCAGAATGTTTAAGTATTTGTGCAAATATTTATTAACATATTTTATTACAACGGGGAGTATCTAGAATACCTACTTACTTTACAATTCTTAATTTGAGACTCTATAAACATAAACGCTACCCCTGTTGGGTGGAGATATTTTAGCAATTTTGTATACAAATTTGAACAAGTAATATGATATAAATGCGACAATTTTGTTTTAGTTTTTAATAATTTGCTCTTTAATTTTGAAATCTTAGCTCTTTGTCGACGATCGATGAAACAGATTTGTTTGTCTTTTTTTGAAAGCTGTGATACTTTCCGGACATTACGTGATTTTAAAAATGTTAAAGATTTACTTGTGTGACAAAAAGATGAGGATAAAACTTTATCTTCTACCTGTGTGTTGAGTACCTTAGTGTCAACCAGAGTGCTGAGTTCTCCTGAAAAATTATTAGAAATTGTGGTGTTACTGCTGGTACTCGATTTATTATTTAACTCGGTTTGAGAGCTATTCAACTCTAAATTTTCAGAGGCAAGATTTGTCTTTTTGAATTTTGAATAAGTGTATTTTGGTTTCTTAATTTCTGGTGAAAAATCATCGTAAAGGTATGGTTTGTTGTTATTAACACTATCTAAAACATAATTTATATCACAAGTAGAAAAATTACTTTGCACTTCAACATTCATTTCCTCAACATTAGAGATACATTCGGAAGATTCGTTAGCAGATTTAAATACTCCCCCCTCAAATATAAACAAAGTTGGTACGGCATTTTTGGTCAAACTATTCTTTCTACTATTTTTAAAAGCCCTCAATTCAAAATGGTCTTCACAAAAAAAAATATTATTACTTTTTACAATAAAATCTGTCTTGCATATGTTGTTAATCGAATTTACCCACGAAATTTGTCTTTCATCTGACGGAATTCTAAAAAATGATTTATTCTTATATAATGGATCTGTAATATTGGTATAATAAATGCTTTTACAGTTTGGGGCGCTACAACTATATGTATTTCTGCCTGGATCACCCATTTTAAATCAACAAAAAAGTAATTCAAGGATATCTATTATACCTATGTATTTATATCGTGTGTCAATTAAACATTTACGCACTCAGTCACACATTTTTTAATTAATACGTACCTAATTTGTATAACTTACTTATGGATTTCCACCCTTTTCTTACAGATATCCGCTTTTGTCCGCTTGTACACGTGCACTTACATACCAAAATACCAAAACAGTTCCGTTCCAACATAACCTATAACCTATAATAATATGTTTCCCTTGACATCGACATCGACATTACTATACGCCATCTGTCTATCGCATAACAAACAAGGCCACAGTGGCCTTATAGAGACCTACTGTACACATGGCATATGACTCCGGAGCTGATAAAAATTTCTGCACTTATTTTGCCATCTATACCTATTGTTTTTCCTGATGCCCGACAGAGGGCGACACGAGTAGTGAGAGGGACCACGTGGTTTTACACGTCGCCGAAACGGCAATGCAATCGCCGCCTCTCCTCTTGTTTCTTTATGGTCTAACCTGGCTGGAACGGGAAGTCTCGAGTGCGCCCGAGTCGTTCCGAGAACGGCGTGCGCGCGGTCTTTATTTTCCTTGTGCGGAACGGCGAAGATTTAAATAAACTATTTGCAAGTAATGGACTAATATATTTACGTTGAAAAATGTGCTTCATTACATTACCAGTTGTAAATCATGATGAGGTTTCATCGGGAAATGATTTTAAAAAACACGGGCCTCTCTTTGCAGGCTCATCAAAGCGAGGATTACTAGTAGGAGCATCAGGGTGTGGAAAAACAAATGCAATCATAAGTTTATTAGAACACCCAAATGGTTTGAGATTTGAAAATGTATACCTTTACTCGAAATCTCTATATCAACCAAAATAGGAAAATAATGCGAAACCTTAAAAGCTACCAAAAGTTTTTATTACTTTTATAAATAATAATAATAATAATAATAATAATATGACTTTATTAAGGCGGGGCTCAGTCAAAGACTGCTTTTGCCCAACCTGAGAAAATAATTACAATAGAACATTAACAGCAAATTTACAATAATGTAATACAACTTAAAAATCACTAACATAATCTGACACCACACTTCTAGTATAGAGAATCTAGTATAATGTAGGCCACATATACATGTATGTAGGCATATCTATACTACTGGTAATGAAGTTTCGGGAAATAATTCAACGATTATGCATGGTGAAATAATGCTTCACTTTTATTTTAAAAGTAGAAAGGTTGAATATTGATTTAATTGATAGAGGAAGTGAGTTATATAATAACGATGCAAAATGAGAAAATGAGCCTTTAAAGGAAGAAGTGAAATGCCTGGGCACTTGCACAAGAAAAGGATTTCGTCTGTTTCTGGTTTGTACTTCTTCAGCAAAACGGATCTTACGTCTCAAATATACTGGTTGATGTGTTATTATGATTTTTTGAATAAAACAGGAGTAATGAATTTGTCTGCGGATGTTCATTTCAGTACAATTATATTTAACATAATATGGCGTAATATGTTCTCGCTTTATGGCATTAGTACAAAATCGCATGCAAACATTTTGTATCAACTGTATTCTATGACAATCCCGAGCTGACAAGCAAGGTCCATACACCACATCGCAGTAATCAAAAAGCGGTAAGATTAGCGATTCTACTAACTTTAATTTAACATCTACATTTAAAATATATTTATATCTATATATTGATCTTAAGACACCAAAAGATTTTTTAATCACACTATCAATATATGCGGAAAATGATAAATTTTTGTCAATCAAGACTCCCAAACTCTTGCATTCATCCTTAATTGGTAACGAGTTATTATTCAGAAGTAGTTTGTTAGCCAAATTTACTTTACTACATTGCACCTCAGTTCCCGCAATCATTGCCACAGTTTTTTGTGGATTTAAAATTAAAGAATTTTTAATAGACCAAACATAAATACTTTGCAGATCTTGATTTATGGTTGTAATCGCTAGATCTTCCTGATCAGGGGGAAATGAGTAGTATAACTGACTATCATCCGCGTACATATGCATATTCGAAACAATGACTGAAGGAAGGTCAGCAGTATATAAAACAAAAAGCAATGGGCCCAGAATTGATCCCTGAGGAACACCACTGGAAATATTTAAAGATTGAGACAAAACCCTTTCAGCGCCTCTAGAGACCTTCACCTGCTGCTTACGATTCTGCAAGTACGTGTTGAACCACTCCAAGGCACCTCCACAAAATCCATAGAAGTTTAATTTAGCTAATAGTAGTTTGTGATCTAGGGAGTCAAATGCCTTAGAATAATCCAACATAACAACAGCTGTAATCATCCTTTTATCAACAGCACTAAGCGCATCATCTATGATATCTGCCAAAACTGTACTTGTACTATAACCATTTCTGAAACCTGATTGTTTACTAGGCAGCAAGTCAAATCTGTCGACATGCTTTCTAATTTGTATATAAGCTATTTTCTCCAGTATTTTGGAAAACACGGAAAGTATACTTATTGGCCTTAAATCATTTAAACTCGAAACGTTTTCCTTTTTTGGTATAGGAGTGACTAAAGATAGTTTCCAGCGCTCAGGAAAAACATTATTTGTCAAAGAAAAATTTATTATATGTGTTATTGCACCCAGACTGTATGGCAAACATAATTGAAGCATGTCACAATTTATTTCATCTACGCCCATTGCCTTCGTTTTTATACCTTTTATTATTTCTAAAATCTGGTTTTCAGAAACTTGCTGAAACTGAAAAACTTCTGTTACTTTATCGCAACGATTTACATTAAAAAAAGAAACTGTTTCATTATCTGCGTTGACTGTATTTACGGAATCAATAAAAAAATTATTTATTCTATCTGGATCTTTCAGTTCTTCAGGAAGGTTGCAAATTTTTACTTTTTTATGAATATTTAGCTTATCTAAAGTACTCCAGAGAATTTTAGAGTTTCTATAATTTAATTTTAATTCATTTTCTATAAAAGCTTTTTTTTCTCGACGCATAGACGCTGTTACAAAATTACGCATTTCTTTATAAAAACTCCACTTAGCCTGCACTTGTTGTGTAGTTATATTTAAATCTTTTAGAAATTTACGATAATCCGATAAGGCCCTGTCTCTAATTTGCATCATTTTTTTAATATTTGGTGTTACCCAAGGATTAAACTTCTTTGTTATTCGTATTTTTCTTAATGGTGCGTGTACATCAAGCAAACGTTTAATTATATTTTCTAAATACTGTACCTTAGCATCTATATTACTAAATATTTCAACCCTTCCCCAATCAGCCCGTCTAGCATGATTATCAAATTGAACGAAATCTATATTCTTTAAATTTCTAGTATAAATAAATGTTTGCTGCTTCTTTCTTTCTATTGGTAAATCCAGCATACAAGATATCGATGAATGATCGCTACGAAAATCAGAAAGTTCAACTACGGTTGTATTTATCACTATATCAGTTTGACTTATCCATATATGATCTAACAATGTGCCACTAACTAAACGAGTAGGCTCATCAATAATTTGCTGCATGCTAAACGAATTCAAAAACAGTGAACGTATATATCTATATTCTATAGTGTCGGTACTTAACAGGTCTACATTGAAGTCACCTACACAAATAACAATATCTGTAGATACCACACAATCTGCTAAGGTATTTTCTAAAATTTGCAATGACTTATAATTATTACTTGATGGATTATAAACACATCCTATACTTACAGATTTGCCATTTATTTTCGCTGAAATCCACACACTATCAATATCACATTCTGAAAAATTACTTATAACCTTTATTTCCTTTATAAAGCAACAATTTCTAATATATACCGCTACACCTCCTCCTCTACTAGGTCTATCCTGTCTATATAGTACGTAACCTGGAACATAAATTGACTTATCTGTCATATCTTCAGATAACCATGTCTCAGATATACAAAAAACATCACAATTGATTTTTAAAATGTGTTCTTTAAGCAAATCAAATTTATTTATTAAACTTCTTATATTGAAATGACAAATCATTAAACCATGCATATCGCCATCTTCATCACCACCAGCAATATCAAATTCATTTAAGGCCATAGATAATATTTAGATGTAGTGTAGACATACATATATACTAGCCCCAATTACCTTTTCCATCAATCGATAAAAGTAGGACAATATTAATATTTCTTCTGCTTACTAGACATAAAAAAGAAGAATTCATAGCTCACATTAATTTGACTTAAACCTTAACTTTCCCTTTTCCCCCTGCCCCGTATCTTCAATTCAGGTGCTGGAAAAGTATGGGAGCAAAAAACATTAGCCTCTAAATAAAAATAGCATATAAATAAAAAGGTCAAAAAGAGAAAAAAGAAAGCATACAATTCATTCCTTAAATCTAGATACAATATTAAATATAAAATTGTGATAGTTCTACCATGACAATAAACTGATAGATATAAAAACCTAGAAACTACTTAACTGGCCACTGTTATTTATAAGAACTTTGACTCCATTTTTTGCAACAAAGACTCGCCCATCTTGCGTCCATACATTAGACAAACCACATTTTTCAATAGCTTGTTTCATAAGCTCCAAGTTGATCTTTGTTAGATCCTCTTTAAAAACAAATCCAGACTTTTTCAAAAGTTTCTTTGACTTGTAAACATTTGCTTTACCTTTGTAAGAAACAAAACTCACAAGTATAGCACGATGCGTATTCAATTTACGTTTGCCTATTCTAAAGCACTTATTTATATCAGATAAAAGCATATTTAAATTTAGTTTGTTATTTATCAAATTAATGACTTTTTCCTCTGTACACTGATAACTTTCGTCCAAATCTTCCTTTACTCCATATAATATTAAATTATTCGCCTTTAAAAATTGTTCTTGGATATTTACCTTTTCTTCCAACATTGTAACTTTACTGTCCATGTTTCTAAGTTCCTGAACTATACCCTTTAATGAATTATCGAACTTAATAATAATAAATAATGAATAAATGTATTACAGATTAATACTATTTACTTATTTGAATGAAATTTTATAAAGCATCACGTTCAATACATAAAGTGACGTCACATTTCAGACAACTCCATCTTGCTCGTAGGTGACATTGACGGCACCTTAGTTGTTTTTCATTTTTCTTGGGAAAATTACCCTCGCCATCTTCGGCGATACTTCTTGGAAGAGTAGCGGATCCCTTTCCAAAAGATTTTAAATAATGGCGAGCAACATTTCTGGTAAAGCTAAGTAAGTCCATTTTATCATTATGAGCCAGTAGGTGGTCTCCATGCATTTAGGATTCCAACGTTTATCGAATGAATGACTAAAAAAAGGCTACCACCATTTCTTTCCGCGAATAGACACTCTATAGTTGTTTATTGCTTAATCTAACAGATCAACCCCACCCTTTGCTGAATTATAACTTGAAAATAAGTGTGGTTGGGGCACATAATTTTTTTGTTTTTCTGCCGAAACCAACGTTGTACTTTTCCCAATGACTCTATAGTGCCGTGATTGGTCACTATAGTGACAACGTTATTGTCTTTCCAACGTACAAACAATAGATTTTTTTCTAATTTTGACATTTAAAGTGACACTTTTCAAAAGATGAACAACTTCGACTTTGTGGGAATAACAGTAGATAAAGCGCATTGGGCCGCTATGGCCCAATCTATATCTATATCACTAGAAATATGGCTTTCGGTATCTGACATGATGGTAACTGGTATAATATCTACTGATTTACTTCTACGAAAAATTATTTTCAAAAAATGTCAAACTTGGCAGTAAATAAAAAATTTAAGGTTCTTAGTAACAGTACACAAAATATGAACATAATGTGATATTATATATAATATCACATTATGATATATTATAATGTGAAAAATAATTATTTTCTTAAACTAGAATCTATTAAATTAGATTGATTTCCTGCAGATCCATTTATTTAGCTAAGGGTTGGAGTTCATCTATGAGATTGTTAAGCTGATCAAGATTAGTAGATTCCAGGTTAATATGGTATTGTGGCATTCCTTGAACTACAGCGTGGTTGTTGGGTACCGCAAAACTTATCTTTTTGTTAATGTTATATTCTGTACTGTCTGTAATTAGTGGGCACGGTGAACTTACAAATAATTATTCACAATTTTTTCTTTTTGATTCTTTACACTCACTAGAAATCCGGTAGAGAGTTTTTTGTAAATCTCGAAATTAATAGTTTTAGCAATGATACACTGAATAAAGTTTTTGAGGGCGCACTGATTTGTTAGAAGTTTCTAACGTATAAATATGTTTGCCTATGCCTGTTTTTCGACATATATCGGTGTCTCGGTTTTCAAAAGGAGATGTAAAAGGATGCTGGATGTATTAAAATAGTTTGAATTGGACTTTGTACAGGATGGATTTTGGATATGTTATACAGGGTAGGACTTAGAATGGTGTCATATATTGTTATAAAATCACATTATCCATAAGTTTGTTTATAAATTCACATGTTATAATATTGTCATTTATTACTTGTCATATATATTCTATATGTGCTGGAATTTGTTAATTAAATTGTTATAAATAAATAAACCTTTCAGAATTAGGCTTTAATTAACAAATTCCAGCACATATAGAATATATATGACAAGTAATAAATGACAATATTATAACATGTGAATTTATAAACAAACTTATGGATAATGTGATTTTATAACATAGAAAATTTAAACAATTTGTATATTAAACCAAAGAATGAAATATTTGCCAGATATACTCTTGCAACAAGAAAGCAACAATCCAGTGAATCTATAGATCAGTACTTACAAATATTGAAGCAGTTAAGCAAAGACTGCGACTTTAAAGCTGTTTCTGCAGATCAGTACCGAGATGATTTTGTTCGAGATTCTTTTATCAGTGGATTAACTTCATCTCATATTCGTCAGCGTTTGCTTGAAAGTACATATATCACGTTGAATGAAGCATTTGACAAAGCTAGAGCTTTAGAGATGGCACACCATCATTCTGAATTATATACATCTCCTCTACATCCTATAAATGTTTCTGCTATAGGAAAAGAACAATCTATAAATACTTCTGGAATGAATAAAGAACAACTTCAAGAGGACTCAAGATCTGCTACTGCTATATCTAAGTGTTTCTATTGTGGGTATAGCAGACATTTACGAATAAATTGTCCTGCCAAAAATTCTATCTGCCATAATTGTGGAAAAAAGGGACATTTTACAAAGGTGTGCAATTCCCATAGTAACAATAAAATAATGAAGCATACTTCAGCTGCCACCCTTGCAACAATTTGTGCTAATGTACCAGTTTGCCTCTCAAAGTCTATTTTGAAAGTTAAAATAAATGGACGAGTTGCAGATGCCTTGGTGGACACTGGAAGTTCAGAAAGTTTCTTGAGTAATAAATTAGTTCATCAAATGCATATAAAATTACATCAAGCAAAAGGAAGAGTTTCAATGGCTTCTACATCTTTATCATCCGAAATTTTAGGATATTGTATAATTTCCCTTCAAATATTAAATGATCAATATCAAAATGTAAAGATATTAGTTCTCCAGGACCTTTGTACCGATATGATTATTGGTCATGATATTCTAAAGAGATACTCTAGTGTTGAGATATCCTTTGGAGGTTCAAAACTGCCTCTTTCGATTTGTAGTTTGGCTATGGCTAATGTCATACCTTCATCATTATTTCCAAACTTATCCGATAATTGTAGACCAGTTGCTGTAAAATCTCGATGTTATAGTAAAGATGACTCTGAATTTATCTGTCAAGAAGTAAAAAAACTTTTATCTGAACATATTATTGAACCAAGCAGATCTCCATGGAGGGCACAAGTTTTAATCACCTCTAATGAGAATCATAAGAAGAGAATGGTAATTGATTACTCTCAAACTATTAATAAATTCACTTTACTGGATGCTTACCCATTGCCACATATTGAGAATCTTGTAAATACAGTTTCTAAGTATGAAGTTTTCAGTTCCATAGATCTTCGTAGTGCCTATCATCAGATACCAATAAGAGATGAAGATAAACCCTATACGGCTTTTGAGGCCGGTGGAAGACTTTACCAATTCTGTAGAATCCCATTTGGTGTTACAAATGGAGTAGCTTGCTTCCAAAGGGCCATAGACAACATAATCGAAGCTGAAAAACTAAAAGATACTTATTCTTATTTAGATGATGTTATTATATGTGGATTAAATCTGGATGAACATGATAAAAATTTAAAAAAATTTTTGGATGCTGCTGATAAATATAATTTGACACTAAATAAAGAAAAATGTCAATTTTCTTTAAGAAGCATTAATTTTCTTGGATATACGATAACTGCAAAAACTATTAAACCAGATCCCGAAAGACTTAAACCTCTCTTGGAATTATCGTTACCAAATAATATGACATCTCTACGTAGAATCATGGGTATGTTTGCTCATTATTCTAAATGGATTCCTAAATTTTCTGAAAAAATTAGGCCTCTTGTTCAGTCTACGACTTTTCCTTTATCTTCTAATGTATTACCAGCTTTTGAACAGTTGAAATTAGATATTTTAAATGCAGTAGTAAAATCCATTGATGATAATGCAGAATTCACCGTAGAAACAGACGCATCTGATTTTGCAATTGCAGCTACTCTTAGTCAGTTAGGTAGACCTGTGGCATTTTTCTCTAGAACTCTTTCAAGGAGTGAGTTAAGACATTCTTCAATTGAAAAAGAAGCGTACGCTATAGTGGAAGCCCTCCGTAAGTGGAGACATTTTCTTATGAGCAGACATTTCAAATTAATTACTGATCAACGATCCGTTGCATTTATGTTCGATAATAAATTACATGGTAAGATTAAAAATGACAAAATAATGAGATGGCGTTTAGAATTATCTTGTTTTTCATATGATATTGTCTATCGACCAGGAAAAGAAAATAATGTTGCAGACACTTTGTCACGAATTTCTTCAGCAATAACAGAACATTCTAATAAAGTTTTGGTTGATTTACATAAAGCCTTGTGTCATCCAGGAATAACTCGAATGTACCACTGGGTTAGATGTAAAAATATGCCTTTTTCTGTTGAAGATATTAGAAAGATAATATCATCATGTCCTGTCTGCGCAGAATTAAAACCTAGATTCTGTAAAAAACAAGGAGTTTTAATCAAATCTACTTCACCTTTTGAAAGATTGAATATCGATTTTAAAGGTCCATTACCTTCATCCACAAATAATAAATATATTTTAACTGTGATTGATGAATATTCAAGATTTCCATTTGCTTTTCCTTGTACTGATCTAACTTCAGCCACTGTTATCAAGTGTTTACGTCAATTATTTGCAATTTTCGGAATGCCGATGTATGTCCATTCTGATAGAGGAACATCCTTTTTATCGCATGAACTGAAACAATTTTTTGATACCTGTGGTATAGCAACCAGTCGTACAACATCTTATAATCCTCAATGTAATGGGCAAGCTGAAAGATATAACGGTATAATATGGAAAACTGTATTGTTAGCCTTAAAGTCTCAAGGGTTAAAGACAAGTCAGTGGGAAGTTGTTTTAGCAGAAGCTCTACATTCTATTAGATCCCTTCTATGTACAGCTACAAATACTACTCCTCATGAACGAATGTTTAGTCATCCTAGAAGATCGTCTAATGGTTCGTCTTTACCTACATGGTTATCTCATCCTGGTCCAATATTAATGAAAAAAAATATTAGGGCTAATAAATACGAACCTCTAGTGGAAGAAGTGCAGCTTATTGAAGCAAATCCAGAATATGCGCACGTTCTTCTTCAAAATGGTAAAGAGACAACAGTCTCTCTTCGTCAATTAGCTCCTCGTGGAAATACAGACTGGGAGAATACAAATATAGACGAAAGCATACACGAATGTCAAGAAGATTCCCAAGTAATGCCACAACCACAATCTGATCATCTGAAGATATCAGATTTGAGAAACCGCATAATAGAACATGAAAATTCTTTGGTAGAAAGTTATGATCTTTCTACGCAAGATTCAGACTCTTCTTCTTCTTCAGAAGGGAACGCTAGCACTTTAAGCACTAGAACTACTGTAATTGATCAAAATAATCAAGACAATAGTGATAGACCTCAGCGTAAAAGAATACCTCCTAAATATTTAGAAAATTACATTAGTAATTAATTAAGGCGGGAAGAATGTCATATATTGTTATAAAATCACATTATCCATAAGTTTGTTTATAAATTCACATGTTATAATATTGTCATTTATTACTTGTCATATATATTCTATATGTGCTGGAATTTGTTAATTAAAGCCTAATTCTGAAAGGTTTATTTATTTATAACAATTGGGAATTTTCAAAATCATTATTAGAACGTCGTTAACAGAGATAATTTCAAGTTTTGAATTTTCTAAGATTTTTCTTATGTTGATTTCTCATTTTTGGTTTATCTTATGTTGATTTTGTAAAAGGTTTTCCAAGTTTTGGTTTATGTTTTCGAGATCTTCTGATCTAAGTTTCCCGAAATGAATTTTACAATAGATCCAATTCCATTAATTAAACCTCTTTTATTTCTAGAGTGAGTTACTCCTTTAATACCAATCATTAGGTATTATTGTGTGATGATAGTGACTCCTAGAGATGCCTTGTTTATTATTTTGGACATGTCCGTTTTTGCTTAGGCTCACTGGACATGTCTGAGTTTGCTCGGACTAATTGAAGGACATGTCTTAATTTGCTCGATTTATTTTAAAGCAAGTCGGTATTCTTTTTGTACAAACGATATAAAACTAAAAAAAAAATAAAATATAGAAAATATAGAAACTAGTTTATATGTGAATAGTTCCACAATCAGTTTCTATGCAGTTACAAACTTCCTCTTCTTGATCTGCTTCAGGCTCTTTTAGTACCTCCATTTCGACATTATCATAAATTATTTGCTTGTAAAATTGTAACTCTGGTAGATTTTCCCACTTTATTCCTTTTTCTTCATTATTGTACTGCTTTTCCAACAGCTGTTTTAAATTTTGTTTTTTCTCGCTTGTAATATTATTTCCAAGTTGTTTCTCTTTCAGTTTGAAATTTGCTTCCTTCTTACCTCTTTTTACCATTGAATGGAATGGCGCATCAGGACAATCAAACTTATAGAACTCATTAGCTTTGTATTTAATGGTTACATCCCCTCATCTTCCTTTAAATTTTCTTAATTCGATGCGCTTGATGTCTTTAATTCTAGGTAATTTATTATCTAATTTATCAGTTATATTTTTGATATCATACAAACACCAGTCTTTTCCCAAAACTTTAACTTTTCCGACTTTCGCATAAATCTCATTGTACTCTTTCGGGCTAACAATAATGTTTATTTTCTTCAATAACTTTTCTACTCTTCCGAATGCTCGATCAGCTGGGAGGTAGCTATGCCCTCGTACTGGGAAGTGTATTATAATGTTCTTCACTGAAGGGGGGGGGGGGGGGGTTGGTTCTTAGTAGCCAAGAAGCTAAAACATGAATAATGTACGAGTTTTTGTTTTGACCCCCACTTCCATCACAAAACAATCGTACTGTTTCGCAATCTCCCATATCTAACGAGCATAAGTGGGATACTAACGCTGAACCAACTTCGGTTGATCCCCTTCTTGCTTGATGTTCAGCCCATGTGAAAAAAATTAGATGTCTACTATCCATGTCAACACAACAAAATGCATAAAAGTTAAGTTGTCGAAGGTAAAAGGCATCCTGTATTGGTGATTTGGGTAGTGGGTGCACTTGTTGAAAGTCAAAAGCAAAAGAAATGTTTTTTTCTGGGGTCTCTTTGGCTATCTTATAAAATTGGTTTGCTCTTAATTTGTGAATCCTTAAATCAGTCATTGTTTTAATTTTTTCCTGACCTGTTTGTTTCTTAATGGCATTTTTTAAATTCAAGCATGTTCCACAAACATCACAGGCAGGCGATTTAAAACCGATGTTGAAATTATGACAAAAAACATTTTTAAACATTGTAAGGGATACCTTAAACCTAGAACTAATGCATTGTGAATTATATGCATTGAAAATTGTTTTTAAATTTAAGTAGCAAGATAAATAAATACGACAAGACTTTTTACGATTGTAGTGACTTTCAGAAGCTGGTAATGAGGCTATAAATTCCTTAACTTTATTTAATTTTTCTTCACTATGCTTAGAGATTCTGTCTCCACCACGTTTTTCTTTAGGAACCTGGCCAGCCTCTGAAGTTTTTGCCACAGTGCTTATCCTGTTCTTAGAAATACTTAAAGCTGCCATGACAAATTTTTTACACACCGGAACTGTATACTTTCTTGTACGAAAATAATAAAATACATGAAATCTTTTAGGTTTAGAGCAATTTTCTTTAGTGTTTTCCCTTGGACGTTTTCTTTGTATGGGACAAACAGAAATTACGTGACACAATTTCCGATCTTGTATTACTTTGTCCGCAGTCTCATAAAAGTTGTCTCTATAATGCTTAATATCGTTCTTGGTAACAGAACTACGTTTTAGTTTATTTTTGTGATTACACGATATTCTGAATAGTTTTAAATGTGGATAGGCATCTTTATATCTATAAAAAAAATCCTAGTAAAAAGATAACCTAGCAAATTGAACAAATGCATACCTGTCAGATTTTGCTAAATATCTAGCTGAGAGTAATGGATTCCTCTGTTTCTTTCTAGCGCCTGTGTTTATTATGCCCACAGATACATCCATATTAGTAATAGAAAACTCAATTCCGCAATTCACATTACACATCAAAACATCACACATTAAAACTTAACCTGTTGCGTTAAATAAACGAAGGAAATTATCAACTGGCTTACAAACGCATAACCGTATTTATTTGGCACATTATACGCCATCTATTGTACATATTTGACAAAATAAATTACAAGTAAATTGCCATTACAGAAAACTTCATGATTTGGACATGTCTGGTTTTGGTTTAAAATATTTCATACGTAATAATACAATAGCTGATGGACATGTTTAGTTTTGAACAGACTTTGGTTGCATTATCTTGTAAAGGACATAACTGGTTTTCCTCAGACGCTTCATATTACCTATGTATTTACTATAGGACCAGACTAATTTTGCACGATTCTGACACCAGAAATGGATGTAACTTAGAGAATTGAATCGAGTAGCACCTTTAACTCAGTTTGACCTCACAGTGGACATGTCTGGTTTTGCGTAGATGCTCCTCAATTATTCGTTTAGAAACAATGGAGAATTCTGAGGATTTTTTAAAAAAAGAATAGTCAAAGTGTTGGAATTGAATTTTTATTTTCTGATGCCATTTTTACACATTCAAATATTATAAAATACTTAACATCGGGTTTAAAGCAATTATTCTAAGTTCTTCCGGATCCTCATCATCAATGTTATCATCTATATTATTATTCATGTTTTGAAGAGGTTCAGAATTTATATCTATTATTTTGCAGAACTGTAAATCTGGATCATTTCTCCAATCTGGACCAAAGTGTTTTTTCAGCAGTGTCTATAGAAGACTTATTTCCCCTCAAAGAATTTCCAATTATTTGCAAGTCAGGTTTTAACAAAGCAATTTTCTTTCCCTTTTTTAATATCGACTTACCGAAGTCAGTATCGGATCGGTAAAATATTTCACCCCTCACTGTGATGGTGCCATTCTGCTCCTTCAAAAATATAAACCTTTTTGACTCGTTGCATCGAAATTGCCACTGAGCAGGTTTTTTTTACAATGACATCGTTTTTTGTTTTCCAGTCACAAATCTGTCAGTCTTCACCAAGTATTAAAACTTTTGAATACTTTCTAATTATTTCTTCATATTGTTTTCTATCCAATATAATATCTTTCTTCCTTATTTCTCTCTCAATCAGTCCAAAAATCCAATCGGATGGCAAAAATTAATGTTCCACCACAGGAAAAATAATTTCCACTGTTTCACAGCCATCATCGCCATCACAGTGGAATTTTTATTTTGGCCACCGCACCCATCTGCAAAAAGATCAACTTTTCTATGTGTTCTTCAAATTTAAATTTTGTAAGAGTATCGTATACAGCAGATGCGATGGCATTTGTATTTTTCTGATGCTCGTATTCCAAATATACATACGATGTGACATTTACAGGTGATAGTTGGGACTTAGAGTTTCCAGCTATAATAGTAAAATTATGATAATTTATTTGTTGGGTAAAGTAAGCCGCTTGGTCGGGAAGTTTTGGCAAAGATAAGTTCTTTTGCCAATCAAAAGAAAATATTTGTGCATTATTTGAACCATTTTTTAGCAAAGAATAAAAAACTTTCGATCTTAGTTTATGGATTCTCTGCTCAGTTATCACTTTCAATTTTTCTTTTTCAGAATTTGCTTTGTTTAAAATTCCTTTGCTCTAAGATACGTAGAGCAAGCGTCGGTTAAAGTAGTGCCAAAAGATAAATTTTAATTTTGATTAACGTAAGTTCGAAAATAGGATAATTTAACTGGATGTTGTTGATTTTGTTGGCAAAACATTTTATATAATTTCACAAAATTCAAATCGTAAAGCAAATATAATCACGTTGACCGTCCTCTAGAATAATGACTTTCGGCACACTCCAGACTCTCTATAAAAACATTGATAGATGATTTAATTGGTTCAAATGTGTCCTTAATTTTATCTCCACCTCTTCTTTCTTTTGGCTATAACGATACTTCTCTTACATTAATTTATTAATTTAAAAGATACTTACACTATTGTTTTGAAACTCTCTACCAGGGGTTGGCAGAGTGAAGTACGGTAGGGTTATTTCATTATCTGCCAAACTTGGGTGCCATCAATTGATCTTTTTTGATGGTATCGGTAAAGGTATAGTTCCGATCTAAGTGAAGACAATTGAAAAAAAACACTTGATAAAACAAAGTTAGTTTTACTGTAATGATATTCAACTATACATTTACGAACACTCAATACATATAGAAACATATAATTTTACATATTTTAACAAGTACTCTCTCAAATTTATATACAGGTAAATTCGGCTATACTAAAATTTATATAGAAAGGTAAGTTTTAGAGATTTTTAGTTCGCGCGGTAACGGTAAGGGCCCAATTCTAGTGCCCACGCGGCCTAGGCGTTAAGTTAATAAAGTAAGTCACGGTATACGCAAAATGTTCAAGAAGCACTTCCAAAATAGATAGATTATAAGGTACTCACAAATTTACAGGGATGGTAGACCTTAACGTTTTTCACACGTTGCTGTTCAAGCACTATGGAATAGTCATCAACGATCGGCTTTTCTCCTTTTTTATTATAGAAAATCAAATTCTGCTGTATCACACTCGTAATACTTTGTTTTATTTCTTTCCCTTTTTTCTATATTAAAATTCAGATTCACTTTTTCACCAACTAATCGGTACTACCATTTTTCGCCATTCTTGTTTCCCCTCCCTTGCTCTTCCGTTCTCCATCTCCTCCCGTTCTTAACACGAGATGGCGTCACTATATCGTTATGAACTCGTTAGTTTATATCACTTACGACTATCCATGGATAGACGTAATACACAACCACAGAGAGTGAAGTCGGGATTATATACACACTAATATACACAGAATACATAGAGTACTTCAAATACAGGATTGGTGTTTAACAAGCAGGTAAAAACATAGAATAAGATAAGAACTATTAGTTTAAATCAACTAAGAAAGGTATTTTATTAGCTATTCAGAACGAGACCGTTACATGGCATTTCACCATCAATAATAAATTTTCGTACAATTCTCTCTATTCTTTCGGAACTTAGATGGGTAATACCTAGAAAAGGCTTTTTACATACTCTGATATTAACACCGGCCACTGTAGGAACAAAATATTTAATAGAAATTCAATGTAGATTTGTACTAGAGCTTTTCGGATTCTGGCCCTCACAAAACTTCAGAACAAAAATATCTTGTTTTACTTTATCTGCAGTTGTATTAGTTCATACTCATTATTTACTGAAATTAAATCACATGAACTTATGTTAGCTAGGGCGCACTTTTCACTTTTTATAGCACTGACACATACAAAATGGCCGGTGGAGTCGTCGCATAGTTCTTCGGTCCATTTTTCTATCTTCAAATGTTGCAGATGATACTTTGCGGGAGGTAGAATCATTGCTGAGTGACTATTGGGTACAGGGTAGACTCGGGAGTAAGTATATTGGAGGGAATCTAGGATTGGAATTTGCAATATACAGACTAGTGCTTTGTCGTGTAAAACAACATTAATTCTGAAATATTTAAATAGTGAGAAGGGGTGAGTTGAATCAAAGAGTAGTAACTCGCTATTTTTATAGAGGGTTCGCAAATGTCTGTAAATGGTAGTAATTTCCGAAATTTTGAATAATTCCAAGTTTATTATACCTGAAAATGAGAGTGATATCGTTCTCTCTATGAGCTGTGTATGCTCCAGTAGTTCATGAGTCATAAGTTGAATGTCGGTTAATTCTAAATTTTCTTTTTGTGAATTATATACCAGATCTACTTTCTTTAACGTTTTCAAAATGCTTGAATTTAGGGTATTTATATCAGATTTTTATCTTTCCGTAAGATGTGAAGCGAAAGACACAAATTTGTCGTTTTGCGTTATGGCTTTTTCCTGGTTACTGAATAATATTTCTATGTTTGATTTTATTTCTTTTAGATCATTATTGTCGGGGTTACCCGTGACAAATTTTATGGCTGTACCCAGTGCATCAATTAGTCCTCGTTTTTGTTGTTTCGGTACGAGTTTTTGTAAGTTTTCATGAATATTCTCTAAATTTTTATTAATATAAATAGTGAGGGGGTTATTTAGGTGCTGAATCGTTGTTGATTTCAGGAGCAAGTGATTATATATTTCCTGAATCGCCGTGGTATTTAAATAAAAATAGAATTTATGAAAGTGGTTTACTGTTTTCGCAGTTCCCAGAATGTCCTGATACAGAGGGTTCTCCGGGGGTAGCGGGACTTCTAGAAGGGCCAGGCCTACCCGTATCAGCAGGAGGTGCCTGTAATGAAATATTTTTTCTTACTCTTTTTATATTTCTTAAGGGATATCGCGTGGTTTTACGTTGGGTTGTAATGTTTCCTTCAAGGGTTTGGTTTTGTTGATTTTTCACCTGAAAAGGGTGATATCTTTGAGCTAATTTATTTCTGTGATCGTGGGATTTTACATAAACTTCATGAACTATCAATTCGTAAAATGGCAATAACTCGCTTTTTCGTTTTTCGTTATATTCCTGAAAGATAGGTAATTCTAATATTAGTAATATATAGTAATTGCAGTGGTCATAAGGTCTTTAACGTGTTCATTAGGATGTTGCCTACTTAGAGTCCTCAGCTTTTCATCAATAGTGCTGTGGAACCGTTCTATTGGGGAGTTTGAATTTGGATTCTGAACAGTTACATAATGTAAATGGATTTTAAAAAGTTTGCAATATTCACGTAAGGTTTCGTTGTTGAATTCGCTAGCATTGTCGCAGGTGATTTTCTCCGGGAAATTATGATGTGAGAAGAAATGACGTAGTTTTTTCAAAATCGTTATAGCGTTTTTGTCTTCTATGTAGTATGCCTGCGCGTATTTCGAAAAGCTATCGATAATAGTTAGAAATGAGGCTTTCTTAACAGAGTAAATATCAATAAATAAATTTTGAAGGGGTTTGCGTGATATTAAAGGGCCTTGAAAGGGAGTTTTATAAGGGTTCCTGTCGTACTTCATTTCTAAGCAAACTGAACATTTATTGATGTATGCGGTAATGATGTCTTTTAGTTTAGGTACGAAAAAGGTCGTTTTAAAATGGGCATAGGTCTCGTTTATTCCATTGTGGTTTTGTTCGTGGTATTCTTTCAGCTTTCTCTCAAAGGTTGTAGGCGTTAAATTGACTAAAAGTTTATTGCTCTTGTAAAATTTTACGGTGTCATTAAGTAGCTCACGGCACTTTTTAGTGAAGTGTGCCTCTAAATCTGGGTCTTTGAAATAGATCGCGTATATTTTGTTAGGGGTAACAAGCGTAGTCAAAAGTTCTATTATACATTTTTCGTGATTTCCTCGTCTTATAGTGACGCGGTAATATTTATGTTTGTTATCAAGTTCTTCGCGGTGGTATTCCGTTTTGTCGCCATATTGTAATACGAAACAATTGTTGAAGGATTGTAATGGCTTGTCGGTAATAGGTAGAATGAAAATAGGATTTTCTATTGCAGTATGCACAGTGGCTTGGTCATCGGGGAGTTCCTTGTTTTGTTTCCTAAAAAGTTGTGCAAGGGGTATGTCATCGTCTAGAGAGTTACTATCTAGGATTTCGTCTAGTGTTTCTGGGGAGAGGAGTTCTTGTTCGTCTACATTGGGGAATATGCTAATTAGGTCTGAAGCGTCGTCGTCGCAGTCAGTTGTTTGTTTGCGCATTAATGCATTGATGTCGTTTTGATTGATTTCTACTCTACTGAGGGCGTCAGCAACTACATTTTCTCGCTTTTTTTTTATAATGTACTTCGTAGTTGTATTCTTCGAGTCGTAGTCGCCATTTAGTCAGTCGACTATTGGGGTCTTTAAGGGAAAATAACCACACAAGAGGTTTGTGATCAGTTTCGATTGTAAATTTCTGGCCAAAAATATAGGGTCTGAATTGCTTGCAGCTTTCTACTATAGAAAGGAGTTCTTTCTCTATGGTAGAATAATTTTTTTCTGCAGAATTTAATGTTCTGCTATAAAAGGCTATTGGTTTTTCGTCTTGGGATATCACTGAACCGATTGCTACATTGCTTGCGTCTGTCGTGATTTTAAACTGTTTTTCGAAATCCGGATATGCAAGTATTGGTGCGTTAGTTATTAGCTCTTTTAACGTTAAAAAGGATTTATTGTATTCGGGATTAGCGGTGTCGATCTTAGTGTTTTTCTTTAAATATTTAGTCATTGGCGCGGCAATTTTCGCGAAGTTACGAATAAATTTGCGGTAGTAGCCGACCATACCTAAAAAGCTTTTTATTTCCTTTACTGTTTTAGGTAGCGGATATTTTTGAATTGACGTCAGTTTTTCTGGGTTCGGTGTTATACCTTCGGAGGTCATGATATGGCCGAGGAAAGGAACGTCTTTTCGAAGAAATTCGCTTTTATCGAGTTGGACTTTGAGGTTATATTTGCGAAGTTCTGTAAAGATTTGCTTTATGTGAATGATATGGTCCTGAAGGGACGTGGAGAAAATTACTACGTCGTCCATGTACACGAAGCAAGTTCTGTGCAAATATTTCATCAAAATGTGATCCATGGCTCTTTGAAAAGTAGCCGGCGCGTTTTTTAAACCGAACGGCATCCGTGTATATTCATAGTGGCCGTTTTCTACAGTTAACGCCGTTTTTTCTATTGACTTGGGATCCATTTCTATCTGATGGAATCCCTGTGCGAGATCAAGCGTTGTAAAATAAGAGCATTTACCAAGATTCTCTAAGATTTCCTCGATGCGAGGGAGCGGGTATTTATCTTCTACGGTTTTATTATTTAGTTTACGGAAATCTATGACCATACGCCATTTCTTTTTGCCGCTAGCGTCTAGCTTTTTAGGGACTATCCACACCGGCGAGCTATAGGGGCTGATACTAGGGCGTATTATTTTATTTTCTAATAATTTTCTTACTTGATTTTGAATTTCAGTTTTGAGTTTGTAAGGGTATCTAAAATTTTTGCAATAAATTGGTTCTTCGTCGGTAGTTCTAATGGTGTGTTTTACTGCACTTGTGAACGTTAAGTCGCAATGTTTATTATAGAAGATGTCCTTAAATTCGTGACAGAGTTTATCTATTTTTTGTTTCTCCTCGTCGTTGAGGTGTTCTATGCGAAGGAGATATTTAATTTTAATATTTGAGTTTTCCGGAAGTTGTGTTTCGTTTTGATAGACATAATTATCAAGAGGGGTTACTTCTATAGGCTGATTAAATATTATTTTTTCGGTAATATCTATGGGAATGTTAGCGAAATTTTGTTGTATGTTGCATATACACTCGGGTACGATTAATTTTCCGTTACGTTTAATTTCGGGGATAACAACGTCTCCTTCGGGGTAATTTACTGGGATTTTAAGAGTTTTGTCTGTAACGTGGTTTATGATGTAAAAATTATTGATGTCTTCGTAATAATATATTCTCGCGTGGGGTAATTCGAGACATTTTTCTATAAAATCTAGCTTTGCGCGCATGTTGGTTAAGTCATTAATGCTAAGTAGACAGTCATATTTCTTGTGCCAAGGTGTTATAAGAAATTCAATTTCCTGTGGTTCGTTAAATTCGCTAAGTAGGGGAACTTTCAGTGCATAATGGCCTACAGTAGTCTTTCCTAAGGCGGATATTTCGAAATAATGTTTGTAAATGAAATTTGGAAAAAGTGTGAAAGCGGTTTCTGGATTCATCAGTGAGACTGATGCGCCGGAATCTAATAATATTTTAAGATTAAATTTCTCTGAAAAAATAAAAGGTAATTTTGTTTGGTGAACGTGATTTAGATTCAGTTCGTACTTTTCGGGTTCGAGGCTGGTATTATAAAATTTTCGAACTCTTCTTCTGCGTTTGAGTTTAAACTATCTTCTAAATCGGGGTGTTCTATTTGTGTCGCGTTAGGGTCATATATTGCGTCTTCGACATCGTACTCGTAATAGGAGTGCTCCATTACGGGTTGTTCAATATTTGTCAATTCATCGCAAATGAAATTAGGGGGGCAATTACTTTGATTTCCAAAGTAATTTGTTGTACGTTGTGGCATTGGTTTAGGTTTTACGGTGTTACTTGAAATCCCTGACATAGGCGTTGGTTTGGGTAAAAACATTGGTCTTGGTTTGAAAACATTGTTATGTGGTTGATTACTTCGATTTTGATTTAAATTTTGCGGGGGTCTAAACTGTGGTTGTCCCGAGAAATTTGCTGGAGGTTGAAATAATGGGGGATTTCTGAAGTTTTGCGGTACAGAATTTTGATTAAAATTATTTCTAATTTGGGGAGTTTTTGGCGTTATTCTATGGGGGTTTTTATTGTTTTGTATAACGGGGTTTTGTCTGTCTTTTCCTCGTAAGAAGGTCATGAATTGTCTTTGACTTTCCCTGTCGTCATATTGTTTGCAAAGGTGTAAACACGCTGAGAGATCTTGTGGAAGTTGTTGGTTATTGAGATGGGTGTTATAGGGATCCATAACGCCAGCCAAAAATGTGTCGCGGGCTTGTATCCTATACATTTGTCGTTTAGATTCTGCTATATTCGCGTCGACAATATTTAATGAAATATGTTCTAAAAGGATTTGCAAATTATATGAGACACGATTATAGTAGGACTCGTAATGTTCATTGGTTTTCTGGAACGATGTGGTCAACGTGTTGGCCAGCAGCGTTTCAGATCTAGGATCAGCATATTTTTGCTGTAAAATTAATTTTAACTCAGTCCAGCTAGTGGACTTAAAATTTGTTAAAATATCTCTCGCCTCACCTCTTAATTTTTGTTTTATATGCTCATACAGAGCTGTGTTTAAGGAAGCGTCATTAGTGATGAGCTGTGTTAGATAATTGTCTGCTTGACTTATAAAATATGAAAGGCCTTTTGAACCGCTCGAGTATTCTGGTATAGAATCCTTGTAGAGACTAAGTCTTAATTTAAACTGAGAGAGCGGGTCAATATTTGTCAAAGCTGAGCTACCAGTTGCCATTGTTTTAACTTGACTCTGATTTAAATTTAATATAGGGGGTCTTAAAACTACTCTATTGATTTGACTATTAGATTCAATTTCGGTATTTTCAATTTCAGAATTGTCTGACTCACTGTCTGTAGACATGCAAAGAATAAAAGGAAAATTTTAAAAGGATAATCACTTACTTAACTAACTTCAATAGCATTGGGAATGGTTGTATTCCAGATGCTTGATGTGGAGTGAACTTGAAGTTCCCACTGTGTCCAGGTGAAGAGGGGCCTTGGATGGTTTTCACGATGAATCCTCCGTAGTAGGTCTCTTCGGGACGGATGTAGTGCAAATTGTCCTGCTTGGTTGATAGGTGACTAGGAGTTAACACTCGAGAGGGATGTTTTCCTGGTGATCCTCGGTGGATTTCCAAGCTAGTATTCTCTTCACCTATCCTGTTCGCAGCGCCAGTTACAGGTTCTGTCTCGGTGAACGTGTTTTTAAAAACTACACGTTTACTTGTAACACAATTTATTCAGCAAAGAACAATTTACAACTACAAAAATGTGAGTACCTCAGTACTAATGCTAACAGCAATAAGGCGTATGAAGAACTAAAAACTAAGGGAGAAAGTTTCGCTTTTATATGAAGGGCTTGTGGTGACGTACAAAGGGTTACGGCAGATAGCACTTAGCCCCGGTAATGTACAAGGTGCCAGCGTGTCGTGGAATGTAGAGTATGCGGTGACCATAACTGTCCGGAGACGACCTGGCATCACCCCAGTGCTAAGAGACGTTCGTGTGTGAAGAAAATTTTCAAGTTTCAAGTTAACAAATTGGTTAAGGCAGGAACGGTTGCCGTCTCTCGTCCCATTACCACTCATACAGCAAAATACAATAAATCTGCTAAGCAAAATCTATATTTTCTTATTACACATATTATAAAATTATACATTTAAATTTATGAGATACAGTTTCTTGATTTATTTATGTAAATTTAAAACAGGAATCTTTTCTCGTCTTTTTTATATTGTACCACATTTGTTGCATCTATCACCGTACATTGCGCACGTTTCGTGGAACCAATCTTTACAGTCGATGCATTGAATCCAATCTACCAGATCAGTTGTTTTAAGACAATTTTCAAGACACTTATTGCAGTTTACATCGTCTTCGGTATCAGTATCCTTCCGTTTCCTTTTTTTATTGGCGTTTCTTCCTGTCTCAATAGAAGGGTTTTTCTTACCAACATCTTTTTTTCCTTTTTCTTTAACTCATTGAGTGCTTAAAATTTTGGTTGATTGTTTTCTAGCACTCTTTTTAGTATCTATCTTTGATACAGGTGCTATTTCATTCAAGAATTTTGATGGCGTTTTAAGTTATCTGAAGAACCAAGAGGCTGAATACCAACTAAATTCCAAACAAGAATCCAAAATTTTGTTTATGATGCTGTGGATAAATTTACTGCTCTAGAATTTAAGGAAAATTTTAGAATGCATAGGCAAATTTTTTATTATATATTGAGCTAGCTACATCGTCATCACCTGTAGATGTAGGTCACCCAATAATAAATGCAAAGGATCAGTTGCTACTTACAATCTGGTATTTTGCTACACCAGATAGTTAACGGTAAATATACCTATAATATTATACCCTAATAAGAGTACAGTTGCTGTTTATAGCCATTCATTTTTCAGTTCAATATGCAACCGTTTTAATGTTGGAAAAGCAACAGGACGGAGAACTATAAGAAGAGTTACAGAAGCTTTAATTAATTTAATTCCATTAATAATACGTTGGCCGAATGCTGATGACATAAATGTAATTAAAACTGAATTTGCTAGAAAGGGATTCCCAGATATCATCGGTAGTATTGATGGATCATACATACCAATACCGGAAGTAAGAGAACATGGTGTGGCGTATATGTCGTAAAAATTTTTCATGTCAATATTCTTTGTTATAGGGCGTTTGTGATGACAAAATGTTATTTACTCATACGAAGGGTAAGTTGGTTCAGTGCATGATGCAACTGTATTAAAAAGGAGTGAGGTATGGGGTTATCTGTCAAGAGATGCGAGATTTCCTAAAAATACTCACCTTGGAGATAAGGTAAGGAAGATTACCAACTCCAAGAAAGATTACCAACTCTTATGACGCCCTTCAAAGACTACGGAAATTTAAGTAATGAACAGAAACACTACAACTACGTTCACTCAAAATGTAGATCGGTAATAGAGCGAGCATTTGCCCTATTAAAAAATCGATTTCCTATACGTTCGTGAAGTATGTAATTGCTTGTTATGTTCTACACAATGTATATACCAAAGAGGGTTTTGGATATTAATTTTGAACATGATGCAGAGACTCTTGGTGGTGTTCTAGAAATAAGGAGGAACGACGTAGATATACACAGGCATCCACGAGCAGTTGAGAAAAGGAACGAAATTTGCGCACTATTAAGTACTTGATTTACCTTTGAGAAATGTATATGTTTCTATGTATATTAAAGTTTTATGAAAATTACCTACTTATTTATTTTATTAACATTCTCAAATTTTCTAATTGATATAGTGCTTTCTATTACGAAAGTTATTTACATATTATGATGGCAACGGTAGTTATCTTTCAACCAAATAAAAAAATACTACAAGGGAGAACGCTCAGTAGCATTTTTTTCCTTGTGTCGCCACTCCCTTGATTCCTCTTTGGTTTCTTTTCTTGATTTCTTCTTTCTTTGCATATTTGGTTTATCTTGTCCATCTGTAAATGTAAAAAGAGGGCAACAAGGATAGTTATTAAAAATGTGTCTCTTGAATTAATTATTTGCCACAGAACAATTACTAAGTACAAGATAATTCTCTACTTGGGAGGAACCAGGTGCTCCAACAGTACTTCCTTGTATCTCTGTACAACCTGTACTAGATAATGTGAATGATGGATTAACTGTAGGATTTTAAAAAAATATATCTTGCAGTTTCTGAAAATGAAAAGATGCACGTTGTATATCAGATGTTGGCTACATTATTATGAAATAATAAATTTTCAATATACAACCGCCAGGAAAAGGTTTCCGACTTACAGCGTAATTTGCTGAAACGTAAGTTTCTCCACTTTTCATCACATTTGGTGAAGCTTTTGTATACATTTTGATTTATTAATGCTTCACTTATTTTCTTCCACACCTGTTTTTTGTTATACTGTGGAGATGTAAATTTATGGTGGTGTTCTTCATAAGCATTTATTAGTAAAAGGATTTCCTGATGTGTCCATTTATCATTATTTTGTGAAATTGTTCTTGGTAGGTATACGAGACAACTGAATTTTAAAAATATAAAGTTACCCTGTTCGTTAGTAGTGAAACATACATTGCGTTTTAGCGTAAGCGTTTTAACGGGTCCTGTTTGACGAGATGAAAGCTCGTCGGCTACACATCTCAGCGGCAGCAACAGGAGCAGTGGCTCCTGTTGCTGCAACTGAACACAGAGGTGTTCAGTCTTGTTCTAGAAGAGAACTGCGTAGGTCGTCATGTCAAAATTGTCAAATTTGGAAATTGGTTGTATTTTTGAAGCTGCTGGTTTACTCAACAAACCGGTGAATAGAAGGTATTGAGGCCATCCTTTCCACATTTTATGAGAACATTCGAAAATATGAATGTAAATTTTTTGAATACTATAGAATGTCTATTAACTCTTTTGATGAACTTTTAAATACTGTACGTCTAAATATAACCAAGCAGGAAACTTACTGTAGGAGTACAATTTCACCAGAAGAAAGATTTAACAATTACGCTAAGGGAAGAAAATAAACATTTATTATTAAAATATTCAATAACAAAGCATATTTCTTGTTTTGATCTTAATGTATTTGTAAATAATACAACCTATGCTACAGATAGAATGAAAAATTTATTACAGCATTTTTCTAATAAAAATATTATAAACATAGAAACCGCTGAAAATCCTATGGTTCAATATAAAGCTTTACAAGCAAATCGTAATTTAGTAGACAAACTTAGAAATTATAAATCGGCGAGATTAGATGAATTTTATAGTTCCATTTTTTCTACTAATAATTCATATTCAGATTTATATACTATCGTGAAAATGATCCTCATATTATCGCATGGTAATGCTTCTGTCGAAAGTGGGTTTAGTGTAAACAAAAATATGTTGAATCGAAAATTTAAAAGAGAGATCTTTAATATCTAGAAGGCACGTGTATGACGCAGTTAATTCTGTTGGTGGAACATGCAATATTAACATTGACGATAAAATGAAATTGTATTGTCGACACGCCCACATGAAATATCAAGCAGCACTAGAGGAGAATAAAACAGACTTGGACAGGAAAGCAGTTGTTGAAGAAAGAAAACGTGCAATGAAAGAGATAAGTCACCTTGAAAATAAGAAATTAAAACTAAGCGATACTGCAAAGTACGAAATAGAAAATATTAATAGGCGTTTAAACAATTTGAGAGAAAAAATATAAATATATATAATATATAAATAAAATATTGTTTTGAATGTAAAAGAATTTATTGTTCGTTATAAATGTTGTTACCTAGATAATTTGTTATTAGTGACAGGAAGGAGAATGTTATTTTTCTCTAAAGTGAAGGTAGCAAAATCCGTATTTAAAGTGTCCTTCCCGTAATACATAAACTAAGTGCGGGAAAGACACTGGCTAGCTCATTGTGCGGTGGGGTGAGTGCGTCACGGTATCTAGGGTGTATAAGTAAAACAATTATGGCAAGTATATAACATAAGCAGCTATATTATTACAAACAACCGAACCACACAGAAGCGTACAACTGCTAATTAGGTATATCACCACTTGAGTGGCTATCAATTATATTACAAAATAAGGAACATAAAATAAAAATAATACACCAAATAGTTTTATTTGTGGTAGGTTGTAGGTTACTTAGCTGGTTGGTTTTTTTTATTGAGGCGATGGTAACGGGCGGTGGTATTCCAAAATGGCGCTAGGTTGTTTTGCGGGCTGAGAATTAATCCCTGCAATCAAAATCTGACACTGGCTTAGCGTGACTTTGTCCAGGACTGCAATCTTATGCCGATCCAGCAAAATCTCGTCAGTTATTTTTCCAGGATTTCGGTCGGTAGATGAGAATAAGAAATCTTCTACCAAAAAAAACAAAGAAATAGAAAAAGCCCTAAAGTTGTAAAGCGGGTTTCGTAGAAAACTTTATGCTAGAAGGTTCCTCGTGGACACGTAGATGTGCCAAAATAATCCCATAAATGGAAATAGTCAAGTGATGATCGAAACTAATCAATACTGAACAACGGTAATCACTTAGATACGGTATTTCCAAGTTATCCCAATAAGGAAAGTTTTCACAAACTTAATTTTTGGAAAAATACACCAGGCACTTCTTCTCGCTACCACAGGTTCATAAAGTGTCCTCGCTAGAGGTCTTTTGACTAGAGGTCTCCCCTCTCTTTTTTTCAGTGTTTCGGGCCAAGACGGCGCTCAAGTAATTAATAAGATAGAAAAATAGCCTCATTAATTAACCCAATTAATAATCTTAGTAAAATTATCTGTGTGAATGTACCAAAAGAAAGAATTTTCATTTATTTAATATCTAATTTGACCAGTCAAGTAGATTTTGCGCAGTGACAATAATAGGAAAATACCAGTATTTCATGTTTTTACGATTAGTCTTATCCAACGACCAATTACGGTATTTGAAAATATACAAAACTATGGATACATTCACTAGGTATAACGTAATTTCGTACAGATTTTACCACTAATCATTATAACTCTAAAACAATCCAAGGAAGGCGGAAAAGCGGTAAACGAGTTGCCAAAAAAAACTAAAGGAATAAACTGTAGGGTGACGCTGAGCCGAGTATATTTGGAAAGTAGGAAGTCAGTAGTCGGGTCTATAAAACATGCCTAGATTTTCTTAGGCTGGTTCGTAGCGTATGGGTGGCCAAGAGGCAAGAAGTGGAACCTAAGCGTAAGACAAGGAGCCAAGATTAATGGCCGTCTGACAGATACCTAGCATTGATGAAACCTAATTTCCCTAGAAAAATAGTTGAAGCCGGCATTGTTTACAACAATAAGAATGTGATTCCCGACCTGCGGGTCATCAGCGGCCTAAAGGTAGGACAAATGTACTAATTTTATGCTCCTCCCTTACTATATAGGGTTATTACGCTTAATTATTCTTGATATAAAATTAGATGTTTTATTTACAAGCTTAACCTAACTAGTTTCTTATTATTGTTTCAGATCGATCTACATCATAAAGAAAGGCATTCTATATCCTTTATGACAACGGTGATTCTTGGAGGTTTAAGGACCGAGTCCGCTATATTTAAATTAATTATTAAGACAAGAAAATAAAGGAACTAACCAACCCAAAAGGTAAAGTAATAAATTTATATATTATTTTTGTTATTAATACTGTGCTCTTTGTTTTAGATCTACACCGCGATACAAATGGTCTTTAATAGTGAATATTTTGATTAAATATCTGTATATACTGTCCGAGATGTAATTTATTTGAATAAATATTGTTCCCACCATTATTGAATTTATTTTTTTTCTAAGCACTAATAGTTAATGCCAAAATTACTTGTAACAATGTTTTAATAAATTTTATTTATTTCTGTACTATTAATGCTTTTTTCCTAAGTTTTCTTACCAAATCAGATGAGAATTTTAAGTTAAAGTTAAAAGAATTTTTAAGTTAAATAATAATATCTGTGTGTATGTTACCAATGATCTGTTAATTGATTTTCGTACTAGAGGATGACTGGAAATTTTTGTTAAAAGTCAGGGAAAACCTGGAAAAGTCAGGGAATTTTGTAACACTTTTGAAGTATGAACCCTGTAATTAAAAAGTGTCTTTTTTTGGTATTTGGCAATAGGTACCAACTTTGCTGCTCTTCAGTACCAGTTTTACATTGGTAAATCCACAATTGCTCAAATAGTACGTGAAACTTGTCGAGTTATATAGTTCTGCCTGAAAGAAAGCGAAATGCCCAATCCGAAGGAGGATATTTGGTTGTAAGTAGCTGATACTTTTTACAAGAAAACAAATTTTCCAAACTGTGTGGGTTCCGTAGATGGTAAGCATATAAGATGCAGAAAACCAAAAAACTCCGAGTCCAACTTTTTCAATTATAAGAAATACACTTCAGTGGTTTTAATGGCGGTTGCGGATGCAAATCTGATATTCATAGCCATAGATGTGGGAGCTTACGGAAAAGAAGGCGACTGAAATGTATTTCGAGATAGTGTATTGGGTACAAAGTTATATACTGGTGTGACGCTCTTTTTCCCTTCACTCTTTTGAGGCATCTAATTATGACTCCCTTACTTTAATATCGGTTATTACTCTCAAATGATCGGTCGGTCTATTTTTGTTTTGCCTCGAGCGCCACGCATCCACTGGTTTTGTGGTGAATGGTCCACAAGGACTCTACTTGCTTATAAGTAGAGGCTGGGTAGCTGCAGTGAAGATGGTGTACAAGTACACATGCCAGAGGGTCAAATGTTTCTCAAATCTAGGTAATAAAAGGTTTAACGGAAGTTACTACAAAGTTTATTAAAAATAAAATTTCCCTTCGCTTGTCTTTCGATATGATTACACGTTGTAGTTTCTTGCTTACCATATCCATCGATACATATTCGAAGCAATAAAAATTTTTCTCAGCAATTTTTTGTCGATGAGGCGGCCCGGTCCTACCTTATCTCCGCGTTTTCATTCTATTTTATGTATCCATCGAGTAAGCGTGCGCGGCATACGGGAGTGAATAATGTCGAAACGGAGTGGTTCACCAGTGAATAGCAGGCAGAAACGCCAGAAAATTAATAAACTATTAAGGGAGTTGGAACAGTTCAAGGAAAGATTCCAAAACATATCTTCAACCTCCTCGGGTAAGTTAAAGAAAGATCCTTTGTTAAACAATGGGAAGGTGTTGTACGAATTAAGGCCGAGGGCCATATCATTCTGGCGGATAGCCGTGGGCTCATCCTTACCTCTTAATTAATTATTATATATTGTTACGTGTAAAGTATCCACCGTGGGTGTCTCGGACTTGTAGTGCCGAGGGCTCTAATAGGTGATCTTTCTCACCTTGGTCGTGGACCAAAGAATGTCTAGAAGAATTAAAATGGACTCTATTGTTCTAGAGTCTTCATCGTCTGAGGATGATAAACAACCTACCCAGTCACCAGTAGATTCCGGACTGGAGGATATGCATAGCGATTTGGAAAGCAATCAGGCGGAACCTCCTTCCCGCCCTCCTACTCCTCCGTTCGTAACTGCCTTACTACCCTCCATGAAGTTAACGGCACCAAACACGGATTTTTCTGTGGCTCTGGGGGCCAAGCCATCAGACACTGAAATTCAGGGGCAAGAGTTTTATATGGAAGTCGTGTCGAGATGGGAATTTTACCTAAAGAAAGGCGTTAAAAAAAAGAACGACAAAAAGTTACGGAAAAATACCCAATTCCTAAGAACTGTCAGGTGCTGACCCCTCCCAAAACGAATGACGAAGTGTTAAATTGCATGAATGAATCGGTTAACAAAAAAGATTGTTTTTTGAGGTCTTTACAACATCAAATAGGGCATGGGTTAACGGCTGTAGATGTGGTAATGGATGCCTTTATTTCGGGAAATCAAACAGGCGACCAGTTGTCAAGTCTGACCAACGCAGCACTATTGTTCGCAAATGTACATAATGCCTTATCGGTGCTTCGAAAACAAAATATCCTGCCCTTATTAAATACAGAGTCACGGAAAGTAGGTTTGTCTAGCCAGCTGGACACCTTTTTGTTCGGAGAAAAATTTGGCGAAGCAGTTAAGAACAAACAAAATTTGAAAAAGACCAGTGAAGAATTAAAGAACAAGTTCACCCAATTCGCTCGACCAGGACCAGCTGTACCATCAACCTCTGCATCTAGATACCCTTATTCAAATAATCCTTCCTCACGATATTTAAACTATCGGCGGGGGGAGAGGAACGTCAGAATGAAAACGGACAAATCCCTGTACAGGCCGAAGAAAGGAGGCAACCGAGAACAGTCCAGGAAGCAGTAGCTCTGGTAAAAACAAAATATGCTACTCGCTTATCACATTATATTGCTGCGTGGCAGGAAATAACAAGCGATAGAATTGTGCTACAGTGGATTAGAGGTATCAAATTAAAATTTAGTTGTAACCCTAATCAGGCACATTTCCATTCAAGAACACATTCGGACAAAAACTTAAGGTTACTTAAAAAATCATTAGCCGAGCTATTAGAAATTGGCGCAATTTCGAAATGCTCTTATAGTACAGGTGAATTCTTATCGCTGTTTTTTCTTGCCACAAAGTCAAATGACAAAATTGCCATTTAGGAGGTTTATTTTGAATTTAAAAACATTAAATAAATATCTTTACGCGCCACATTTTAAACTCGAATTGCCTATTGTGCCAAATACTCAGGTCTTCGCATTCGTCGGTATGCTCACTTATATTGCACTGATGAGATCATAAAAAGGTCGAAACCGGTCTGCAATTAGTGGCATCCTACGATGTGTGGTCTTAGTATTTCCTCGTAGTTTTCGTTGCAATCCGAATCCTTGTATTTTGATTCTAACTGTGTTAGACAAAATACGGCAAATTTTGCTTTGTAATTCAGCGCTCGGCGCGGCATATTGCTAGGAGAATAGCTGTTTTAGCTTGATTTGTTTTAGTCCTTATTTAAATAAGGCGTTTACAGATGGAGGATACTTAGTGATGTCCCTTACTATTCGTAGTTATTTGCTATATGCATGCCATCTGATAGTAGTAGAACTAGTTTCTACAACCCATTATTGTATTGGATTTCAACTGAATTTTTAAACCAATGTGAATGTAGTGACCATTTCCAATGGTAAGCGCATTAATGTTTGATGTGGGTGTTCCTAAGATTGTTCTTGGGTCTAGAGGCAGTTTATCTAAGTCATGAGAAAAAATGACTTTTAAACCTTTGCACAGAAGTCCTAATGCTGAATGGGTGATATTATTTTCTAGGGACCATTCACGTAGAAACTGGTTTATTTGCATCGACACACTATTACATTCAACAGACTGATCCTCAAATAACACCTCCTCGTCTGATGATTATTCATCACTCGAGCCATAAAAAGTAGGAAAACTTTGTTCTTCAATTGAATTACTGGAAATTGCAGAATTTGAGGAAGCTGTTTCAGACTCATGACAAGGATTATGAATTGTTGTACTGTTTGTGGCAGGGATATTTTGGCCTACTCCATTGTAGTCAATGTCTTGTAGGTTAGAAAAATTACTTGAAGAAGAAAGGTGTTCCTGGTGTTAAGGAAAAGATTTTCATTACATGGAAAATCAGTTGAGTGGCAGAAGAGTTTACATCGTTGGTTATCGTCGTTCTCCTCGGTCTCCTTACTATCATTATTGGCTACTCTAAGCGTTTACGTTTTCCACACTTCGACAGAAGATGAAAAGGTATCATAATAAAATTATTATAACCTTATTGAAACCTGCACCTACAAACAAATAATTCTTATCTAAAATACGGTCAATTTCTGTGCGACGTCATATAACCAGGCGAACCTGGTGGTAGTCAGGATTCTAAAATCCAAATAAATTTTTGATCTCTTAAGATTTACATTGGTGTCAAAAGATTTTTCACAATATATTATTACTAAAATTGAAATTTCTTCTTAAAATTAATTAAAACAATACCATCTATACAGGGTGTTACAGACTACGATACATAGTACACTTTAAAATTAAAAAAAAGTAAACAGTAAAACAGTAAACAGTAAAAAGTAAAATTTTCCTGTAAACATGACTCCAGAAATGCTTAATTTTCGAAATTTTGATAAAACTTGGCACCCTTGTTATCTTTGTAGTAGTAACAAGCTTTTTTAACCCTTTAGTGGGCAAATAATCCGCAGATAAGTTTCAATTGTTTTTTTAGCAGCAATCTCTTGGTTTCCTATTGAATAATGACAATTTTGCACAATTAGACTATAAATTTTTGTTTTTTGTATAAAAAATGAGGTGGGAATTATATTTCCCACTGCCTGTCTGGTTATCATAAGTTTAGTAAATAATTAAGTCCCACTTATTTTGTCAAACATTTATTTCTAAGATATAATCATAACTTTTTGCATAGATTTAAACACATAATAACTTGACATACTTATTTAGCGTTGATGTAATTTTTTAAAACAATTTGGTACACAAACTGGAACTTTGCACTCAGTGCAAGTAAATGGTGTACGTTTCTCATTGGCCTTGGTGCTACATATTCTGCACCTTCTATAGGAACCTCTTGCAGGAAAGTGAGATCCTACACCTGACAGTCTAACCTCATCGGGAACATGTTTCTTGTTGGCCAAAAAAAGAACAGGTTTGCCTCTTCTTTTTCGACTACTGTAGCCACCTACGAGCTGACGAGCCAAAGCCAGTCTGTATGACAACTGATCTGAATTTGTTCGGCGAGATTTTCCATATAAAATAAAACTATTTACAATCGCCAAGTCAACCAGAAAATAAAATATTCTATGCCACCATTTGACTGATCTTCTGCCTATAGCGTATACCTCTCTTTTCTGGTCAAATTTATCGACGCCCCCCATAATTCTGTTATAAATGTCTACAACTCTTGGACAGTATATATCACTTTTAGAACCATCTTTGTTCGTTCTCTTTACTGTGGTAACTTCTCTGGGAGAAACGGCAGTAGTAAGTAAGGTGACTGGTTTATTGTCTTGCCACTTTACAGCAGATATCACTCCTCGACTTTTGAATTGAAATTCACCTCGGTTCATTTTGTCCTTCTTTTTCATCATTTCCGGCAAACCTTTTCTATGACTCCTCACTGTTCCAACGGCGTAAATTCCCTTTTTATGAAGTTTTCTCAGTAATGGAACCGAAGTGAAAAAGTTGCCAAAGGCAACTAAGCAATGTTTATTACCCAAATGCTCGGTAAGTTTTAGGACTACTTTTTCTCCTAGTCCAACATCTTTGTCGGTCTGAGTCTCGGTACTCTTACCTGTATATATATCAAATTTGCAAATAAAGCCCGTTTGAGAATCTGCAAGGCACCAAACTTTATACCCCCTTTTCACCGGCTTCATGGGCATATATTGCTTGAAACTACAACGTCCCTTGAAAGGAATCATAGACTCATCAACTGATAGCACAGCTGAACTCTCATAAACAGAACCACATCTATTATTCAGATAGTCAATGACTGGTCTCAGTTTGTAAAGTTTATCATATTGTGGAGACCCTCGAGGAGGACAAGATTGATTATCGCTACAGTGTAAGCTTTCAGTAATTTTTTTGAAACGTTTAGAACTCATTACATTAGAAATCGCAATAACATATAGTAATGGATCACTACTCCAATAATTTTCTAGCCTCGGGAGCTGGTGAATACCCATCAAAATAAGACATCCAAGATATGCTTTCAATTCAGGTACACTCAGTGGAATCCAGTTCTTTATAGATTTTTGTATAGCATACAGATTAGTCTGTTCTACAATATTTGAAAATAAGTCATCATCAAAAATTTCTTGAAAATATGATATTTCTTTAGTAATTCCCACTGACGAATGAATAATAGGAGAATAATCGAAAACAGCTGAAAGATTTTCAAAATATTCGGAATCTTCGATCCATTCTAAATATTCAAAATCATCATCTTCTGCCAACATGGGGGTACTATTATCATGTTCAACAACCTCTGTTACTATTGTATCTATCAATCCATTATTTTCAGGATGCACATCTGTGCCACTATTGGATTGTGTAATATTCTGCAACTTTATAGCGTTCATAATTTGATAATCTGCAGTAACAGGTAGATTTGAGAAAGTACTGCTACTAGTTGACGGTACTGGCGAAGCTGTACACAAGCTCGTATTTGTACTGCTAGTTGATTCCTTGTCTAAAGCATTCAATTGTTCCTCGGCATCAGAATCGGGTTCTGCTTCTGAATTACATTCATCATCTGGCAAACTGAAGAAGTAATTTAGTGCTTCTTCTGCCTGATTTGGATCGTCAAGATTCCAGCGCACGCTTTCAGACATTTTAATTATTCACAGCAGTGCTACATGCGAAACTGCAAATAAATATACATTCTCAATTTTTTTTCTTATGACTCCGGATTAGGCGGTGGGAAAGATATATCCCACCAATCAAAAGTACATTTATAACATCAAAATAACAAAATCTATAAAATATAATGTACATACTAACTCAATACATATTAGAATATTATAATATCCCAGTAAAAAGCTTATATACTCAAAAACAGAACAACACGATCATGCGTTTTTTTCTCATTCTATTTGTCAATATTAGATCTTAATTATTATAAGATGGGTTTTTTTTTTTTAAATGTAAGTACAGGTTTCGACAGAAGAAAAATATTTTCATGCATTAGGTCTGTAGGTCTGAAGTATTATAGGACTAGCATTCATCCAGTCGAATTTTTTTTAGCTTTTAGTCCTCTTAATTTGAAGGCACATGAAGCACAACCATTTAATGATTATATACACTTACATAGCTAATCGTTGTATGAAGCAAGGGTTTTCATTTCATTACACTTTAGACTAACAAAAATCTTGCCAAAATCCAAACGTTCATGTCATCAGAACAAGACCAGACGTATGTGGCCAGACGAGAACTGTGGCGGTTACCCGTTACATTACAACATTAAACAAAATGCACACAAATTGGAGAGATTTGCCTACTTACCTCTTTTTTATTCAAATTTGCCATGACAAAACTAAAAACACAAACTTTTATTTTAATCCAATCATTGCACATTGCATTCCAAACTCATAGAGCACAAAAAATAAATTGTTGCCTCTTTCCCAGGGCGATGACTGCGATGTGCGAGTAAAAGAAATCAAAGATGCCGTTTACAAAGGGTAAGACAAGGATAGAAAAGCCAACTCCTACTGAATCGAGTAAAATGTTCATTTTTTTTCAAAACAGCATTGGGATTAAATGGCAAAATACCACAAGCTTTAAATCCTGCCAATGTGTTTGCTCTAGATTTCGTACCAACGGTATCAATTGTTTGGTGTAATAACCGCGGGAAAACTGTTTTTGACAAGATACCCCTATTCTTCAACTTCCAAATCTCGAAAACCTTACGCCACGTGGCTTTGAATGGCCGGAAGAAAGCCACATCTAGTGGCTGCAACATATGTGTGGAATTTGGCGGGAGGAGGATAAATTTTATATTATTATTTTGGCATTGTTGAATAACGCTGATCGTCAGGTGACTGCACAGGTTATCGCCTATCATAACTTTGGGGCCATCCAAGTTCCAAGAAAACATGGCAACGCGATAGTGAGGAACCAGTCCTCGAAGGTTTCAGAGTCGAACCATCCATTAGTTATCCTGTTGTATCTAAACCCTGGATATCCCCCTTCCGTCCATCCTGGATACAAGTGCTTGGCCTTATATACTTCATAAGGCGGTAGGTAATGTGCCATCACCTGCTACCGCGAACATAACACTTTTACTGGTTTTTGACGAGTCAATGATGCGATGAGCATGTTTCACCCCTCGTTTAATTACAACTTTAACTGCGCCTGGATCGTCGGCGAAATTCGTCTCGTCATAGTTTATTATATTCGACGCTGGTATTCCATCAATCGATTGGTATAGCTGAGAGAAATAATTTTCCACCATTTCATAGGTCACGGCAGCTCTGACCTTTTTTGTATTTTCTGCTAATTTGTTGGTGAAGTCTGGGTGCCTCAACATAAAAGACTTGAACCAATCTATACCGGGCAAATTATCCCGAAACTTTTTTTCTCGTTTATCGCATTTTGTCAGAAACTGTTGCACCATATATCTCACATCATAACATTTAAGAGGAAATCCCCACTGGGCACATAATATAAGTGCTTCAGCTAACTTTCTTTCTACTTCGTCGTCAAGAACTTTTTGTCCTCCATATCGTCGGGTTTCTTTACCGTGAAACTTCCTATTTAACGTAATGTACGGCACTGCGTACATTTCGGCTGCCCTCCTCATCGTCATTCGCCCACTATGAACTGCCGCCACTGCTCTGTCAAAATAAACAGCAACTATCAAGCGATATCGGATGAAAAGTCGTGATCCACTTCACCCCTTGAAATGCAAGTCTTAAAAAAAATTACCAGCGACTTACAAGAACCTCGTATCGAAGAGGTTCGGATGCATGCTCGTTATAGAAACACGAAAGCACATATCTATACTTACCACTTTGCTCTAAGTCTTTCCACCTTTCGTGTGCTATAGTTTGTTTTCGCACTATTCAAAAAAACAGTATTTCAGTCTAAAGAGGCAGCTACACACACCACGTTAGGCAACTGCTTCAAGGTCAACCAGTTTGAATTGCCGGTGGAACATAAAACTGAGCTCTACGCGGTAATTTTGAAAATATTGTCGCGCTGATCCGATTCACCCCTAGTGATCCCCTTCACCCCGTTTGACGGTACCTTATATTTTACTTTGAACATATAGGTATATGTAAATTTGTATGGAAAGATAGTACTTAGACAGATGGTTTAAAAGTCCAAAATATGGTATTGCAATTTCTACTTTAACCTTAACAACCCAACATTTTTTCCAATAGCAATAACTTATAATAATTTTCTCAGCTACATCCGATTCACACCTATAAAAAAATTTAATTTTTTGGCGAAGAATCGAATGTAGCCAAAATTGTTATTTTTCTATCTATTATATTTATAAGAGCCCTGTAATGATAAATTTGAGAGTATCATACTTACTTGTTTTATATTTTATATTTATAGGACAGATCTCACATTTATCAGGGTCAAAGACTTTTCGATCAATCACAGCTTTTTTCAATTCTCCATCTTTCAACCCCTTGGGCCAATAACATATATTTGATGAAAATGAAATCCAAACAGATGGTACTACAGCTAAGGCATTATGTACATTGGGAAATTCAACTACAAGGAAATCCCTAAAAAAATATAGACTGTAGAAAGAAATTTTCTTCACATGCATTCTAAAAGTAATATGTGTAATAATGTGTACACAATAGTTCAAACACTAGAAAGATTATAAATAGGAAAATATACATATTTCTCAATTTCCAAGTCACACAATTTTCAAATTGCCAAGTTTGTTTGTTCGTCATGCTCTTTTTTATCTAGATCACTCTTGATAGCTCTGACAGTGCTTTGGTTACATTTTTGATATAAGGTAATTAAATGAGAAAATGCTTTAGTCCATAAAACAAGAAAGCGTACTCTGATCAGAAAATGATGACGGAGAAACAAACCTATAATTTCTAGACAGTAAGTAACATTAAGGAAATAAAAATAGGTTCTTAAAATATGTTATTTACCTTATTTCATTTGCATTTACTTCTACATCTGTTTCCATCTTTTTAGACAACTGTTTTGCAGAAACTGTAAAAAAGAACACACCTGTAAGATTTGATGAATTTAATTTAAATATGGCATAATAAATATACTTATTGTATAAGAAATACACACGAGTTAAGAATAACTGTTTTGGAAATCTTTAAAACTAAAAACTTAAATAAATAAGTATTCGAGGTTGAATGAAGTTTATAACTGGTTTATATCTTTGACACTTTGTGTTGACTGAAAATATGATAATATACACTACACCACAATGTTTTATTGTATCATGACACCACAACACACCATTCTTCTCTCCACGGTCACAGATTTAACTAAAATCTGTGCCACGGTTATGTGGTTGTAGCACAATTAAATGAATTACATATTTCATTTAACTGTGGTTGTAGTATAGTTGTATCATGGTTGTATCTTTAAAAACAACTGTTTTCGATTACTTTACTATCCGATCAAACCGAATACCTACTTTACTTAAATACTTACCAATTAGTATAAAGCACTTCAAAGTCCAAATTAACAATAATTATTATTATTATTGTATTGTATTATTCACATTCACTTATTTCACTTGCACCTTGCACTAGCCTAAAAAATAATACAGAGCACAAAATGGCGGATCGTCTGACTTCGGTCACAAACGTGACTTGGCTGTCGATCGTGATTCGTGTTTTCTGATCAGCTGATTAGTTATGCTATTGCAGTAAACAAATTACCATGTTGCCAGAATTAGTCAACTTTTATAAACATTGATAATATATTTTCAACCAATGTTTGATGGTACTTGCTTACACTTAAAATTAATAACAGTAAATATCAAATTTTGTGTTTGAATTAGTGTTTAAATAAAATTTACAGATGGGTGTCTGAAATTTAAGAATAAATTTCACAATCTGGCAACCCGACGAAAAGGAAAAAAGCGCGGTTTTCAAATTCGGAAACACCCATCGCCCACATACCTAAAAATTTGCCATCATCACCCACATACCTAGAAATGCCATCGCCGCATGAATAATCGGCGATAGACGGCGATGGAAACACCATAGACCTATTCTGTGCACCATAGGTTAGGTTACACAGATTGGAAACACCACTAACATCAGCGAACAGCGAACCGTACAACGTTAGAAAGTTAAAAAAAATAAATCATCACATCACTTCATTTATGAAATTCATAATTTGGTATAATTAATTCAACTTAAAGGTCATCGCCAAGGTCAAAATAAAGGTCACCACTGAATTTCACGTTAAAAATTACTTAAATAATGACCTTTACTTTTTCGGCAATACCCTACCTAAGATTTTTCATAGCCATCCGATTATTTCGTATTTATGACCTTCATCTGACCTTTGAGGTCATCGAGGTCAGATGACCTGAGAGCATATTCGGACGTAAAATTTCCCGCCCTTTCCGATTCCGGTGTAAAAAATAGGGGTTTCCATTTAAAAAACTCAAGTTGACCTTGATTTGACCTTGAAGGTCAAATTCAAGGTCACTATTGTTTGACCCCCTTTGTATCCTACAACTTTTATAAAGGTCATTTTTTGATAGGATGCGAACTTACTGAGTTTTTCAGGTGCATAGATTAAAATGGCCCACCGTGTATACTCTTTACATTTTCAGGGGCAGTCAACAACCATTTTGATAACATCCCAATCAGCGTGCTGTTCTTGTTTTGGCCTCCACAACCATCAGCAACCAACCTTATCTTTTCTATGTTTTCCAAATTTGTGTTTGATAATCTATGAAAAACAGCGCTAGAAATCTCATTTGAACTTTTTGGTCTTTGAACCAACGTGAAGAACCAACAACAATAGTAAAGTTGTAGAAATTCCATTGTCGACTAAAGTATGCTTTTTGGTCTGGAACTTTTGGAAGTGACATATTTTTTTGGCAATCAAAAGACAGTGTAAGTAGTCCTTCCCTTTCTTCCTGCAATAAATTGAGGAAAGCTTTTGCTTTTAGTTTATGAACTCTTTTGATTGTTATGAGTTTCACTTTTCTCTCACCATTGGCGGATTTTATTTTTTCGGTCAGTTCTAGACATCGTGAGCACACATCAACTCTAGGACTTCCAAAGCCTAAGTTATAGTTTTTGTTAAAAATATTGCGGAAAAAACTTTGCTTCACAATGAGGTCTGATGCAGTATCTTTATTGTACATTTTCCACATTGATCGTATGCTCAGTTCCGAAGGTAAATTCAATCTTATCTTGTTTTTGACCGGCAATAGTGAGGTTCCATAGCTTTAAAAGATTCAATAAATCTCATAACAGATTGTCTTTTTAAAATATTTTTAGTACTTCTGAGGTTACCCCCTCTTGTTTCCTGTGCTAGAGCGCCGCCACTTTCAAAAGAACACTTTAAAACCCCTTGTACTCGATGTTTCTTTATGCCCAAAATATTCAAAAAGGGACTTCGGCAAACTGGTATTTTTTTGCCATCTACAGCCATTCGGATAAAATACTTGATTGTACATGTCTTTTCAGGGCGAGTTGACGTTGATGGACGGTGGCGCTTCGGTTTTATTCTATCTGTATAGTTTAATATGAAATTATCTTGTTTGATTTTGTTTTTAACGGAGTAAAATTGTAAAATATCTTGCATTTTTAATGATCTGCATTGATATGCTACAGTGTTGTGTCCCCATGTACGGTATTCCGGAAGATTTTTAGTACCATACCTATTTAACCAAAGGTAAGTTAGAATAATTATATATAACGGTCAAAAATAAAATTACCTAAGCTCTTTTAATTTGTTGGTTTTCCATTTAGTAGGATCCCTTGTTCTCTTTCGAGCTACGTTTGGAGTAACAGGTAAAACATTTACCGCACTATCGTCCATTGTGCTCTGCAGCAAATATTGAAATATTGTTCAATTTATTGGTAATAATAATATAACACTATTTATTTACTTGCGCGAATTAATTTTGTTAACCACTTCACAGTAAGAGATTAAGTAAACTACTACTGTTTGGCATAATAGAACAGCAGATAATATAACAGAGTCCGGAAATTCCCGCCAAAAATGCGACTTTTGATTGGCTCATTGGATATGGCCGATTTTGAAACTCACATGAAATTTAAACCTAGAATTTTGCGTGGACATGGCCGTTTTAGATGGTTAACTATTTTGACAGTTGATAGATATTAAAATTCAGAGTACAGTAGTGCACATACCTTATTTTATGAAAAATTTGGAGATGGCCGCTTTTGAATCTAGACGATTCATTTAGCTCACGTATGCGATAAAAAAATCTACATTATGAAAATGTTGCGAAGAATGCTTTTAAAAAGGGGGAAATAAGTGAAAATAGAATGAATGGTTGTGATGATCGACAGGAAAATACAGAAGACTGTTGGCACATGAGAGGTAGTAGGGCAGACAATAATTTTAATGTATGTAGGGGAGGTTGGCCTAAAATGACATACCATTTTCTTTCTTGCCTCCCTAAGAAAAATTAAAGAGAATTAGCAGATTTCAAGTAGAAAAATAGGTACCTCAGACAATATGGATTGTTTCTATGTAATAAGGATCTGCGATTTTGATAGTTAATTGTATTTTATTATTTTTCTACGATAATAAGCTTACTATGTCATTTTAGGCAGGCATGTGGGTATAATGACATAGTACAGAACTAAATTATTTTATTGCCTATTTATTTAAAAAAGGTATTTTTGCAAGTACAAAACAAAATTTCAAATACTTATTAAATACATATATCACAAACAAAATGTTGGGTTTTTCTCCCAACGCCCGCACATTCACAATGGGCCCATAACTTGCATGTTAAGCATCTAATCCATGTCTCCTTACTTTTTGACTTAGAATACAAGTCTGCACAGTAGAGGCAAGAAGCATCGTCATCATCATCGTCGTCCTGAAATGGGTCAGGCTCTTCATATGCATCTTTAGTATTGAATTCTACCCGTTGTTTGACAGTTCTGGCTGATTTGCGTCTTTCTTTTGCTAACTTTTCTTCAGCTTTCTTTCGAATTTCATCAATAAACGGAGTGCTTGTCATATCAGCCGCTCCCTGGGTCTTCCTTCTTTTGGTTCCTTTTTCGCGAGTTCCTACAGGAATTGGTGATATTTCTGCTACACTTACTCTTGTGGAAGATGTAGTCGCCGGGGAAGTCAAAGTGATTTTTTTACGAAGAACTGACTGTGGGATATTAGGTTTGGACGTTTCTGAATTAGCGAGAAGATGTTCAGGATTATAGTAAGAGGGACCAGCCCCAGGACTATGAGTGGTGGGGCTATGACGGGTGGAAATTTGCTTTTCTGGAGTGGAAGGAATACGGCAATCTGGAAGTTCTGCCGCTTGATTGTGTAGAGAAATCACATCTAATGTTTGAGCATCATCGATGATGGGATAATTCGTTGTTTCACTTGGAGCGAATTCATGTTCTTCAAATATGTCTGGATTCACAGGAAAAATGCCACTCTTCGCAAAGCCAGATGTCGCTGTTTTGACCGTAGCCGCTTTCCCATAGGCTACTGCAAACAGTGAACTAATTTGATACTGCGTGACTACTCTTCCTGGATGTTCCTTTAGCCACTTCGATATTTCTTGATCGTAAAATATTTTCAGCGGACCGAAAAATGACACATCAAGCGGCTGTAGCCTATGAATACAGTGTGGCGGTAGACAAACAAGAACTATACCGTTAGCTTTGGCAAATTCAAGAACTTCCAAGTTCTTGGGGCTGGCGTGACCATCTACAATAAGGAGAACCCTATCCTGCTTAGTAGGTTTAACATATCGCGAAAAATGCTGCAACCACTTTAAGAACACCGGTCCAGTCATCCAACCCTTCTCTTGCACAAGTCCCAAGGTCCCAAGGGGAGCTCCATCTATTAGCTCATTTTTAAAATTTTTCCGGGGATATATTAGAGCCGGTGGCACAAAATGGCCAGTTGTTCCCATACAACACACCACTGTAAAGTGCACTCCCCTTTCCGCACTTGTGATTGCACCCACCTGCCTTTTACCTGTGGTAGCGAATATTTTGGGGGGTTTTTGCACTGTTGACAATACACTTTCATCAGCGTTATATATTCTTGTAAAATTAATGTTATTATCAGAAATAGTCTTGGTGTAAATTTCAAAAAACGATTGCATTCGCGGCTTATTAAAGCCCATGGCACGGGCAGCACTGGTCGCTTCCAGCTTTCTCAAACTTATATCTGGGTGGCGCTTTCGAAAACCAGCCTGACATCCGGGTTTCTTTATTAAATCGATGGTCCAAACTATAGCGTTCCGCAATTTGGAAGGCAAGTTTTCTGAGATCTGTAGCAGTCAATCCAAAGAAGCGAGATTCTAACAGTTTGACATGATCAATAAGTTCCTTTTCAATATCGGCACTAAATGTTGTTTGGTATCTTCCTAGACCTTTAGTTGATCCCCAAACAAACTTGTTTTTACCATCTTTGCATCGCCTTCGTAAGGTTGCTTGTGGTACGCCAAATTGAGTAGCTGCCCTTAACCAGCCCATTTCGTTGTTCTCTACTGCCCGAATAGCTTGGCTCATCGATTCTTCACTCCAGCTTTGTCTATTGGTTTTTCTTTTATATTTTCCGACCATCTGTAAATAATTTTTTTTATCAGACCACAATTTAATAAATAATTTTGCATAAAGTAAGTTAGGAAAATAAATCAATCAGATAAATAATAAATGACATACTGATATATGATAAATACATAAATAAGGGCAAAATGACATACTATGCCATTTTGCCCTGACTAAAGGTATGTCATTTTACACGAGAAGCCATGTTTTTTAAAACAATAAATTTTAAACTTCGGTTAGGGTAGTTTTTAGACTGAAACATGCTAATAGATAGTAGATAAGCTTACCTTTCATAATTTCACATCACAATTTGCAATTATTGATGCAAAATATTTATTTGCGGTTCAATAAGAAGTGCATACAAAAAACTTTAAGACCTACGTTCACGTTAATCGGCAAAATTCTCTATACGCGTCACATTAGCCGGGTCGCAGTAATAGAGGACGACTGACACTTGTTCTGCAGACCAGTGTTGCCTGCCAGATAAAATTTTCAAGCAGCTGTAGAAATTGCCCTAAAAAAGCGGTAGAAAACTGTAGATGGAGGAAACGGTTTGAGCGCAGCGCCATCTAGTAACAAATGAATGCGACTATATATAATATATTCATAGGAATCTGCAATCACTGCACATTTGATTATCTAGCAAGGCTTCTAATAAAGTGACTGCTTGGCACCTATGTATTTCAAATTTTAATTATTAAAAGATATATAGGTATGGAATCAGTTGCTTGCTTAGGTGTAATTGTAAAATAATACTCCACTTATAATTTATTATATTATATTAAACAAACTTGAACAAAACAGATATATTTTTTAATATTTTAATACCTACTATACCATTAAAAAAAAACTAATTTATTTAAATTGAGAGACATCAAAAATGACCATCGCAAATATGTATTTTATATTTTTTACAAATGTTATATTTCAATCTTTGTAAATATCTTTGGTCATTAGACGTCTTAATTCGGTATTTCCTTTAAAATTAAAGCAAGTACTTGTAATCAGTCGCTTGCTGTGTAGTATTCCCATTATAGTCTCAGTACTTAAACGGTTTCGTTGATTGTTTTTTAACAAATTTATAGTTGAAAAAACTCTTTCTACATTAGCACTTGAATGGGGTAGGATTAATATATTAAAAATAAACTTAGTTAAAGTATCAAACATGGGTCTATTATCTCCGTATTTAACATCTGAGATTTTGGCCCAAAATGTAAAGATGTCTTCAGTATCTGGATATGTTTCGTAGTTTCTTAAGAGACGCCAGTCATCGTCTAATTGCTGCAGTTCATTTGTATTTATTAAATTGGGCCATTTTGCTACAATATTTGCAATGCTCTGATTTCAACCATGAAATAAATTGTATGATGAATGGTAAGCCAGTATCAAAATCGAGCAAAATGCTTAGTTTAAACCCATTTATTGATAGTAATGACCTACTTCGAATCAGTGGCCGTATTAAGCATGCAAATGTAGGTTTCGACAAAAGGCATCTGATTTTGTTGCTTGCTAAACATGTACTGACACAAAAAATCATTGAAGCTGAACATATTAGACAGTTACATGCCGGCCCGCAGGCGGTATTAGCTTCATTAAGACGGAAATATTGGCCGCTTAATGGGAAAGGCATTATCAAAACTATCTTGCGCAAATGTATAACTTGCTTTAAGGTAAATCCTCGTATCGACACGCCAAAAATGGGGGACTTACCTCCATTTAGATTATCAGTAGAGCGTCCTTTCTTGAATATTGGTATCGATTTTGCGGGTCCTATCTTAATGAAGATGGGACTTTAAAACGCAGACAATGAGTAAAGGTATATATATATATATATATATATATATTATAATAAACTGGGATTTTGCAAACATAAAGTAGAATTTAAATGAAATTAGTACATAAAATAAAATAAGAATGAATCAGATATAGTGGGAGAGAAATGCAGTGAAAGAAAATATAAAAGTAGCATAACTTCGGAAATGAAAGGATGAGATGAATTTAAGGGATCAGAGAGAAAAACCATAAAAGAAATACAAATATTAAATTAATCAAATCATATTCAATTAGTCAAAATTACATGGTAACATAAAATAAAATGTCAATGAATTTGAAAGTGTCAAAAAGTAATAAAATTTCTTTTTGAAAAGTATTTGGAAGTAAATATTAAATTTGTATAAATATTAAATGTAAATATAATGAATTAATTTTAGAAATAGTTGGGATATTGTTTAATGTAGTAATAGGAAATGCGTAAAAATTAAATTAAGTGAGAATTTAAAAAATAAAATAGTAAGGCTTTGAAGAGATCGTAAAAATGGATGTATCCAAGGAAACGAGGAGAGAAGACAACAAAAATTTGAAAAGAAAACGACGCCACGAAAAATTTGGAAAAAAGGGACGCTAAGCAAATTAAATGAAATTAAAAAGTGCAAATTGAATGCGAGGTGATCCACAAATTCGACTTCAAGGACAGGAAAGGTCAGAGGCGTCAAGACAAGCTGAATAAAGTAAGCAACAACAACAAAATTTATATAAAATTGACTATGCATAGTATCAATCTAAATCAAATTGCTGAATTTCATACTATAATATTACAATATATGATCATATAAGATAATTAAACATAAAGTTAACTTGAAAATATTAAAAAGGGAGATAACCCAACAAATTCAGTACGTACCTCATCAGATAAATAATATTCCTTATAAGGCAATTCAAGCAGGGCAGAATCATATAACATTTCACAAGTAATAATAACAATTAGTGACGATAAACTTTAATAAATAATTCACAGTGTCTCATGAACTTTTATAAAGTAAAAAAAACTGATATTTGACAGACGTTAAAAGTAGAATAAGCGAGTTAAGACATACGTGTCTATTAAACACTATAATCTAAGAGTTCTGTATCTAATGTAGGCAACATTCAATACTTTATAGAGTAGTTAGAATTGTATAATCATAATAATTTTTGCATTTAAGTACTTGGTATGATTTAAATAAACAAAATTGTTAAATTGATTTAAAGATTTAATTCTAAATATTTTTTTTAACAAAAATAATCAGTACACAAGTCATAAAATATTACAATACCTTTAAATAACAAAAATTTCAAATTCTTTGATCTTAATTGCACAAATTTAATAAAGAAAGGATATCTATAAGAGATATAATTGTACAGTGTTTTCTTCTGAACCACTTGGGAAAGAATCTCATGTTTCTCCGAAAGAGCTAGACAATTAAAGGTAAGACAGAATTCAATACATTAAATTCCTTATAATAGATGGTTGAATAGAGTATTTCTCAAACAACACATTTTCAAATACACAAACAAACATAGGGAAAATAATTACACAAGTCAGGGGATTATTATTATTATTCAAAATAATTATAAAATCATTTATTAGAGACTCATTACAAGCAATAGTTTCTTATAATTAGAGCCCAAAAGAGTGGGGCTTGCAAACAAAAGTAAATATAAAATAATATATATATATGTATTTTAGTTTATCTAAGCATAAAGGCGATACACATTGAGCTTGTAAATGATTTGAGTACGAATAGTTACCTGAATGCCTTGAAGAGATTCGTTTCTAGGAGAGGTCTATGTAAGAATATTTATACAGACAACGGAACCAATTTTGTAGGAGCACGCAATGAAATATACAAGGTATTTAAAGCCCTCAATGAGTCTACAAAGGCTGGTAAATTTCGCGAGTATCTTATTGCCCAAGAAATCAATTGGCATTTCATTCCTCCTAGGCTACCTCATTTCGGGGTCATTTGGGAAGCAGCTGTAAAGTCCGCGAAATATCATTTAGTTAGAGTCATAGGTAATGCCCATCTGACCTATGAAAATCTATACACAATTCTGTGTCAAATCGAATCCATTCTCAACTCACGTCCCCTGACTCCGCTTTCCTTGGATCCCAACGACTTTACCGCTCTTACACCTGGCCACTTCCTAATTGGTGATGTCTTGCCTCAACATGACGTATGTGATAAACCAGTCAATCGATTGAAGTATTACGAACGCCTTCAGCAAATAACTCAACATTTCTGGAGGCGCTGGTCATCTGAATATCTAACCACCTTGCAGCCCAGGAGTAGAAAGGCAGACTCTACCAGTCATCCCAAAGTCGTATCATTAGTGGTGTTGCGAGAGGACAACTTTCCCCCTCTACAGTGGAAGCTTGGAAGAATTGTTGCTTTGCATCCTGGTGACGACGATTTAGTGAGGGTGGTTAGTGTGCAAACAAAGAGTGGCGTCGTTAAACGTGGCGTTGTTAAAATAAGTGTTCTTCCAATTGATATTTGAGGAATAGCCATTTAGAATTAGTATAAGAATTACCTTTCTTTAAAATATTCAGTTGGTTAATAGCCTATGTTATTTAAAATTTTTTTATATATGTAGGCTGTATTTTTAGTCTATGTTGAAAGTCCTTCCTTTCAAGGTGCGCGGTATGTATACCCGTTTAGCATATATGAGCTGGCCTGCAGTGCAGAGCGCTCTCGCCTTGAAGGCTAAACCGGAGTGGTTAGGGCATGCGCATGTAGCCAGCAGGGATTTTGACAGTTGTCAGCTAAATGAAGAAAGAAAAACACGTTTCGTTTTATTATTCATGTTGGTTTGGTTCCTAAAAGTACATAATAAATATTGTTGAGTGCCAATAAACCAGACATTCAGTTATGTGTTGTTCATTAAAAACAAATCACCATTAAAGATTTGGAACTAGATCACCGTGATCTGGCAATTAAGTAAGCGGTGTAATCCCAACAATTCATGTATTTCGCTAGGAAAAAAAACTGCCGAGTGGCGTAAAAACAGCGTTTGGAATTTCTTGGATCTCTCCCGGTTTCAATAAAATAAATGTATATTGTTTATAGTCTTATCTATTAACAAATGTACTATAATAGTAAAACTATACTGGAAAACAATAATGCATTACTTGGATATGAGTTGTTCATAAAAATGTTTATATACTTATATACGGTGTGTTAAAATAAAACGGTTCATATATGATTCTTGTTTAAACTACTACGGAACAAAAAAGTAACTTCGTTACACTGGTGAATTAAACTTACCAGCACCTAGACCTTTACCAGACATGCATGAAAATTCTTAACCCTTTGTTATCGTGGGTGATGAGGCATTTAAACTGCACAGAAACCTGCTGAGGTCATACCCATTTCGCAATCTGAATCCACGTCGAAGAGTTTTTAATTATAGATTTTCAAGATGCGGGCGTTCTGTCGAATGTGCTATTGGCGTTCTAGCAAATAAGTGACACATTTTTCACACTGCTATTCTTGTAGAACCCGAATTTATTGATGTTATAGTAAAAGCACATTGTTTGCTACATAATGTTGTTCGCAAAAGGGACGGCATTAATTATTAGGATGCTGAAAGTCATCCATTTGTTGACGTAAATATCTGTGGACCGAGTGAAAGAGCAAATGGATCAGAAGTTAGAGAATTTTTTGCTGACTACTTTCTGGGAACTGGTGTTTAGTTTATTACTAAACTAAGTTTATTACTGATTTAGTTTGATTTAAGTGATATTAATTAATAAGTAAAAATATACTTGCTTCAGGAATGTGCAAGTTACGAGTACAGCTGTCCTGCTATCAAGTAATATAATATGCTAGATAAAATCCTAGACTGATATGATTTCCTGTATTATGATTTCTCTTATTGTTTGACGCTCGAATAATAAAGTCCTCTGTTTTATAAATTAAACTGTATTTCTTTTAAATTAGTTAAAATTATCTAAAAATAAAGTTTGTGAACATTTTTAAAAACGGAGTCGTTACGGCCAAACGCGTAACTTGCATAGAGAAAAGATTATGAGAAAAATATGAAACAAAATGATGAAAAAAAACTTTTATTTGTAATTGCATAATTAGGAAAAAATATAAAATCTATGGAAAAACAGTGGTGTTCTATATTTTTACTTATTAATATCAACAGAAATGCCCCCGGGACGCTTGATTAGATAAACTAAATCAAACTACGCCAAAAGCTGTCTATGATTTTTATAAACAAACATACGATGTTTAAAAAAAATCTGAGTTAGAGTTCTTTGGATATTAGTAAAAACCCGATATTTTTTAAAAAATTTTAAGACCCTGTATCTCCGAAATGAAGCATTTCCGGACACATGTGTTTATAGGACCTTTTTTATTATTTTTATACAAGGAAACTCGTCCTGAATTTTTTCCCAATTTTAATGAAACACCGTGTAGGGGTAATTGTGATATAATTTTGCATTAGTTTGAATGTATAGCGCTGCTAAATTAAAAGTTAACAATTAAAATTTTGAAAAAATTGCTATACCTTTTCAGCATGTTGATTACCCCGACATTATATTTTAAATCTAATTATCAGTTTATTTCGTTTTTTATTTATCAAAATATCTCAAACAGTACAAAAGTTATTAACTTTTCAAACCTAAAAGCAAAATTAGCAACTTTTTTAAAAAACAACATGGTATTAGAAAATGTTAAAAAACATGAGAATGTTTGCTGGATTACAAAATTATAAATTATAACCCCTTAATGTCCCGTTGACCGAGGGTTGAAATTCAACCTGAGGTTAATCGGCAGTTTCCGTCTTATAAACGGTTGAATCGACGGTTCACCGACACAAGCGTCTAGTCGTTCATGGGAGCATCGGACCCGAATTTTGTCGAACTTGTCAGTTATATGAAAATTGTACTGTGGACAAGGACTGTGGTTCTATGAATTTAAGGCGCTAAATTTGATTCGTATACTTTTTAATTTTTAATATTCTTCGTTCGCCTAAAATTCCGACGTAGGTATTTTAACGATTGTACGACAAAAACGGTATGGTAAAATAAGTATGTTTTCTGAATACACTAACTGCCATTATTTATGATTATTTTTTACTTTTTAGTGTATAGGTATTTGGGAAGTCAATTAATTTTTTTCACCTTTTATTTCATTTAAGCAAGTGTCAAATAGAAAGAATATACTTTTAGGTTTTGAAAAAAGAAAAATGAAATTAAGAAATAAATTGCCAATGGCGTAGGAGAATCTCAGAAATTCCAAGATAAATGTCTGTCGAAAAAAAATATGTTATATGTTATTTATATATCAAAATGTAAATCTATTCTTTTTTACTCAAAACTTTTGTGTACCTACCTACATTATTCTAACTAATATAAATGCGAATGTGAGTTTGTTTGTTTGTTACGGTTTCACGCGTAAACTACTCAACCAATCATCATGAAATTTTGTACAGATATTATAGGACACTTTTTATAAAAAAAAACAATATTGACAGTTATTTAAGGACATATCACGAGCAAAGCCATAGAAACGATTCAAAGACCTTCTATTTTTTTTGCTGAAAATACAAAGATTCTTAGTCAAAATAAACTATTCAAATTTGATGTTTTTCAAAATCAGTATTTTTCAACTGCTCTCATACAGCTTTCACGCTCCTAATTTGGCTGTGGTCGTGGGAAAAACGAATTACATTCGGGGATTAACAGCCTTCAATCCACTCGTAGATTAAAAGCTTGTTAATCCCCTTATATAATTAATAACTAAACATAAACAGTACGAGTATCATTAACAGAATTACTGTCAAAAACAGGTACGTAACTATAGGAACATTCCTCACCTAAACACCAAAAGATGTAGGTATTATATTTAGAGATTTATTCGTTAACTTTATTATTATTAGTTAACACAATATTTATGGCAATTTTTTCGGCTTCTGCTGTTGTTGGTTTTTTTATGGGATTTGTTTTTTCAATTTTTTTTTGTCGACCATAATCTCCTCTGGGCAATTATTTTTTCATTGTGGACAATCTGCTTACTAGATGGTAACACTATTTCTTTTAAATGGTCTGTAGCAGCCAACGTAGGTGGAAGGGACTCGACCATTTTTTCTATAATGTCCAATTTTTCGGCGGTCATGTCACTATAAAGAATTTTTTGAAATGTAGCCATGACTTTACATTGTCTATCTTGGACTGATGAAGACGTTTTTGGTTTCTTTGAAAGCTGGCTAAGAATCACCTCCGACTCGTCATTCTTTTTGCCACAATGAATATGTAAATTGTCATCTTCCATAGTATCTGAAAATTACAAAAATGTCTTACAAATTTTATAGTATTCTTATAATACCGGTTAAATGACCAATACCACACTTTTGAAATTAGAATATGGCTTTAGAAATCAAAAAACAACATTCTGTAGGTAGGTATTTAGAGATTTATACACGAAAAAATACATTTAACTACGTACATCAACACAGATTCTCTATCAACGGCTTCTACTTTTATTTCAGAAGTTATGACAGATGCCAATTAAAACAAATGCTTCTAGAAGTGAATTTAATGTGGGCAAATTAGAAATTTAATTGTTTTAAATTTAAAAAACGGGTTTCAACTGAAATTACCAACACCATTCCCTCTACTGATATGGGCAGCAAGCCCATCACCACTTAAATAAAAAACTTACTTTACATTTTATATGGCTTCATAATTCATTTTGATACCCATATATAAAAAAAATATGTAAAAAAGAAAACAAAAATATATGCTGAAAAAAAAACAATAAAATAAATTATATTGATCATACAAACATACCATCGGTAACTGTTATTGCAGTTCCAGAATTGTTATTTTCCTTTTCCTGTTCCTATTTCTGCCTGTATTGGGCAAGTAAATGTATATGTTTACACATATTAAATTTTATCGATGAATCAAGACATGAACAATAATATTTGTGAAGACAAATATTACACTCAGAGCAAGTAAGTTGACAAGTACAAGACTCCCTTACTTCTTGGATCAAATAAATTTCATTGCTGGATGATGACGGTATTTCCCAGCCATGTTCGGTACCTACGATTGACGAAGGATCCATTTCTTTGCATTGATCTTGTTGTTGTTGGATCCTTGGGTCTTAATATGCCTTTCACCTTTCCCCTCTGGCACATAGTTGCCAGAACGATGACACACAAAATATGTTGTAACGTGGGACTTGAATGTTTCTGTATTCCTTTTAACAAATTTTGAATTTGTTTCATTTTCTATTTTCACTGCAAAAATTTATTTTATGAACAAAAATATTTATAATAATAATCTAAACACTTACTTTTCCATTGGTTAAAATCTTTCATTGAAACAAAAGTGAGATTTTTTGATACTAGTGGAATTTGATGCACATTTTTAAAATGTTGTAGCAAGTCTTTTTTATGCAGACCATAATATTCACAAAGTGGACATTTTCTTGAATTCCTTCCGGTTTTAAGATTACTTCCATCGTCATTTGCCTGACATATTTTTGTTTGTGTTGTATTTTGAACATTATGAGTTTTTAAATGTCGACGCAAACTTTGCCGGTGATTAAAGATTTTTTTGCAAATTTCACAAGAACATGTTGAAGATGGAATGGTCTTTTTATAGCGAAAAGGAGCCAAATCCAACAACTTTTGTGGGTGAAATTTATTCACATGTTTTCTTAAAGTTGAACGTGTGCTGAAGCTGCTTCCACATTCGTTGCACTTATATTTCATGTTACTGTGTAGTGTGTACTGTAACAGTCATAGATTAGGAACACTTTCAATAAATTTCACAAATAAATAACCTCGTATAGAATAACAACACTATATCATCTGACATATGACCATCGATCAAGCGAAGCAAAAGTAAACTTGCACACGCGCAGTCAAATGAATGTTCGGATCCGATGCTCCCATGAGCGGCTAGACGCTAGTTTCACCGACGTTTGAGTCAACTACAAGTTTGAGTTAGGTTTGAACTGTCAACCGGCGGTTATAATCGTACATTTTAAGGTTAGAATTATAAACCAAAGTGGAAAGTCCGTATTTCTTAACTGTTTATTAAACTCTCGTAGGTACAATGTCTTCAACATCATCACAAGATGAGCATAATAACTTGCTTTGGAATGATACTAGTGACTGTGATTCTTCATCTGATTCGTCTGAAAATGAACTGGAGAGAATACAACACCGATCTCCTAGAAATTTTAGAATTCGTTTAGATCATTTTGCAAGGTGAATGATGAATTTAGAATAAGATTTCGTCTTAGTAAAGATACTGTAGTTATGTTGGAGGAATAAATAAGAAACAATATTACGCCAAAAACAGAGAGGTTAGTAGATACCGAACAAAGTATATGTGAATCAATATTATTATATCAAAAACATTTTTTTAGAAATCACGCATTAACATCAATGCAGCAATTGCTATTGGTGTTACGATTTTGTGCTACAGGGTGTATGTTGCAGACAGTCGGTGATTTTGCTGGTATACACAAATCTACTGCAAGTCAGGTGGTCAAGAAAGTAACAAATAGTATAATAGCACTTACAGCAGAGTATGTAAAAATGCCCAGAACACAGCAAGAGATGGAGACAATAAAAAATAAATATTATAACATTGCAAGATTTCCACGAGTTATAGGTGCCATAGATTGTACCCATGTAAAAATTATTACACCAGGTATAATTTTCTTGTTATATTATTTACATATCATTTCGATGATTTTTCTTTTTTGGTTTTTAGGGGGAAATAATGCTGAATATTTTAGGAACAGGAAAGGGTTTTTTTCCATTAATGTGCAAGTAGTTGGTGATTCTGATTTATGGATTAGAGATTGTTAACATTGCTGTTTTTCATGTTTTATATTGTTATCTATAAGTTAAGGTGGTGACATGTTGGTTGCCTAAATAAGGTAATATGTTTTTAGGACAGAATAGTAGAGCCGAGCACCTAATGTTTTTACATAAGTTAGTTGATACAGAACATTCATGTGTAACGCATCGTGCTGTTCTATTTGTAACCTTTTCTATTAAAATTAAAACCTATTTTCAAGCAAAAGTGTCATTGAACTGTTAAACCAAGACCCAGCAAAATTATAACAGGTTATGGGCCCAGCACGCTTCCACTGCGCGTATTTTGAAGAAGTTTTATAAAAACGCACGTGGGCACGACCTCGACCTTGAAGTGGTACGGTTAATAGTTGCTTTGCTGAAAAAGAAAAAGAAAAGATGGCCGACAAGATAGATATCACGACAATCAACAAGTTTAATGGACAAAACTTTCATCAATAGATGTTTCAGTTAAAATGTGCACTGAAAGCAAAAGCGTTGTACGCAATCGCGAATGGTTCAGTCGAAAAACCATTAGAATCTCGGGCACAGGAACTAGAAATATAGGAAAGGAAAGATGCCCAAGCTATGTTTCTAATAACGTCAGCTATGGAACTCTCACAAATAACAATTATCGAGAATTGCGAAACTTCCAAGGAAATGATTGAGAAGGTGAATTCCATCTATTGTCAAAAGTCGGAAGCAAACAAGTTAATGGTGCATGAAAAGTTTCACCTGTATAAGATGAACTCCAACGACACTGTGGCACAGCACATTTCGAAAATTGAAAACCTTGCACAACAAATCAAGGAATGTGGAGACGATATAAGTGAGACTGCTATAATTACAAAAATTCTTAGTACGTTGCCCCAAAAATTCAGAAATGTGAGACAGGCCTGGCTATCGATGGAAGAGAGTAAGCAGAACATCAAAAATTTTACAGCTAGACTCTTAGACGAAGAACGAAGTCTCACAGCAATCGAAGAAGAAGAAATCGCTCTGACAACACTTACACTCAAGGAGAAGAATGAAACGAGTAAAAAGAAGCAAAAGAGATTTCCATTTAAATGCTACAATTGTCATAAAAAAGGGCACATGTCCAAGGACTGCAGAATTCCGAAACAAAGCAGTGAACAGAAAATTGGAGATAACAGAAAGAAAGAAAGGCAAGGAAGTAATGAAACTGCTTTTAACGTTGAAGATGAAACGCCTATATCCTATGATAATTGCTGGATTATGGATAGCGGCGCATCTGCTCACATGACACATCGTAGAAATTTCTTTATGGAATATCAAGAGCTAGAAAACCCAACCAATGTTATACTAGGAAACAACAAATGCCTAACAGTTAAAGGAAAAGGAATCATTAAAATAGAGAAACTGTTAAAAGGAAAATGGTATGAGTCGACAATTACGGAAGTATTGCATGTACCTGAACTAGCCAAAAATTTACTGTCCGAGGGTATACTAACAAAAAAGGGCATGAAAATAGTAAAAGAGAAAGGAACAGCTAGTATTTACAAAGGTGGAGAGCTCGTAGCATGTGCAATACAAGAAGAAAACAATTTGTATAAAATGCTCTTTCGTACAATTTCCAATCAGACAAATGAAGCTAGTGTTGCTGAAAGCACAAGAAATACACTAAAAATGTGGCATGAAAGACTTGGTCATGTGAACCAGAAATATTTACGTGAAATGATCCTAAACAATCTTACGACAGGTGTAAATGTAACTGACATTGACAATTTTCAGTGTGAAGCTTGTACATTGGGTAAGCAACATAAAACAGTTTTTAAAAAGTCTGTACGTGAAAGAAAAAGTTTTCCTGGAGAACTAATATACAGCGACATCTGTGGGCCAATGTCGAAACCATCTGTGTCAGGTGCACGTTACATGCTATTGTTTAAAGACAGCTGTACTGGATACTTAGTAGGATATTTTGTTAAACACAAAAGTGATACACTTGAGTGTTTCAAATTATACAATAAGAAAATAAAGACAAAATTTGGACACCCTGTAAAGATTCTGCATGTGGACAATGGTACTGAATACACCAATAGTGAATTCAAAGCATACCTCGATGAAGAAGGAATTGAATTGGAAAGAACAGCACCGTACACGCCACAACAGAACGGCAGAATAGAAAGGGAAAATCGCACTGTCATGGAAAGTGTTCGTTCTATGCTAATGAGTGCCAATGCTCCAAGTTATTTATGGGCAGAAGCTGCAAATATATATTTTAAATCGCACCCCAACAACCCAAACAAAAACTACCCCATTTGAAGCATGGACAGGTGACAAACCGTACTTAGGGCACACCAAAACTTTTGGATGTGTGGCATTCGTTCATGTGCCAGAACAAAAAAGATCTAAATTAGATGCAAAAAGTAGAAAGCTTGTCTTTGTAGGTTACGATAAGAGTTCCACAAATTATAGACTCCGTCGTCAAAGAAAATTACAATATCACGTGACGTAATATTTAACGAAAGTTCCATGGGCTTTGCCGAAACAGAAAAGCAATCACCGGATTTATTTAAAATAGAAGTTTCGAAAGTGATGAAATATTCAGAGTACCAAGTCAAGGGGAAAATAGAAATGCAGAAGTAGAAATCGAGCCTGAATCAGAAGAAGAAGAGGTTATCCCTAACCTAAGACCACAAAGAAATGTCAAAGCACCAGTAAAATACAGTGACTACGAATTAAACTTTGTTGAAGTAGACAAACCAAAGACATATGAAGAAGCAACTACAGGTAAAAATGCTACAGCGTGGAAAAAGGCAATTGGCGAGGAAATAAAAGCACTAGAAGAGAACAAAACTTGGAAGTTGGTACAGCTACCAGAAGGAAGAAAAACCATTGGTTCAAAATGGGTATTTCGAGTAAAAGGAAACCCTGCAGGTGGAAGTGAATGCTTCAAAGCAAGATTATGTGCAAAAGGTTTTTCACAACAGGAAGGAGTGGACTACTCAGAAATATTTTCACCAACCACTCGTTACGACACTATTCGAGTGCTTTTATCTGTGGCTGCTAATAGAAATTATCACATGAAACAGTTTGACATCAAAACAGCCTTCCTTTATGGCAGTCTAACAGAAAATATATACATGGACGTTCCAGAAAGTGATAAAGTCTGCAAATTGTAAAAATCACTATACGGACTCAAACAAGCATCTCGTTGCTGGAACCAAAAATTTGACAGTGTTCTGAAGCAATTTGGGTTCCAACAGTGCAATGCCGACAAATGTGTTTATCGTGGAAATGTAAACAATATAATAGTACTGCTCGCTATATATGTCGATGATGGCTTACTACTTTCACCAAGTGAAAACGCAATAAAAACTGTACTCAGTGAATTGAAAAATAACTTTAAAGTGAAAGAAAGTGATGTAACCTATTTCGTAGGTCTCGAAGTAAAGCAAAATAAACTTGATAACTCAATTTTTATACATCAAACAAGCTACATAACTAGAATAATCGAAAAGTTTGGTTTACAATATGCTAATTGTGTAGAAATACCTGCTGACCCGCATGCCAGTTTATGTAAGAATGAAACCGACACACCATTTGAGGGGCCATTAGAGAAGCAGTTGGCTCATTAATGTTTACTGCAATAGTGTCGAGACCAGACATTGCATATGCAGTGGGAGTGGCAAGTAGATACCTAAACAGTCCTACAACATCTCATTGGAATGCCGTAAAGAGAATAATGAAATATTTAAAGAATACTCCAAACCTGGGAATAGAATATAAAAAGCAAGGTAGCTATTCTCTACAAGGTTTTTGTGATGCAGATTATGCCGGTGACAAGGAAACCAGAAGGTCTACTACTGGCTATATCTTCAAAGGTGCAGGAGGCGCAATTACATGGTCCAGTAAACGACAACATGGAATCACACTTTATGGTTACGTATGGTTACGACATCTTCTTAGTGAAATCGGTGAGGATTGTGATAATGCGACAACGTTATACATTGACAATCAAAGTGCAATAAAACTAATTCATAACCCAGAATTTCACAGTCGTACTAAACATGTTGATATCCAGTTTCACTTTGTAAGAGAAAAATTTCAAAGTAATGAAATTAACCCTCAATATGTGCAAACAAAATTTCAGCAGGCTGATATTTTAACAAAGGCTCTGCCGAAAATTGTATTTTCAGAATTAAGAGATTTGATCGGTATTAAGGAAAAATAGAAATAAGTTAGATTTTGTATCTGTTCAAATATAGTTTATTGATATGTGTAGATTATATAAAACATTCAAAATGTGGGAGTGTTAACATTGCTGTTTTTCATGTTTTATATTGTTATCTATAAGTTAAGGTGGTGACATGTTGGTTGCCTAAATAAGGTAATATGTTTTTAGGACAGAATAGTAGAGCCGAGCACCTAATGTTTTTACATAAGTTAGTTGATACAGAACATTCATGTGTAACGCATCGTGCTGTTCTATTTGTAACCTTTTCTATTAAAATTAAAACCTATTTTCAAGCAAAAGTGTCATTGAACTGTTAAACCAAGACCCAGCAAAATTACAACAGAGATATTGTTGCACGATGGCCTGGATCTACACATGATCAAACTATATTTAATAACAGTAGAATGAAAACTCGTTTTGAAACGCTAGAGTTTGGTAACTCAGTGCTACTCGGCGATTCAGGATATGGTTTAAAAAGGTATTTAATAACACCAATTGCTAATCCAGCAAGAGAAGTGGAGCACATTTTTAATGAGTCACAAATCAGGAGTCGAAATCCAATTGAAAGATTGTTTGGTGTATTAAAACGACGATTTCCTATTCTATCTCTTGGCATCAGGTTGTCACTGGATTCAGCAATATCTGTTATAATAGCATGTGCCATCCTACATAATATAGCACTCAGTATGAATGAACCGGATCCTGTTGAAGATCCAAATATAAACTTCAACATTGAAGAAGTAAATCAAAACAATATTGTGCAAGACAATACTAATTTTCGGGAAGAGTTTCTTCTGTATTTCATAAATTTAATGGAGTAGGAGCATCAATAATGTTTTACAACATAATATGTAGAATGATAAAATAATTTATTGATACAAATTTGTAATAAAGCATAATTGGTTATATATTTATTAGTAAAACATGTTTTTATTTATTTTTAGTCGTAGCCGAACCCTGTAAATAAGAATTTAAAACTAAACTTAATTCTACAAAGTACAAATATACCAAGCTAATAGGCAACAGTTACAAAATAATCTTAATATATCTTTATAACAGTGCTAAAAATGCCACAGTATGTTTCTAGGTACACATTATATAACAGTTTGATATTACAAGCTTAAATGTTTTTTATCTTGGTCACAGAAACGTTTATAAAATAAAATTTTAATTTATTTATAATCAATTTTATAATTTTGTTGCATAATTAGCATTTGGAAGCAGTAAAAAGACATTAGTAAAACATAATAATTGGATATTTAAATTATAAAACAAATTTGCTGGTTGGGATGTATGTATAAAACAGAACAAAAATAATTATGTACACTAAATTCCCCTCATTTCAAATGTCCAACTTGCTTTTTTAGCAAAAGAATTTCCAACTCTAGCTTTTACGGGCAGCTTCTTTCTCCAACAGTTCTTTTTTTAGATTTTGCACACTTTGCCTTGGATCTTCATAATTGTCCTCTTCATCTTCTGGCTTCTTTCGTTTCACTTGCAATATATTATGTTTTCTACTTTTTAACATTTTTGGGGTATACTTAGACCAATCTGTAAACAATTAAATAAGTCATTTGCAAAAATTCGAGAACACAATTAATTAATGAGTTATCAGTACCAATACGTATTAAACAATAACCCTGCCTCAATTATATCAAGCATAACTTAACCTTTTTTTACTTGCTGACCATCTGTTTCATGTAGAAGTTGTGACGGGGTGCTAGTTACTACTTGTTCATCACAAGTAACTATCGCTGGGATATCCTCCAAAGCAACCTCAGCCCTAGGGTCAATATTGTCATTATTTGCTACAAAATAAAGTATAAATATACCTACATATTATAATTCACTTTACATACATACTTTTCATATCTAACAATTCCACGAGAGTATCACTGTCTCCCTGTCTAGGTTCCAAACCTTCCACCGAAAAGCTGATAATACTTCTTATTTTTTCATATAGCATTTTCAAAATTGCCTTCACTTCTTGTTCGTTCGAACCACCACCAGCTCTGTACAAATTTTGTCGTTTCTGTGCCTCATACTTCCGCACATCTTTCTTCAAATTATCATATTTGCATCTTAATTGGTCAGCTGTTCGTGGCTCTGTAGTCCCTGCATTATAAGTCTGGGCTATTTTCTCCCAAGTAGCATTTTATAGAATAGAAAACGAATACAATGCCTAATAAAAAAAATAATAATTTACCTACTTACTTTTTCATTCCAGGTTGTGGCATCAGTTTTCTTGCACTCAATAACATTTCTGTACCCAATAATAATATCCACAAGTCGGTGGCAGTCTGCATCGGTATAAACAACTCTTTTACTTTTTGTAGTCATTTTAAAGAGTTTATAAATATCAAAATAAAGTTATAGAAACGTGGTAAACACACGATAAACGTAAACAGAAAACTAGCGAGTGAAAATGACAGCGGAGAACGTCTCGAAATTGCGGGAAAGACAAATACTTCATTTTGATTGGTTCTATCTCAACCTGCAGTGTAGACAACATTCAGAAATACACGTCAACTTTAAGTTGGTCAACGTCGACCTGAAGTAATGGTTATAATACAGAATACCCCTTAACCGGCGGTTGAATTTCAACTGACGGTTCAGTAACCGGAGGTTGAATGTTTGCTTTATAATACCAGCCCTAAGTAAGCCCCTTCGGTTAATGGTCGGTTGTGGCAAAACTGTAATATCCTTTTCGTCTACTGTATGAGTGTCTTTGATTTTTGACCAAACAAAATGTATGGCCTTGTAAAGGTAACAAACCCATCCTCCATCGTTTTGCTCTGTCGCGTTTCCAACAAAATGTTTGATTAACTTTTTTGTAGAATATTTAACAAGAACGCAACATCCTCGAGAGATAATATTTTGGAGTCCTTGCCCATCTATGTTATTTTCATCAATATTATTATTTAACAGTTCAGTCATGAACTCCTCAGAATTGTCACTCAACGAATACTGGAGATGTGTGACCACCGTCACTGCTGCTGCTACTGTTGGAAAATGATCGAGGTTTTCGTTTAGCGCTTCTCTTAACTGGTTTCAGTTTTTTAAGGCATATCTATAGCTTCTGTGGATGTTAAGATTTCTGCTCCGGGACTGTTTTTGCTTTCTTTTGTGGTAGTGGCTTTGGTGTTTGTTTAACTGCAGACAATAACAGGTCTTTAAATGACACACTGCTGGTACTAGGTAGGTGAACCTAGTACCAGCAGAACTATTCAGCCCTCTTAGAACTACTTGAGGGGCCTGGTAATGAGTTTCTTTGTTCTTGACCCTTTATTGAAATATTGTTAATTTTCTTCCACTTTTGTGCGAAAGCGTAGAGAGGCCACAATTTTTTATTTTTTTTTCAGGACAATGTCGAGTTCAAACTCGAAATTTCAACATTAAACGAAACTTTATGTGTAGAGGAGACTTTAACAATGTGAAAGTGTCGCAGTGACTTGCGTATGTAATAAGTATTGATTTGTAGAATAAATAATCTCATTAAGTTTTATTTTTTGTTTGGCTTTCGGCACAAGGAAATATGTAAAGCCTTGCTTTTCAATCATGAAATTCGTATAAGCTATCGCAGAGTCAGAAGAAAATTGAGAACATTATCTTTATCGAAGGAAGAAATTTTCTGATTTAACGACAGTTTCGAACTTTATAGAGGAACATGTTCAGCAGCATGGCCAACCACATGGTTATAGATGGATGCACTTGAAATGTTTGCAGAACAGCTTTGTTGTTATTCAAGATATGGTACGACTACTTCTGCAAATTTTAGACCCAGTTGGAGTCGAAACTAGGAGTAGAAAACGACTGCGTATAAGGTAATATAAAAACAAGGGGCCAAATTTTTTGTGGCATATTGTTACGACAAACTAAAACCTTTTGGAATATGCATTAGTGGGTGTATTGATGGGGCTACTCCAGAAAAGTAATATGGCTGAGAGCTGGCTCAAACAGTAATGATCCAAAAGTAATTGGTAGATATTTTCTTGGAACTGTTGAGTTACTAGGAGGTTGTCCGCAGTCTCTACGTGCCGATTTAGGAACAGAGAATGGGATAGTAAAGGAAATTCAAAACATTGTTCAGAGAACATTTAGAAGACGGATATGAGCCAAACACACTTCCTCCTTTTATTTATGGCAAAAGCACTGCAAACCAGAGGATTGAATGTTGGTGGTCCATTCTCAGGAAACATCTCAGTCAATATTGTATTAATGTTTAATTCACTGAAAGACGAAGGATTGTTGACAGGACAGTTGAGAGCAAGGACAAGGACAGTTGAGAGCACTGTGCTGATTCTTCCTTATTGTACCTACTTATCTTTTTAAGGGAAAATATTCAATATAGGTTTAAGGAACAATATATGAAGTAGGCAGCGTTAGAATTTTATTTATAATGCAAAAATGTAATCATACACGTTATGTTCTATTGAAAAAAATACATTTTTCACATAAAAGCTAATTTATGTTCGTAACCATCCTATGTAACAGTTCATAAAATTAATCTCAAAAAATACTAGAAGCACCTTCATGATAATTAAGAAGTGCCAACAGGTTTCACAACACCCTAAAATTTTATACACAATCAAAATTGTACATTTACTTCTGATGTAGGTAACCAGAAATTATAGAAGTGTCAAAATGTTTTAGATAGTCACGTACTTATCCTATTTATCTACCAACCAAGTTTAACAATTGCTTCAGCATTTTCTTAAATGCGGTATTAAATAACGGTACGGTATTAAATAAATAAAATTAAGATATCAAAATCGTAATAAGTAACTATATTGTGAAACTAGGGCTTTATTTTTGAATATTTTTTTTGTCAGCAAAGTGCATTAATTTAATTTATATTATAAGTGATCAAGTCTTGAGGAGTGGAAAATAATTATCTACCAAATATAAAAACAATAAATATTTATTTATTTTATATTAATAAACATCAGCAAAACTAGTATAAAAATATTCTTATAAATCCATTTTCGTATGGATTTTTATGAAAATATAAATAATTTCCTTACTTAAAATAAGTATAAAGCCGTATTTGAAATACACAATAAAAAATAAAATAAAAAAAATATTTCACATAAAATATGAAACTTGGCTTCATAGTTAAAAATAAGGTAAACAACCAAACTGTTCTCTAGATAATATCCATTACCCAAATATTTGAGCTTAAAATATTGTTAAATTCGCTCCTGAAAGTAATAAAATCTTGATATGTGGTTGGCCAATTCTAAAAGACCAGCACACGTATGTGCAACTAATAAGCGGCAGATTCCTTCTAGGTTATTAAATTCGACATGTATTTTATCAGTTGGTAGATCTGATCCAGTATAATATCGTAAAAAAGCTCGCGCTCACATTTTCTTCACTTTCTCTAATAAACTTTTTCAGTAGGTTGCACGATCTTCTGGGCCCAATATATTTTCGTCTGTTTCAATTTTATAAAATTTAGACAATTTTTAACGGTGGGCTGTAATGTATCATAAATGGAGTTTAATGTATTTTGATTCATTACAACAATATTCATTCATTGAACAATTTTTTCCGAAATATGAACGCAAAACATTTGCCAACATATGCAGGCTTTTGAATAATTTCTTTATGGGCAATGTCTTGTTTTAAAAGATTAATGTTATCTTCTTTGGGAATCCATTTGCGTCATATGACGAGATAAACTCTAAAAGTTCGTCTCTTCCTACGCTAGAAAAGTCATCTACAGCTTTTCCCAACATAAGTGCATCACACTTTGATATAATTCTTAAAAAGTTTATGTAAATTTCGGTATCATCCACTTTTACACCAAAACAAGATTTTATGAATTAATAATAATAATAATAATAATAATAATAATATCTCTATCCCTCATTCTCATCTTAGTGATGAGCCCGGAAGTCAGAGACTTGTGTGGGAGAGGGAGCGGCATATTATTATTTTGCGGGCCGCGAGTGCGCCCAGGAACGACTTACGATGTTATAACTTTAACCCTTTAACGGCGAAATTTTTTTTTCAATTTGACCGTAAAATGTTATTAGTTAAGGTGGCCAATAACAAGATTTAATAGAAACTAAACAAAATTTCCGTGAAAATTGCTTTTATTAAAAGAAAATCGCTGTTACCATATGGTAACGCTAGCTGAATAAGTGATGCAAAAATTCTTATTTAGTGTGAAATATTTCATTACAATCTATGCATAAACCTACGTCACATTTGCGGCATTTGGTTCTTATACTGGAGGAACAGCCCTCACCACCGCATCTTCTCCTTTTCTTACCTTCATTTGGCACGAGTAAATGGTTACTGCCATCTTACCGTAAATCATCTGATATCCTGTTCAGAGTTATACTTGAACGAGATGTTGCGGGCTTTCCTGCTCCCTTAGGGGGTACTCCATATTTAGTAAGGTATGATTGCACAATTTGTCTTCTAAAGTCCAACTGAGAAATAGCTTCATATCTCCTGTACATATTCCAAGCATTTACCACTGAAACATCCAACAACCAAGTGAAAATTGCCCACCACCACTTTTTGCGCCTAACACTGATTCTATATCTGGCAACATTCTCATCTAATAAATTAGTACCCCCCATGAAGCGATTGTAATCTGTTATGAGTGATGGTCGGCCGATATGTATGATCTTCTTTTCAGCTCGAGAAAATCGTTTTACGTAGATGTTTGGACTTACACCATAACAAGTCGAAGCTGCACTGACGACGTTGTTATCGACCCACTTGACAACAATAATACCATCGTCTTTATTCAGACTTGAAGTAATTCTTCCCTCTTTTTTTGTTTCAAGACATCTTTTTTATTTAGCAACGGACAAGATTTGGGAATGCGATTTTCTCGAATTGTTCCTGTGCCATCTTATCCGAGCTGTTTCAGATAGAATAGAACATTGAAACCAGTGAACAAATTGTCAAAATAAAATTTGAAAGGCAGGTTTCTAACAGCTTCTGGAAACTCGTGAATCATATTTATCATTGGTCCAATATTTTTTCCAAATTCTTGTTCAAATGAAAGATTTCCTTTTGGATTAGTTCCCTGATATAAATCAAAATTCACTAAATATCCTGATGGGGCATTCAGACACCACATCTTATATTCGAACCTGATTGGCTTTCCACGGATGAATTGCTTGCATGAATGTCGCCCAAAATATTTTATCATTGATTCGTCGAAGTCCAAGTGTTGTTCTGGAATCCAGTTTTCTATAAACCTTTGTTTTAGCATGTCCATAATGGGCCTAAGTTTCCATAGCTTATCTGATCGATTAGGGTTTCAATTGTCTGCACAGTGTAAATATCTCAGTATTTGCCGAAATCTATCCCTTCGCATTGCATTACTAACCATTTGGTTTCTCATGTCATCTTGAGAGTCCCAATAAAAATCCCTACCAGGAAGCTTTGAATATCCTGTCAAAATAAGAATTGCTAGGCAACATTTTATTTCAGCAACTGTTATTTTCGGATTTGCATGATTTAGGAATAAAGCGTATTTGTTAGATTCGTTGACAATGAATTGAACAATGTCGTCATCTATAAACTTCTCAAATATTTCAACGGGTGACAAATATCGTGGGCGGTTTGATTTTGGAAATTCCCTTGGGGCCGGAAAAATGTCTCCATCTATCCAAGTTATATTCGTCTTACCTGGACGCTCTGGTATATTGTGAGTCACACTAGTAGTCGCTATAACGTCAGTGACTTCTACAACTTGAGTAACCTCATCAGGTTGAGTAACCTCCGGTTCGTTATCACTTTCAGTCTCAGTGTTGTGAAGTTTGATTTCAACTTGAGCTGAGAGCTGTTGTCTGTTGAGATTGTCGATCATACCTCCTTCATCTTCGTCGGCCGAGTCCTCGTCCGTGAGTACATTGGAGTCTGGAGGTTCTATGAAAATATCTCTAACATCCAAGTCGTCCTCATATGCCATATTTAGGGCCTCTTCAAGAGTAAAACCTCGCCTAAAAAACAATTTGCTTACGTAACTGGCTAGCGTTACCACTTTGTAACACAAAAAAACACGCGCGAGAGAGCAAAAATATGATATAAAACAACTACCTTACTAATCAAGCATAAAGGTAAACATTTATTTAACATAAACCACGGTTATTACAACACTTATAATGAAAACAAAAAATTTACAGTACTTACTCTAAACAAAAGTCCACCGTTTGGTCGGCCATTATGTTATTTCAAATTTAACACAATATCACACCAAAACTATACGAAAAATCAAGACTGCAAGCTGTACGTCAGGTTGAAATACTATCTAACAACTGATTGACATAATCTATAGTCGTATTTCATTATAGAGATGGGCTATTTCGATTTATATAGAGATGTGTGTTACTGTTACCATACGGTAACGTTAGCTGTTCAAGGGTTAATTACTATTTAGTACGAGAATAAGGGAAACCTGGAAAACCTTATTAATTAAAGTGTACAGTAGGTTGTTAGCCATTTATACAGTGATATTGTAGTACTAGTTGCATATTAAGATCGCTACCAGCCTTATACACACAGATTTAATACTGGAGCAATTAGAAAAAGTTGACCGCGTCAACCGCGGCGAACGATTGAAAACCAGACGTCTTAACCGCTCGGACACCGAGCTTCTTAAAGACAAATTTTAATTGGGAAATACCCCACCAACTCATAACCTTTTAATAATATTTTAGCAACCGCCTTCCACTGCTCTTCGCCAAAATCATTCCGTAAATACGGCACTTTCAATTCGGTTCCAATGGTGCATTTGTCATAAAAACTTCCCCAGAACTCGGACAAAGAATCCCGTAACACACCTTCAAGGTCTTCCCCATACTCTGAACTTCCATTTGGTAGTATCATTTCACTTCTAATATTTTCTATTTCTATGTCATGTTGACAGGCTAACAGCACTTCATCAAAAATATGGCCTCAATGTAATTTCAGTAGTGTGGTATTGTTTTCCACATTATCGTTGGTATTAGTTGCGGCTTCGTCGGTTCAAAAAATAAATGAGCAAAGTCCTGTAATGAAAATATCACATACAGCTGGGTACAAAAAAAAACAACAGATAGGTACTAAATATTTTTTATATAGATCTTATTATTTTCCACAAATCTTTAGGTTCTCTGTTCAACCTTAATGCAAATGCAGCATTTATTATGTTACCATTTTTTAAATTGTTTTTGATAAAAATTAAGTGCTCACTTGCATAAACGCCATTATATAAGAACTGTTAAAGATATAGGGCGATATATTGGTATGAAATTTAAAAAAATTACTACTATTTAAAAAATTAAATACTTCATGCACATCTATCATAAAATAGGTAAACCGGGGTTACTTTGCATAGGATTTCGGCTATTTTTGGTCACAACTTTTTTGTTTGTTAAAATTTTAGGATATGCTAAAAGTATATGAAATTTTCATGTTTTGACTAAAGGTGTACAAGGTTACATTTGGAAAATTATAACGAGAAATGTGTTTTTTATTTTTTAAAAACTTGGCAAAGTCACCTAACGATCGGGGTTACATTACCATTGTATAAAAATCACACATTTGACTAATTTATACCTGTCCAATGGGTGACTTTGCCAACAGGGCATGTTTTTAAAACCTTTCTTTAAATACTAGTTAAAAAATTCAGCGAATTTAACCAAATATAAACGCATAATATTGAAAAGAAATATATATATAACCGTTAAAACATAAAAATAAACTTTTTATTCTTATTTAAAAAAAAACAAAAAACAAACACATAGGTATAACTAGTAATATCAATATATAAGTACCTAGTTATCACAAAATATATAGGAGCAACTTTATAAATTATACATTGTAAGGTCAGTCTTGAAGCAATGACAACTTCTGTGGATTTGTGGCGAGGGTAAAACCTTCACCACATCCATCACGGGTACCATAGAACTGTCGTCAACAGGAGGGAAGATGAAGCCATTTTTATATTTTCTCATGAAGGTGACATAGTATGAATCGTCTGCTACGTCTACAATTTTTCCGATGAAGTGTCTCAGTTTCTTCTTTGTAGGAAAGGCCACAACCACAAAGTCTCCAGTCAAAGGGTGCCGTATTTTTTCACTGGAATCATTACTTTCTTCTTCGAAATATTCATTTTCTTTGTTTTCTTCTGATTTCTCTTGTGTGTCGCCTTCTGCTTGTTCTCTATCTGAAGACAGAACATTTGGTGCTGTATCTTCATCGGATTCTTCGTTGTCGACTATTTCATCTGCCCTCTGTTCCTCTGACTGAGCATTAGGAAGTTCAAAGTCTTCCACAGCTACTGATTTTCCAGGTGCGACTCTCACCATTTTCTTTTTTCCTCTTGATGTAATAGTAAGGGTTGACTGAGGTGAACGAGTATCCTTTAAATAATCTAATAATACATTGCTGATGGACTGGGACACATCCTCTGACAGTCTGTAATTAGGCAGTTTCTTTAAAACTTCATTTCGATTGAGAGGTATTATCCCACAAGAACGAAATGCACTTCTAATATTCTTTTTGTCTGTATATTGCAGCTCATTCACCAGTCTTTTTAGTAAATGTGGGAATGTACTTTTATTCACAGCGTTTTCCTTTGGGTTTCGTAATTTATAATCTGTAAGAATACTCCTCCATTTTTTTTTCAATGGGCCATAATATCCGACGTCCAGTGGTTGGCATATATGTGTCGAATTTGCTGGTAGAAAAACGCATCTAATCTGAAGTTGCTGACACCGTTGGACGATGTGTAAACTCAAATGGGATGAGAGGTTGTCCCCTATGATCACTTTTGCACCTTGTTTTTTTGCAGCCCATGGTTCAACCACAGTTGTGAACCAATCTTCAAAGCAGTGGGAATCAAACCATCCCAATTTGGTTCTGTTATAACGTGTTCCCGGCGGTCCTCCTATTGTCCACGCATCATAGATTCTTTCAGCACGGTAAACAACATAAGGCGGTAATATTTCGGCATCGCCGGTTATTGCAAACATAAGAGATATGGACGATTTTGTTGCATTGATAATTCTCTCAGGATATTTGGTGCCCCTTTTAAAAACACATCTCGTTGACCCAGGGTCGTCCGAAAGGTTTGTTTCATCATAGTTCAGTATATTGGAGACGGGTACTCCTGCCAAGCTTCTTTCAAGATTATCAAAATAATTTGTCATCTCTTCATCAGTCTTCTCAGCCCTAACGGACTTTATATTTTGACAACTTCTTTCACTGAGTTTGTTTTCATTCCGTTCCAAGAAGTTCAAGACCCATTCCCGTCCTGTTAAATTATCCTCCAGCTTTTGTATTGTCTTCCCAGTACGATCTAAATATCTTTTCACAACCATTCTTACATCCATAGTGGTCAGGGGACTCCCAAATTCAGCAGCCACCAGTAAAACATCTACGAGATGGCGCTCTTCTACTTCCGTGAGAGTAAGTTGTCCTCCAACTCTTCCGGTATATCGCCTATGTACTTTATTCCATAGAGTTCGATATGGGATATTAAATAAACGTTCAGCATCCTTTAATGGCATACCATTTCGTCGAATTGCGTTAACAGCCCTGTTTAAGGTATCTTCGGAATAGTTCCGGTAGTGGCGGTTACCTAATTTTCTTTTGTATTTACGCGGCATCTTAATCTAAAAAAAAAGAGTTGTGGCAAAGTCACCCAAGTAGTGTAACCAAGTTAAAAAAAAAAATATTTTTCTTTAAACCAATTAACAAAAAATCTTTAAATAAATATAAGAGCATGTCAAATATATGCATTACACAATGTATATACTCCAAGACGAATATTATGCTTTGTTGTACTTACCCGGGTCTTAAAATTTACCACAAAAAGTTTCCTGACAAATTCCTCAACCGTCCGAAGTGTTCTCAACGGCGAACTGTTAACAACTGCTACCCCGATCTTATAGGCATGTGTTTAGGTCAGATAGTGCTGCAATTTCAGGTGGTTACCGCCAGGGGTGCGTTTGCCATTGTGACAATAGAAGCAATAAACCATTTTTATGCAAAGTCGCCTGCGATAGCAAAGTAACCCCGGTTTACGTGATACTTGAAAAAATCGTAAAGTAGGTATTACTTTTTCTGTCAATTTACACTTTTTCTGTAAATTTACACTTTACTAGATAGGTGGTGTCTGGCTAGGTTCACTTTATACCAAGCTAGTGTTAGAATTGATATTTCTTATACAAGGTGTTCACAATTGCCTTTTGAAGTCCTACATTTCAAATGAATTTTTTGCAGTTTTTTTAAATACGATACTCTGTATTTTATAAAAGGATTATTTTAGATTTTGAAATTATGTATAGTGGTAGCCATAGAGGATCTATGGGTATATCTTAATTGTCTGGCATGTAAAAACATTATTAGTCGGTCTTTCTATAAACTGAAAAATGTCAAAAGTCATAGAATTACATGATTTTCAATCCAATTTGGAAGAAACTTACTAGGGAATAATGGCTTTAAAAATACTAAAAAGTTACATTAATTATTATTAATTTTTTTTTTTTTTCAAGATCTTTCTTATCTCAGAAGACGGACGATGTAAGTACATATTTATGCCTCAAAATTCCATGCTCTATAATTGGACTTACTGATTGTCAATAATGAAATATGGGTGTATAACTTAACAATATACCTACTGTTTTATTTTAAAAACAAAAAATTTACTGAGATATTATTTTTCATAGCTAAAAAGAGCTCATAGCTTTAAACCTCTTAAAAATAAGTAAACTTTGTATTTCAAGAACAAAATATAATTCGTCACATGTCTTAATAAAACGTTAATAAGATAAATGAATGATTGCAATTAAATTATATAGCAGTACCTACCTTGTTATCCATTTCTTTTATTCACTTCTGGCACTGAAGCTGAACAGTAGGTAGTTTTAACGAGTTTAAACTCGAAATTTCGAGTTCAAACTTGAAATTATCCTGAAAAAAAAATAAAAAAAGGGTGGCCTCTCTACGCTTTCGTACTTTTGTATAAGATCGGAAAACTGTCCGAAATAATATTTTTATTAAAAGGAAATATTCTTCCCTTTCTTAATCCATTTGAGATGACATCAGGAGAAATAAGTTTCCATGTCTCACACAAGAACTGTGAAAACACCTTTTTGAGTAATTTTTAGGTAGGGAATTTACAAATATTTATTTTGCGCAGGTTTTAAAGACATTGTATTATTTTTTTTTATCTAGGACAGAACTTCAGTACTATGTAAGTATTTTCTATTACAGGTCGCGATAATACCTACAGATACACAGTAAAATATGATAGCTCTGAAAAAGGTACGCTTTTACAAAAAGAATTTGGGGTTTAAGCCACGCGAAATTTTAAATCCGTAGGTGTCCGCGAAAAGGCCTTCGGGCTATCGAGAAATCATTTTTATGACTGTCTTCTTTAGGTTGAGTAATAACTAATAGTTTATATTATACTCCTAGGACAAAAAATAATATTAATTTCATTAAATCAATACATACAGTGTGTTCTAATTTTGTATTGGTAGTTTTTATAAGAAGTAGGTATTGTTATCGTTTAGCTAGTTTTTAAAATCATATACAGAACAGAGTATTCGATCATATTAATTTAATTCAATCGATACATACAGAGTATTCTAACTTACGTAGGCTATTTTATAAGTAGGTATTGTAATTCATTTTTGTTTAGTTTTTATAGAGAAAGTATAAAGGAACCTACATTGACTTAGATAGAAAACATAAATATAAATATTCTCGGCTTCAACTGCAGTAGATAAGCTATGCCGTTACTTAGTTTCAGTAGATAGAACATACTGTTTTTTAGTTTGAGGTCGGGTATATATGAAATTGTATTTTAAAATTGATAGTTATAACAGCCTGCCTATTTTTGCAGAGTCATCTGATCTTGAACACAGTTGTAAAACATATATAAATATTCTCCCTTAAAGCTTTTAGTAGATGGGATATATCAGCCATTTAGTTTAAAAATTTTCTGTTGACAGTATGGAAAAGGTAATATTAGTATACATTATTAACATTGTACATCTCTTGGCGATGAAAATAGGAGATTTAAATAAATAGTAGTAAATACTAGCAGATTATCTAGATAAATTTGCGGATGATCAGTCGTTGCTCAGTGATAATATAAATCGTTTAAATTGTAAAATATAGACGGAGGCTTCTGGATGTTAGACCGAGATAAATATTCTAAAGAAAAAGTATTTGTTACTGTGTGTTCAAATAACTACCATTATTTATTTAAACATAAAGCTATTAGACCAAATATTTTAATTTTTATGTTACATTTTGATAACTTTAGGTTGGGGAAAAATATTAAATTCAAAATGTATTTTTGAATTTAATATTTTTCTTTAATATTTTCTTTAATATTTTTTTCTTTAATATTTTTCTCGTCCAGGCCAGAACAATAATCATTTTACGCTTCACGTGTTTTATGGTCACGCGTCACATTTTTATGGTCACGTGAAAAGAGCACACGGTAATCATAATACCTTGATCGATATCCAGAGACCAGCCTTATCCAGAACAAGTCAACTAGCCCCACCCCCACCGTACCTTATAGGTGGGCTGCATGGGTAGTTGTTTCACTTACGTTCTGCTGCTCGAGGTGATATGTGCGCAGGATGACAAGTGATATCAAATTCTTTTTTAAAGCAAAAGCCTTGAGAAAAATAAAGAAGCTTAAACTCTCCGATATCTTTATTGAACAGTGGTTCATTGATAAGCAGCCCTCGTGCTACATAATCTACGTGGATTGCAAACCTATGTCGTTTGCCATGACTACTACTATCAAACCAAAACCTATCACTAGTATCAAAATAAAAACGATTTAGTTTACTCGTTTTATTTAAAAATATTTTACATCTGGAAATAATATAAGATTATAGATATAGATAATACATATTTTACATCAGGTAATAATTATAATAATATAAGGGTATAAATATAGATAACACATATTTTACAACAGATAATAATTATAATATAGCGGTACAAATATAGATAATATTACAAGAATGTAAAAACAATAACAGTAAAAACAAAATATATACAACTTATTGAAAAGGTTCATATCTCGATTTTTTGAAGCCATAGGGTAGAGAGCTATGGTCTTCAAATAACCTCCTCTTGATGGAGTGAGGCTTATATTTTTTAATTTCCTCTCTTGTAATCACCTCGTGCTCTTTTGTCCTCCGAATATAGTTCGCAGTGATGTATACAGGGTCTGAGGGAGCTATAACCATGTCCTTTATTGCTGCAAAGTTTATTAGCTGAGAGGTTGCGTAATTTAGGGAGATACCCTTCACTTTACACACAATTTCTTCCCTCTGCTTGTTGGTGCAGAAAACCTTGTATGCGTAGTTCTTTGGACCTCCGCTGACGAACTCTGATGTAACTGCCAGGACCATACCCGTTCAGCTCGTCGGTCATGTCCCCGATGAACTCCCCCGTTGGCACAACATACTCCCCCTCTCCCGAGACGTATTATGACAGAGTCTGTGTCGTAGTATAGCACCCTCTGACCCAACTACTCAAGGTAGCTGTACAGCTTGAGCCGTGCTTGGGTGGTAACGTAAGCTGCGAGAACTACATTAACGGTGGTTTGAGGATCATACGCCTCCTCCCTGTGCTCCCAGTTCACGACGAGGGTGTCTTCGTTGATTGGGAGCACGCTGTTAACATAAATCGAGGGGTTTGCTATCATGGAGAAGAACTCTTCGGGGGCTCTAACGATACTAGTCTTTGGCTGATTTTGTCTGACCTAATTTATCCCAGAACGAATTTAATATCAGTTTGGCCAGAGAGCGAAGACTAGGGTGTTCCGCTATTTTGGCATACTCTAGCCGAAGGTTCTCTGTCAAGAAACTCGTCGTTATAGCGGTCTTTCTACTTCTGTGTGTTACAGTGGCAAGGCCAGCCTGAGGCCTCCTGCTTCACCTTAATGAATTTATTCATCATGTCGGTAAAGAAGCCGCCCGTCTTGGTCGTCTTATTAAATTGATCGACTTGATACAACCACACCTCGAAAACCTCTTCTAGGCAATATCCTTTATTAAGAGCTTTCACAGCCTCGTCCACCACCCATGTGCCGGTAAGAGCTCTCTCTTCCTCGTCGTGATGGCATTCATCTGTTCGCCGCAAGTGCGGCAGAGCACAAACATAAGTTTGTTGTTCATCTTGGCGGAAAGGACGGGGTGTTGGAGATCTTGAGGCAGCAGAATCTTGCATTTGATTACCTCATTGAGATCTGTCAAGTCTTTCATGCTTTGGGACATTGGTTGCCCACATGCACTTTGGGGTGGCCGACGTGGAACTTGCCATACTTGCAAGCCCACGGGTACAGGCTGCACACGTCCACGTACTTGATCTTCTCCCCACACCTGTAGTACTCGACGGTGTTCCCTGTGCGGCCGCCGTAGAAAGTGTCTGGTGCTTGAGAGGGGTGTTGGCGAGTAGCGGGTGCTCGTGGGTGTATGTTCTGAGCTCCTCCATCTGCTGGAGCTGTTTTCTGAACCTGCACTCCCACATTTCGGTGACGTCATACCCAAAGGTTCTCAACCTCTCTGTCTTGACGGTGGTGGCCTCGTATCTAGTGTCTGGGTGGGGTCGTCGTGCATGGGCTCGTCACGGCCGTATTTGAAACACGAGGGGCAGCCGTGAAACTCAAAGATCTGTTTGGTTTTCTCGTACTAACCATCAACTTTGATTCCCTGTACTATGGCCTCCTGCTGCTTTATAGCGTGCCTAATATTTATTCATGCTTCTGGTTTGCTCCTCCCATACCAGCCATTGGGTGACTATTTTGGACTGGATGTCCCGCCACCTGTATCCTCCTTTAGGAATTATGCCTATGGGGTTTGGTTTAAGGAAATTCCGTCTAAACACATTGTTACAGGCCGAGGCGATTATGCAATCGTTAATAAACGGAACCACATTTCCAGTAAGCATAAATTGATGTCGAAATTTGAGACAGGCCTCTGTCAAAATTTTCACATCCGATACACAGTACTCTATCAAGTCTATCAGGCGAGAAAGGTCTCTCTCTGTCGCCCTCCTTTATTGTGTCGGGGCTGTCTATACTCGGCAGGTGATAGGGGTCCAACATAGTTTGCGTTTGCCACGGTGTTGAAGAGGTAGGGGAAATACTCCTTCTTAAACCCATCTCCAAGACCGAAAGCCTTGGGCAGCTTGGACAGGGCCATGGGGAAATAGTTCAGAGAGTCCAGGAACTTGACATAAGTTATTAAAGTTATATAAATTTTACACCCGTAAATTGCACCCCTAAAGTGTACATCTTAATTGCACCCGTAAAATTAGTAAAAGATTATAATATCTATTCCTTTTTTATAGACGAATAATAAAAATGAAATTACGAGTTCACCAAGCACCAACACCATCAGCAACAATATCCTTGGCAACATAATTTGTTGCCTCAATGTACAAACATACAGAAACTCGATGGATCACAATTAAAAATTAATCCGCCGTCTTCTGAAGTAATTTTTTTTGTTTAAATACTTTTTTAAATTTGTTATTGTGTATGGATCCGCACATCTAACTCTCTGTTGTCCCATTGTTTCACCTTTTCTGATAGACAATTCTGGATGTCTCTTGAGGACATTGTTAAACCATGTTTCCAGGAACCTTTTATTCCATCTAGTTTTCATTTGTATGCCATTCACGAATTGAGTTACGAATTTAAGTGTTTCAAGTTTTGTAAAATCATATCCTAAAGTTTCACATTGCTTTAAAAATAAGGCAAGTGTTTTCATCATTTTCGGATAGTTCAGGTTTTCTTCCAGCCCCGATGACAAGTTTGGCGTTCTTGCAATGTTTTCCTAAAGTTGACCAAGGTACTTGAAATCTGCTTGCCGCTGCGTCCAAAAAAACAAAACCTTTATTTTTAACAGCATCCATCGCTAATTCCATATTCCTTGCTTTATAGGTACATCGTTTTATGTCAGTTTTACGTTTGCCAGGCATTTTGGCGCTCAAAACGAAAATATGTCTACTTGAAAATCGCAGAGTGTATAAATCTCTTATTACCATCACCTTTATCTCTTATTACCACCTAATTTTATTAAATCTCCTGTAATAAGAGACACTGAAATAACTAGAAAAGTGTATAACATGTTGGAATGAGAAATATTTTGCTGAAACGTAAACTCAAATTGCATGTTTGCAAAATACTTCCGCGACATCAAAACCAAAGTTGTCGGCAATAATTAATATACTGTGGTAATACGAGATCATGTTAGCACTACTGTCAAATGTAAATTGTATTTTCAAAAAAATTATACCTTGTCGCTTACCTTTTTGTTGTAAACACACTTAATAATACACTAGATTATCTATTACAACTTTGTTGACACATTCAAACCTTTTATTTTCAATTTATAAGCATCGTCTCTAATTACCCATGTCTCTTATTACGGTACCTTACCCTACTCCTTTTAACAATAAAAGTGTAGTCAGACTAATATTTTTTTGATTTTGTATTATTTAAAAAAGTTATTACAATCGTCAATTAGAAGATTCGTTTGTTCCTGTAGGTCGGGTAAATTCATTGTTTCGATCATGGCTGCCATGTTTTCACGTATAGCCTGTCCTTGATGCCTCAAATTCTCGCCTTATACCTCATTGGGGAAAGTCAGGAGAGCGTCGTACACTTCGCCAACATCTCATTCAAAATCCGGATCTTGCAACATTTCTGCAATATTGTGTAATACGATGCAGGCCAAAATCATTTTCCAATTTTATCCGACATACGTACCCTAACATAGGAAATCTCTCTTCAGCTAGCCAAAACATGTTCAATAATCACTCTCTCTTAGCTAGAAGTTTGTTATATTTTTCTTCACGGGCAGTCTGCGGATTACGGAAAGGTGACATTAACCATGGTTCAATTCCATATCCTTAATATGCTAATAATACCGTATCTTTTGTTCTCGTCATTATCCGACGCACCTCACAGTTTCTTCAAATTCGAGTATCATGTAGAGCCTGGCCATGTTACACCCACACTTGTAAACAAATACCTCGCGTTACATGTCGCCTGAACATTAAGTGACGGCTAGCACTTTCGGTTAAAATACTCGTCTTCATGGTGTTGTGGTTTTGGTATACTCGTGTGAGTGCAATCCAAGACTCCTACTACCGAAGTTATATTTGTCCAATTTGCTTCGCGTCGATTAGCGCGTTCTCGTTATTCGGAAAATGTATCTATTGGGGGGACCTGCTCCACAATTTTTGGCCATAACACTGTTTGCTGTACGGGATACTGTTGACTACTCCACTCCTAACTCTTCACCTATACATACCATTTTGAAAACCAGGGTCAGCAACAACCGACTGATTTGACAACTTTAATAAGAAAACAATAATTAGTAAACGGAACCTGTCATGCGTCTGCTCTGAACTGGATGCATTTTTGAAAGGAGTAAATGCTTGGAATTTAAAGTAAATACTCTCTTTTATTCATAAGAGAAAGAATATTTACTTTTTCCTGGACCATTTTTTGCTTTCAACTTATGAGTAATAACGTATGGATTTTTATTCATACCACTTGTAGGATTTACTTCAGATTTTGCGAGAAAAAGCAAATGCTCTTTTTTTTCATATGGGCTATTATAATCTTAAACAATTAATTTATTTTGGTAATTTATTTAAATCAATAATGTAAGTCACCCAATTACAAAATATAATACTTAATATCGCTGGCTTGATGACATTTTTCATAACAAATGGATAGGCCGCAAGGGAACTATTGAATATCCAGCTACATCACGGGATTTGACGCCATCAGACTTTTTTACGCCATTTCTTATGGGGCCACTTAAAAAGTAGCTTAGCCGAAATGCAAGAGAAAATTGATAAAATGGAGAAATCTAGTTCGTCAGCTGTTGCCCGTGTATCCCAAGACTGGGCAGTGATTCAGCATCTGTAAGCGCAGATGGCCACCCGGTACATTAATTTTTTTCACATAAGTGGTCATTATTTGGGTCAGAACTAACAATTTCTGAACATGTTAAATATTCTTTTATGAGTTTTTCTTTAGCTTTACTTGGCTTTTTATAAAGCACATTTTTTTTTATTTTCTTTTTAGTTGAAAAAAAACTTGTTTTTGAATTTTTTTATTTCCTGGTTCACGACTTGTAGGTAACGATTTTGCTTGGAATGATGCAATTGATGTACTCTGGTGGTTGTCAATATCGCTTGTAGAAGTTAATAATGCACTGCATTTTAAGTTCTGCAAAACGTACTGCAAATTTTCAGTGGATTGAAGTTTTTCAACATTTTCAATGATTTGAAAACATAGGGACTTTATTTCTACGACGGTTGTACTATTTTTTTTTTAATTGGGCAACTTATGCTTTTAACAAGTTGATTAACTTCCTCATTATTATTATTCTTCTCCTCATCCATATGAATATTATTAATATCATTAATTCTGTCTAAATGTAAACAAACATAATGGATGTGTTTGCAAATTGTGTGTTTTATTACAAAATCAGTGCAGGAGCACTCAAATGAATGAAGACAAATATTGCAGATTTTGCAACACAGAAAACAGCATATACTAGTATTATTTTTACACACTGAAAACTCCTTATCACCGTTTTTCAACAAGTAAACACAATAATCACCCTCACTATTACAAGTTACTTCATATTTTAAAACTATTGCAGTTCTGTGTATAGCATAAATATTGGTAATGTGATCTGTTGTCTTACCTTTTGTGAGTTTAATAAGTCTATCAATAGTTTTGTCTAACAAATCGAGTCGTTGGACTTTCTTGCCATCTAGGTAAGTATATTTGATTATCCTATTGCGACGCGCTTTCTTCTATTATGTAACAGAACGGATCGCTATGATAGCGCGGCAAGCAAAGCAATAAAATAAAATAAAAATAGGAAATACTCAACAAGATATTCTCGTCAGAAAACTGACTTGTTTTACCCAACGTCAATCGTAGAGTAGGGGGGGTTGAATAAGTTATATCCTAAGGGCGCCACTAGTTTATGTGAGCCACCCAAAACTAGAAAGGTCCCTGGTAGTTTAGGAATCCGTTCTCAAGAAGTGCAACAAAAATAATTATATACCTAACCTATCTAATATACAAAATACACATATACCTACATATATGCTATAATACGTAGATATCCCTATTTGTATATCCCTTGATATACCTAAATAATATCTTCAAAATTCTTTTCACAATAACCTTGCTTACTACCTTATTATTACTATTATTATTTATTTTCTTTTAATTTCGGTCCACAGGATCGTCAAAAGATTATTTAAGTTCTTCCAACCCTGTGTATATTTAACTCTGGAAATCTTATAGAGTCGAGAAGAGAAACAAGTTTTTAATGTAAACAAAATTAAGCTAATTTTATTGAGGGTGGAATATCTGTACATATGTATTAAAGAAAATATGTGAATAACTTGAATATGTGCTAGCCTAGGACGTGCTCATTTAATTTCTAAGCTATAGTTATATAATATTAGATCTATAGATACGTATATCACATGCGTATTTGATTATTGCGGGCAGTGTATAATAAACAAAAATGATCCAATAGTTGGAAGCATCACCGTACGTGTACACGTAGAGTTTACAATGGTATTCAACAAATGTATACCTACATACATGTAGAAATATATAATAAAAATAGTGTACTTGTTAATGTACTGCTAGTAGGTAGAAATATTACTAATATTATCGCACAAACTATCGCAAAATTAACAATCCAAAGTGTACTCACTACAGATGATCTGTATCTGTACTCTCTTATCTTTTAGTCTGTATATTGACTTATGGTACTTACAGATATAGGGCAATAAGGATAATAATTTAAAAATAAATCAAAGAGGGAAAGAAATCATGCAAATCTTAGCTGAATTTTCCTGTTGGTGCAATACCATCCACCAGGTAAGTGGGACTGCTCTCAGCCAATGACTAGAGTCTGGATCGAACTGAAAAATCTGTAGGTAATCTCTGGACCGCGGAACGTCTCACTAGGTTGTAAGTAAGGTTGAAATGTAAATATACCAAATATTACGCCAAATACTAAAACCCTAAAATAAAACTTGAGTTACATAACGCGATAGGTAACAAGAAATGATTAAAATTACCTCTTGGAGGGTTTCCTTTCTAACAAGATGAACTCAATTACTCAAATGCCTTAGGATGTAGTGGCTCACACTAAAAATTAGCAAATGCTTAAAACATTTCTAAAATATCCATGTGTTTGTACTTACAAATGGAGGAATACTGCCTAGCTAATAATAAATCGGAGAATTGAACAGTTGGTTTATCTAGTAAATCCCAGTAATTTGGCTAAATTAAAATTCAATACTCGACAACCACTTAGCAGGGCAAATTCATACAATGTCAGTAGTAATTCGCTGACCAGCGCTAGTGAAAACTAATAAAATATAAAATTTTACCTTATACGTATGCAACCTTATTTACTGAAATTAACTATTGTTGGAACGACCGAATTAAATCGTTACACTATGCATACTTTGAATGTGCATATTCCTGTTTAAGCCAGCATTTTTTCGGTAGCAATATGCCCACTTGTGTTAGTATAATAATTCGCATAAAGATAATCAAACATATTTTTGGTCTCAGTCTTGTTGCTGTTTAAAATTTCTAAAAAACCATGAAATTCTGTCAAAACGGTTTCATTTAAAGTGCATTGCAAATATTTTAGCGTTTTATAGACTCACTTTTTAGTTCCATTATCTGCGATTTTGTTCAAATTTTGCTGCCATGCCCGATCTGCTCATCGAAACTTGAGAGATATGAGGGCACAGGATGGGATAGGATTTTTTCGGTTAACCATGGGTCTAAATCGTTTCCAATTCCTCTTGAGGGCGCTGCGGTTTGACAGTGTTGATGACAGATAATTTAGGAGGCAATTTGACAAATTGGCTCCCATCAGAAATGTTTTCCAAAGCTTTATTCAGCGATGCAAAGCCAGTTATTCTGTGTGTGCATTTGTCCCAAAAAATGCTAGAATCTTTTCGCGGAAAGTGTTAGTTATGGGCGATATTTCTATACCGGTGACTTAGAGGGTCACTGTTACAACCGGCGATCTAAATCTCGGCAAAACAGTGACTCTGGTCGCTGTCACCACTGTCGCCGACGATGCCCGACACGACTCGCGTGTGCTCGCTGGTCGCCGCCTGCCGCGCCTGAGAATTCAGAATTCAGTAATTCAAAATTCACTAATCAGATATTCGATATCGACATATATTCGCCATTCGGATGGGGATTTAGTTTAGTTTAGAATCACGTCACGAATCAATTTATCTGGTCGCTGGTCGTAGTCGTGTGGGTCTTGCTCTTGCCGTCTTGCGTTATTTTAAGTAGTTTGAGTTTTTGGTTGGAGTTAATTTAAATAATATAATAAATATTATTTGTTATAGTATTGACTATTATGTTGTCGCCTCCTAAACGTCAAAAAACGAGTGATATCTGGAACTTTTTCACGGTTGATGTTGATAACTATGCCAAGTGCAATATATGTAAGAAAAAAATTTCTTATAAAACAACAAATTCTAACATGAGGAAGCATATGAAAAGTAACCATCCTACTGTTGCTAACGTCTCCATTAATTCTTCTGACAAAAATGTAGAGTATCGTCGAACTTCTATTGCAAATAAGAATAATAACGTAATTAACCCTGCAGTAGTCGCGCCTAAATTTTGGCATAGAACGGTCGCGCGCGGACTCACAGTCCGCACATCTAGAATTGTTTTAGAATTAATCTATCTGGCACAAATAATAGTAAATGCAGGTTTTCTGTAATTCTATTTTATTATTAAACTGAATTGAACAAAATATACTTTAAAAATACAGGAAATATCGGATAATATGAAATAATATATCACATCCAGATATCAGATATAAAAACTAATACTTTGATTTGCACTCTTGGCACATAAATAAACAATGTTCTAAGCAAATAAATGTACGACAATCTACACAAGAATAACGAGTGGGTCTATTCTTCTTACGATCGCAAAAGGAACACCTGCCTCGTTGATTATTAGCTGCGGGAGTAGTCTCAGCTGCTTCTATGCCAAAAATTTCTCGGATTCTCTGGCTCATTGATCTTGGAATGTGCTGTTCAATGCGACGACGAGTATGAGTTTCCACTAATTGGAACGATAATATTTGTAGAAATTTTCGTCTCTGCATTTTCACCTGGTTATTCATGGCATGAATTATGAAGGAATTGATCCCAGCAACATTTAGGATGGAGTAAAAAATTACCATTGGCCATCTTCTAGTATTTCTGGCGCAATTATATGTTGCGCATAATTGATCAACAGAGTCAACCCCGGACTTTATTGAATTATAATCCATTATAATTTCTGGTTTATTCGTGTCTTTATCGATTTTGTCATCTGCGTGCATGCTGGAGACAAGAAGAACGTTTTTATTTTTTTTAGGTACGAAAGAAACTAATGTGCATTTTTCACGGAAAGCGAACATACTAGACAAAATAGGACGTCCTTTAGAATTAACCAATTCCTTGGGTAATTCTCTCTTATTTTTTCTAATTGTTCCCAAAAGAGTTAACTTAAAATCGTTATAAAGAGTGTAAAGCAAATCCATACTTGTGAACCAGTTGTCTGTTGTTACGTTTCTACTGGTTCCTTTTATTGGTTGGCACAGTCTTTGAACTACGTCGTTTGGGGAATTGCTTTGACTGAAAGGACCATCAGGTTGCTTGCCCACGTATACTTCCATATTGCAAGTGTATAAAATTTTCGGATCTGCCATGGCAAATATTTTAATGCCATATTTATTTGGCTTCGACGGAATATACTGTCGGAAGCTGCATCTTCCTCGAAAACCTTCCAACTTTTCGTCAATGGTGACGCATTCAAATAGTGTGTAGGCATTTTTGCATTGATTCACAAACCCTTCAAACACGCCTCTTATGGGTGCTAATTTGTCGACGTTCTTTCTTTCGATCCTTGTTGACGAATCGTCGAAACGTAAGTGCACAAGGAGAAACCGGAATCTCTGGATAGACATAGTGAGTCGAAATATCTCCACTCCAGTACCATTTACATTCCATAAATCCTCAGTATTTAGACGATTAGACTTCAGAAATCCTGCAAAGTAGAGCAAACCAAAAAGAGCTTGAATTTCTACAGTATCGGTACTTACCATTATATTTTTATAAAGATGAAATATTGACTTAAAATTCCCAAGAAAAAGAAAACTGTCAAAGTACATTAAATAGTATATTATATACCTAGGTTGAGAAGTGAGCTATTATTGACCGAGAAATTTTATATAATTTTCGAGGTAAATAATGGCCTTCTCAACCGAAGTATATATAGTATTTTTTTTACTACTAATAGCCGAATTAACACTAGAAGATCTTATTTTCATTTTAAAATTAGACATTTCCCCTATTACTCAAACATATCGAAATATCAAGTAGGTGAAATGTCAAACTGATGCGTGAAATGTCAAACAAATGAGTTTCAATACAATTTATTATTACACAAATGAGGAAAATAATAACGTTTTCTCATGTTAGTAGTAAAAAAAAATACTTTTTACCATACAAAGTAAGGTAAAAAATGAAAGAAATACTTACATCTGCTCAGAATACACACCAAAAAATACGTAAAAAAGTACCACGTACACAGTCGCGCACGGACTGACACTCCGCAGAATGAGTATTTCGACAAGCAGTAGCCTCTAGCACGTACAAATGATCACCGATTGTTTTGTTCGTCGGACTTCGGGTAATTCACCCCAAACAGGAAGGTATTAGGTGGGACGTGCCGCTGCGAGTAAAAACACTGGAATTATAGACAAAAATATTTGAATGCGGAGCGGGAGACCGCGCGCGACTACTTCCAGGGTTAATGATCCATATCCTTCCACTTCCAGTGATGCGCTTATTACATCTGCAAAAGTTGTTTCAGTTTCGAAACCAACGGAACAACAAATTTCGTCGTTTGTACCAAGAAAATTGGGAGTGTCAGACAATAAAATTATAACAGACAAATTGCTAAACATGTTCACAAAAGACTTTTGACTGTAGTAGAAGATAGGGGTTTTAATGATTTCGTAAAGGTTTTAAACCCTTCGTATCAAATTCCTAACAGGCATACAATTTCAAGATATTTGATTTTAGCAAGATATGAAGAACTTCTTTTAAAATGTAGATCATCATTAGCAAACGCAAGAAAAGTCTGTATCACTACAGACTGTTGGACGTCTGTAAACACAGAGAGTTTTATAGGTGTTACTGCCCATTTTATTGATAAAAATTTTAAAATGAGGTCTATCTTACTTGCATGTCAGGTATTGCCTGATCGACATACACGCCTTAATTTAGCAAAGGTTTTAAGAGAAATTTCTATAGACTGGAATATACAAGGAATAGAAATTATTCTAGCAGTTTCTGATAATGCTGCCAACATTAAAAGTGCTATCACAAAAGAACTAGGCTGGAAATGTTTTGGGTGCTTTGCACTGTGATGAAGCACATTTTATTTTGCCGTTAAAATACATATTCAGAGCCTGTGAAGTCTAATTTTACCTATCGACCGCCTGGCGAATCGTATCTGACGCTACCTTCACTGACGCTACCTGGTAGTGTGTAGTTTCTGTACTGTAAACAGGAACTGGCGCCCGAGGCAAAATAAAAGAGAAACTGATCCTCGGGCACTAACGTGACACTTCCTACCTGCAAATCGGGAAGTATCCGTCACAAATCTGGGGCCCGAGCAGGGACTTAAATCTGGAAAATTAGTGAAGATTTGAAGTTAGAGGAGCTTTCCGCAAAAATCCTGAGGTCCCCGACATTTTGACCTAACTTGACTTAAGCTCTTTTGTCATCCAACCAGCTTGTGGGGTATAATTTGGTACGAGGAATCGATTGCGATCATCGCCGAACCGCTCCGATCTTTCCCGAAGGCGTTATTGGACTTTTACCACCTGAAAAGAGTTAGAACGACAAGCGAGCTTTGAGGTATTTTAGGACGACAAGGCTGGAGCTTTGCCGTCATTGACCGACCTCCCACCCGAACTTTTCCGTGCTCACCCGAACCAAACAAAGCCATGTAGGGTATCGTTTTCAGGGTAATCGGACCCAAGGAATCGATTGCCGGTATTGGGAGTTCGATCCTAGCAGCCGTTCCGCCTAGAAGTGTCCCACAGCTAAGTACGAAGTCAAAGTCGAGAAACAAGGTGTTCATGACGTTCTCTGCAGTCGCCCGTACCTGCCAGTAAGACTTATACCGCTTCAACGGATTTTGCGCGGAGTATTTCCTGACTCCGGTGACAAAATATACCTAGCTTGTGACCCCTCTTTTAGCACTAAACCAGATGCGCAGAATCGAATGCCGATAGTCTCGGAACGATCTATATAGCCGTTGCGAAGTTTCCTAGGAAAGCAGTTGCTACTATGACCAGCAACTGAACACATCGTCGAAGATGCCGCTGTAGGATTAAGTACCAGTGTTCCACACCTGCCAGGAGTCAAGACTAGCCAGTGTTAGCAGCATCGGAGATATCGCTCCGCTACCAGAAAATACTAGTGACCGCCTGTGCCTGAAGATGTCCATCGAAGAAGACCTCCCGACTCAGACAATAGAGCCCAAAAATGGAGCCGCAGTTACCGACCAAGGTGATTTCCGCCTAGCTGGATCTATAAACTCAAGAAAGACCAGCTTGACGCCGATCTGGCCAAGTTCCATCTAGACCTAAGTGGAACAGTAGAGGAGAAGAAACGGCGCCTGGTGAAGTTGCATCAAAGACGGTTGTACCTCACCACTGCCAAACCGCCAACCAGCCCCTTTATCTTTTCCTGTACCACCGCCACCTGTAGACGTACCTACCACCGCCGTACCAGTCATTACCACCTTCACCGTTAGAACAGTTTGCGAAAGGGTGTGGAAATGGAATCTCCATTTCAATGGCAAGACAGATGGTGTTGAGTTTCAATTATAGTTGCTGCATCAGTACTGCATAATATTGCGTTATCTAAAGGACACCATGAAGTACCTCCATACTATATTGAACACATTCTCAACCAGCTTATACTGAATGGGCAGATTCCTCATATTAATGAATGTGGTGAAGACATGCCTGCTGCTTTAATTAATGATTATTTCCAAAATCTTGTCTAATAATTTATTATGACATTAGCTGCAATTTGGAAAAGATAAACTAATTTTCTGGTTTTTGTAGAAATTTATGGAAAAATAAATATTTCTCTGTTTTTCTTTATGCAATTTTGTTTAGTTTAATTTATGGTGTGTTGAGAATAGCTTGACTATTTTCTACTCATGTGGATATACATTTTTTTTTAATGAATGAATTAAAAGTTGCTTAGATGTTCTCGTAATAAATCATAATAAAAGTTGTTTATTTAAAATACAGTCTTTGTATTTTTTTTAATGTCAGAAAGAACATGCTTATTAGGTAACACCCTTATATATTAGTAATGTTGCTTTTTGTATCGATAACTGGAACTTAAAGCTGCGAACTTATTTTATTATCACGTCAAGTGAAAGAGCTTTTCTTTTTAATTCAAATTCCTCAGCCTCACTTTTTTCTCGTAACTGCCTTTGTTTCTTTTCCCACTGATATTCTTCGTCACTTTCCGTCCTCTGTTTTTTTTTTTTTTTAATTTCAAGGTTAGCAAGCATTACCTTTTTCTTAACATCTGCCCTACCACCTACCTCTTCGTATTTTAAGGTAATGTTTTCAGTTTTTGTCACCTTTGGACGACTTCTGCTATGCCAATTTGCTTTCCGTTTTAATCGCTCTGACATTGACTTTGTGGTCTGAAAACTGTATGATATTGTAACTTTTGTATTTTTAATTTACTATTAATGTTCGAGTTTTTGTAAGAAACCGTTGAAGCCTAGTTTTTCTATTATTTCGATTCAAATTTAGATTGAAAACACGAGTGAACAGCTACTTCAACTGTCTTTTGTAAAAACCCGAAGATGTCTGTTAGGCTAGTTTCATAAAAATGTAGACATATCATCTGGAGGTTAATTGATATACATATTGTTTTGGCAATAGAGTGGACTGTACTGCTCTGATTTAATGGAAATAATGCACTTGGGTTGTGGCAAAACGATTTATTGTTGATACTGGTTTTAAGTACTTACACATTCAGATCATTTGGGTCAGATGATAACGGATAAAGAGGTCGGGAATTTAAGATTCCTTCAATTTGCACAATGACCGAGTTAAATTCCTCGTATGTTAATTTTGTGTTACCCATTACCCTCAATAAATGGTGCTTATCGTTTTTTACTGTGGCCTCCCACAAATCTCCAAAATGTGGAGAATTTGGAGGTATAAAGTGCCACGTTATGTTGTCCGAGTTGTCCCACAATTTTGCACAATTTCATCCCTTGACTCGACCAAGAATTTATTTAAGTTATAAAGTTCTTTGTTTGCCCCAACAAAATTTGTTGCGTTGTCTGAGTAAATATGACCCGGTTTCCCACGTCGTGCGGTGAAACGTCGCAAAGCAGAAATAAAAGATTCTGTTGTTAATTCTGTGACAACCTCAAGATAAACTGCCTTCACGGCAAAGCAAATGAAAAGACAGATATATCCCTTGATTGGTTTTGATCCGCGACCTTTTCTATCCTTAAGAATAAAGGGTCCGGCATAATCGACTCCGGAAACGAAAAAAGGATGCATCACGGTCACTCGGTCCTTTGGTAAGTGGGCCATGATTGGATTCTCCGAAGTAGGCTTGAATTTGAAACATTGAATGCAGTTGCGTGTAACCTGTTTAGCGATACTCATGCCGGCTACTGGCCAATAGGTTTGACCCATTGTTGCCAGAAGCAGTTGGGGTCCTGGATGCAAAAGCTTTACATGAATTTCTTCGAAGAGTAAACGTGTCAATATGTGGCAAAAGCAGAGGATGCTTTTCACCAAACTGCAGTGAAGAGTTTTTTAAACGACCACCAACCCTTAATATACCTTCAGGGTCTATGAATGGTGACAATTTTATTAATCGTGGAGTAACTTGTAATTTAATATCCTCAGAAAAATGCTCTTACTGAGCAAGTTTAATCAGCTGGCTGAGAGCTTTGTTGAGCTCATCTGTGGTTAGATGTCCAACTGAGCGATTTGATTGTGGAATTCGAATATTAGACATAAAGCGAAAACAGTACGCCATGACAGAATTAGCCTTTCTGCGAGTGGAAAAACGGGCGATAGGAAAACTGAATTCAGTGTTAAGAACAGATAACACCTTGTTTTCTTATTTCTGGGACTTCTAGGTTTGCACTCATGCTAGTGGAATCTGGCCACGTCTCTCTGATTTCTGAAAGCCATGGTGGCCCTTTCCACCACAATGTGTTATTTAGAAGTTTGTTCGAAAGGACTCCTCTAGATGCTAAATCAGGGGGATTGTGCTTGGTATTGATATAGTTCCAGCATTCTGGCTGGGTCAAAGACTGAATTTTTGCAACTCGATTTTGAACAAACTGTTGCAATCTGTTCAGATCTGTTTGAATCCAACACATTGCGATGCGACTGTCTGACCAAAGAGAATAATAAAATGGAATGGTAAATGACTTTTGAACCCTTTGGAGTAGTTCAGAGAGCAAAAGAGCGCTGCATAATTCTAACCTGGGAATAGTTAGAACTTTGAGCGGAGCGACCTTGGTTTTTGCGCAAATAGGTTGACATGAATTTGCTGATGTTCATCGATACTTCTCACAAAGATACAGGCTCCATATGCATCCTGTGATGCATCACAGAATCCATGAATTTCAACTCTGGAAGGATTTGGGCAAACTGCATGTCTGTTTATATGTAATTCATTAAGGTGTGGTAGCGCTTCCTTAAACCTTAGCCAACTGTGTTCTAAATCAGGAGGAATTGGATCATCTCAGTTCAACTTTAACGACCACAACTTTTGTATAATAACCTTTGCAATGATTACGCATGGACTGACCAGTCCCAATGGGTCAAAGATCTTTGCAATATTTGACAGGATAGATCTTTTCGATATCTTACTATTGGGTTCTGATCTGATGTGATAGGCGAGTGTGTCTGATTTGCCTAACCACTGTATACCTAGAATTTTTGAGTTGTCATTGTCACCAAAAAATGTCACAGATACCTAGTTAGATTCAGTTTGAATTTCAGAAAGAAAAGCCTCACTATTTGATACCCATTTTCTCAAAGGGAACCTAGCAGATTGGAGTATTGAAACTATTTCTTTGCAATTTGTTACAGCCTCTTGTACTGTTTCGAAGCCTGTTATTAGGTCTTCTACATAGAAGTCACGAAGAATAACCCTTGACGAAATTGGATATTATTCTTCACAATCAATAGCTGCCTGTCTGAGGCATCTCATGGCTAAATATGGGGCGGACTTTGTCCCATACGTGACGGTGTTCAACTCATACACAGAGATGTTGTCATCGGGATTGTCTCTCCACACGATGCGCTGAAGATGTCTGTCATCAGTGTGTACAAGAATTTGTCGGTACATTTTTTCTACATCTGCAGTGGCCACGATGGCCCACTGCCTAAACCTTAAAAGGATTGAAACAATATCATTTTGTATAGGCGGTCCTGCGTATTGCAAATCATTTACCGAAACCCCTGAACTCGATTTGGATGATCCATCAAATACCATTCGTAGTTTCGTTGTCAAACTACTTTGACGGAGAACACCATGATGCGGGAGAAAGAATGAAAGATGCGATTCGTCGAATGGTTTCAACAAGGACATGTGTTTCAGATTGATGTATTCATGAATGAAATCTTGATACTGTTGTTTGAGAATGGAATCATGTTGGAGTTTGTTCTCAAGCCCTTGAAAGCGCTTGACAGCAAATGTGATTGACTCACCCAAAACTGATTCAGACGTATGCATAGGAATTTTCACCACGAATTTACCACTGGGATCCCTGGAATAGGTTCTTTTGAAATGGTTTTCACATTCCAGATCATCAGAAGTCATTGAACTTGATTCATTGAGATGTTCGATTTCCCAAAATTTTTGAAGTTGATTGTCGATATCATGGAGCCGCGCGAAGTTACAATGAACCTTTGGAGTACGTTCACCAACTGATCCTGACACCAACCAACCGAATAGAGAATTTTGCAATTTAGGAAGGCCCTTTCCAGGGGTGATATTACCTGGGATTAATATATTCCAAAACAACTCCGCGCAAATCAGAATTTGTACCTCGTTGGGCACATTGAAATGTGGATCAGCTAGGTTGATGTCTCTGGGAATTTTTCAAGACTAAACATTGAGGTTAGAAAGGGGTAAATTGTCTGTGATTTTATGTAACACGAAACATGAAATCTTCGCTGAAAAATCTGAGTGAAAAGATTTAATAGAAATGTTACATTTTGATTTTAAATTGGGTAAACCATTGTTTATTCCCATGACTGAAATGTTGGTTGGATATGTTTCAAGCTTGAGCTGCTTGCACAAGGTATTAGAAATAAAACTCGACTGTGAACCACAGTCTAAGATCGCTCTAGCTGTGTGCAAGCATCCTTGCCTATCCGAAATTTGTAATGACAGTAGACAATAAAACTGACTGATTGTTTGTGTTACTCGTAAACACAACCTCGGCTGGCTCACCTTGGCTTGATTGATTGATTGATTGGACTGATGCAGCAAGGTACTGTTTTTGAGGACATTTTTTGCAATTGCTGGATTTGCAATCCTTGTAAGTATGTCCTAAACATAAACAGTTATTGCACAGCTTTAATTTTCTCACCTTTTGAATCCTCTCAGGAATTGTTAATTGCAAAAATTCGCCACATTTGTAGATTAAGTGATCGCCTTTGTAAAAATTACATTGTATCCGTGAAGCCAAAAGCGCCGTTTCTTTTGTAAATTTATGAGTATTTTTACCTTCAAACTTAATGTTTTGTTTCACCACTTGAATTTTGCAAATATTCAGCTTTGTCCTCAATAAATTCTGCAATATGTGACAATTTTGGCGTTTTGAACTTCATACGCTGTTTGTCCCATTCCCTAGCAGTGACTCGATCAAATTTTGTAGAAATTAAATAAACAAGTAGAGAATCCCACTGATCTGTTGGCTCTTGTAAATTTTCCAAATCTGTTAAATGTTTTTTTACACTACTGATTAAATTACTTAACCCTGAACATGATTCCCTAGTTATAGGTTCTAATTCAAACTAAGCTTTTATATGATTGTGCACTAATTTCCTTGAATTGTTATATCTAGAATTTAACAAGTCCCATGGCTTACTAAAATTCTCTGGTGTAACTTTTAATGAATAAATTTCTCGCAAAGCTTCGCCTTCTAAACAAGACCGAAGGTAATGGAATGTTTGTATATCAGAGAGTGATTTGTTTGAAATGATCATAGATTCAAATGTATTTTTGAAAACCAACCAATCATGCAAGTTTCCCTCAAATTTTGGAAGATCAGTGTTAGGCAATTTTATACTCTCAAGTTGATTGACAACTTCAGACAAAACACTATTTGAATTTGCCTCAGATTTATCGCTTGTGCTTTCTTTATTTAATTTTGTTAAATGGTTTAATAATATTTTCGAGTCTGCAAAGAGAGAAGAATGTCTCGTAGTAAAGTCATCGCGTTCTTGGTAATGCCTTTCTAGTTCAGATTCATCACAAGTGCATTCAATGTCTCCTTGAACTTGATTAAAATCTGTTATTAACAATTTAAATTTTTCAATCCTATCCTCTAACTCTACAACTGTTTTTTGTGGAATTTTCTCATTATTTTCTACAGCTACTTGAATTGGTTTTAAGAATAATTCAAAAATAGTAAGCATTCGTTTCACAGCACCACGTTTTCGAGTCAATTTAGGTTCCTCTGCCATAATTATTTCAAATGATTAACCGTTAAATTTACGTGATACGTGCACAAACGTACAGTAGATTATTACTGTGTATGATTATTGTAAAATTGTCTTTACAAAGAATGAAATGTGCAGTGAATTACTACGAAATAACACTTGTTTGTGCCTCAACTAATAATTCACAAGTAAACTAACCTTTTCTCACCATTACAAATTGTCAAATACGAGGTAATTAGTTTGTGAAATAAAACCTTTGTGTTTATACTAATTGATTTTAGCAACAAGAATGCATAGGTCATAAATTGTACGTGAAATTTCATTCAAAACATTGTATATGTACCTAATGTAATATTTCATGCATTTGTGCAAAATGAAGGAAAGGTATAAAAATGGGAACTGAATAGAGGAACTCACTGTTTGTTTGCAGCCCGCTGTAGTACCACACCTCACATTTGGACGTTTCAATCGTTGAAGGTCGCCAGCTGTTCGTCGGCTGGGTCTGGTTTGGTGCGCTTTGCCGGCGTGCTGCTACAGGAATTTCACGTTGTGCGTTGGTTAGGTATCAATTGTAATTCTTTAACCATATAAAATTTAATATTAACATAGAATGAAATTTAATATATAAATAACGAAACTGTCATGGCGGCGTTAGTTAGCTTCCAAAATAAAAGATGGCGTAAAGGCTGCCACCTGTTATTTTGGGTTGGTTGGTTGGTAATGCAGTTTTCACTTTGCACGTCTTTGAAGCTGGAACCGTTTGATTTGAAGTTTGTGAATTTTGAACTTGCTTTAACGTTTACTATTCGTTTACTTCTTGTGAAAATCGTAAATTGTAAAGCCTTGTAATTGTGTTATTTATCGCTTAAGACTTGATTTTTTATTGTTTGTATACCGTATTAGAATGGGTCTCACCGGTTGTGTTGTTCCTAACTGTGTGCCAGATAAACGGGTTGCTAGACATCGCTTTCCTAACCCGAACAATTTGAGGGAGCTTGGTCAGAAATGGCTGCGAATAATTAATAACGTTGAACTTTTACACTTGGATCTCAGTGTCGTTTATGAAAAATATCGAGTTTGTGATAAACATTTTGTGGAGGAGGATCACACAACAAATAATCGATTGAAGAAATCAGCCTACCCTAAGTTATATATCCCTTCAAGTAAGTATGGTACCCGATATCTCGTTATTAGGTCCTATATGGAAACCTTTCAACCTTTTGTTGTTAATCTAAATTAGTATACCTAATGTTGGATCTGGCACAGTCTAAAGCGTTCCAAAGCCCTAATGTTTATTCAGTTTGTCATTTATTAATTAAATAATACATGTATTACATACATTTACAATATTGGTAAAGTATTATAATGCCAATTAAAAATATTGATTTGAATTTGCAGGGCTACATTTAGAACACACATATTGCAAACTTCCATCTGATGACACCTCTGCAAATGGTAAGTTTGTCTTTGTTTTACTAGCATTGCAATAAACATTTAGTAGAATGTATTATTTATGTGTTACTGTTTCATAACAAAGACAAGACGGAAACTTAAAAAATGTTATACTTATTATATGAAGGTATCGACAATAGCTAAACATATTGTTTATATGTATACCTAAAAAATCATTCACTATCATATAATTTCATTTTTATACCAAAGAAGTGAATGTCAATATTCGTCTTTTTCATGTTTACGATTAATTGCCAGTATCTACCAGTGACAATTTCCTTGCATTGTTTCTATTTCTATGTGCCCTCCTTAAAAGTAGAGATAAATAACAACATTGACGTTTTCATGATTAACGAAATTAAATTAATAAGAAATCAATTAAGCACCAATATGCCCTTATTAAACTATTGGTAATGACTATGAATAGTCACAGTTGACAAGTTAAGCTGTGTATGAATTTAAATTAAAATGAAATTAAGTAACCGCAAGCGCCTTTGACAGCTTTATGATTATTGTGACACTTCAACGTAATATTTACATAAAGTCAGTAAGTTCTTATGTATGTATTATACTTACGTTCATTGCGAATAACCTATTAGTAATCTGTAATATTTGTTTTATTGTCAATTCACTGTCATACTCAAAGTTTTATGTTTAAAGGCTGGTGGGTAGTATTTACTTAAAAACTTTAACGTACGGATTCATCAACGAGGCCTAACGTTAGTCCGACTAGCGAAAGTTACGCGAAAGATTTTCGCCCTTGTTGCACGGGTTAAAATAAAATGTGTTGTCGGCGGTGCAAAGTTGCTTAGTCCGACTAACGCCTTACGCCCCTTTCATGAATTCGGGTGTAAAGATCTTAAAAAGTACTGTTTATTTGATTTTTGAGTAAGTAGAGTATTGTAAACTCAATGTTAGTGGGTAAAATTGAATCTTGATCCGTAAAATTTAATTTCTTATGTTACAGAGTTACATAACATGGATCTTACATGTACATATTATACCAAAAGTGATGATAATGAAGCATCAAACAGTTTGCTACCATCAACTTCTAGTAAGTGTAAATTACCTAAATTATGATATTTTTTAAAATTGTATATAATAAACATATTTATTTTTATTATAAATGACTTCTATAAGTCATATATAATAAGTCGTATATAAGTATGTATGTTGTAAGTTCACTCACGCCAGTATTTAAATTCTTCTTGAAGTTGCAGCACCTAATTTGAATGCAGTGCAGAACACTTATTCTTTTCCATCCACTAGTTCAGGATATATTATGTCTGGTAAGTTTACATATGCGTCAGTTTTGTATGTGATGCTAGCTTAATAAAATATAGCTATAATTATAATCATATCAAATATTTTTAACAAATCATCATGATAGAAGTAAAGATATATAAATAATTGATGTATAATTTTCACAACATGTTCGATTAAGACTTCTTTCAGTCACGTTGTATTTGATAGTATCAATATAGAAGAATCATTTTTTTTATCTAGGCCAAGAGAGTGATGAGCAAGAGGGTCCACAACCTGAAACAAGTGATCATCCAATACTAGGAATGAACGGTTAGGTTAGGTTAGGATCAATATAAAATAACAATTTTTTTTATCTAGACCAAGAGGGTGATGAGCAAAAGTTTCCACAACCCGAAACAAGAAGTGATCCTCCAATTATACCAGGTATGTAATCAGCATCTTTTATGTTGTAAGACAGTAGCATCATATATTTTTAATTCTTGGCATTTACAGGTTACAGGAGGTGGACTGTTGCGAAATGTTGGTATTTGTAGAAGTAGGCAACTGTCTCCAATAGCCAACAGAATATATAAGCAAGCCTTATATTACAAGAAAAAAGTGGCCGTTCTTCTTAAAAAAAGGATGGAATTAAAATGCAAGATTGATGAAGTGAACAAATTGTCAAAGGAAAAACTGTTTCAAAATTTAACCAAACACTTCACTCCTCTTGCATATAAATTTTTTAAATGGCAAGTGGAATTATTTGGGAAAAAATCAAAAGGCAGGAGATTTGATATTGATAATAAAATTATAGCCCTTGCACTTTATAAACAAAGTCCAACTGCATACAGGCTATTATCTGCATTGTTTATTTTACCTTCAAGGGTAACACTACAAAAATTGTTGGCCAGAATACTTATTTCTCCAGGAATTCATGAAACTGTATTCAACTCCTTCAGTTCCATTAGTAGAACAATGAAACCACATAACAAATATTGTCTTTTACTCTTTGACGAAATGTCTTTAGAACCTAATTTACAATATAACCAGTTTTTGGATGAGGTGGATGGTCTCGAGGATTTTGGTACAATGAAAACTGAAAAAATTGCAAATCATGTCCAGGTATGACCATTTCTTATGTAAAGTAATTTTCATATTGCTTTATAAAATGTCGTTTTACTTTGAAGTGTGGATATTAATATACTATGATAATAATATATTCTAATATATTCTTGTATTAATGTAGTAACAAGTTTAGCTATTTCCCGTATGTCTTTCTTAGTCTAATTCAATGTACTAGTTTTACAACGAAAAAAAAACACTTGAGGTTTTTTTTTAATTGCTGTCTTTACAAGTTGATACTGGTGTTTGGTGTTTCACATTTGGACTCATATATGTAACAGTAATTCGCTGCATATATTTCTTCCAATATGATTATTACCAATTTTGAAATTAAACTAATAATATTACATAAATCCTGAAACACCTTTAAAAGTATATCAGACACATTATTTTTTGTTTCAGGTTTATATGTTAAGAGGAATTGCCAGCAATTGGAAGCAACCTGTTGGTTATTTTTTAGTAAATGGTGGTGTTAAATCATCACAAATAAAAGAAAACATTATTAATATAATAAGGAAAGCTAGGCAAGCTGGTTTAATCGTTGTTGGCACTGTATGTGATCAGGGGAGCAACAACAAGAGTGCCATTAACTCATTAGTCACAGAGACTCAAAATAAAACTGGAACTGCACAATATATATTTGAAGTCGATAATGAAATAATAGTTCCTCTTTTCGATGTGCCTCACTTACTAAAGTCACTTCGTAACATCCTCCTGTATAGAAACATTCACTTTATCAATAAGAATAATGAGAATAGGATTGCTAAATGGGATTATATTCAAAGAACCTGGGAATTAGACAATTGTAGTGGAGATCTTAAGAGCTTTGCCGAAACTGACGGAACATCATATAAATAAATCAAAAGTAAAGAAAATGAAAGTGTCTGTAGCTGCAACCATGAACTTACTTATTAATAAAGGTATGTAATTTTTTGTACGATTTCTGTTGAAAGTATCTATTTGATGATCTGCGAAATATTATTGAAAATTATTATTGATTTCACATGACAAGCGCAAAACAGTGTGAAACTATTTTGCACAACATGGGATATTGGCAAAATATGGCCTCTAAGTTTCTATATGCCACTATAATGCACTGTTGATTTTACTTGACTGTTGTAATAATATTTGGTTAAAATAATCGTTCAATTTTAATAGACTGTTACTTATATAGAAGTTCGAAAAATACAATAAAATGTCTTATAAAACGTGAATAATATTGTGTGCTACACGTGTTGAATGTGACGGTTTGTTACATGAGCCAAAGATGAGTAATATAAATCATACGAGTATGAAAAGTGCATTCAATAGAGGTTGCGCACTATACTTTTTTATGACTATTGTTCATATTTTACGTTAGACATTTTACTCTAAATCGTTAAATGATTAATGTTTTAGGATCATCTTTAGGTAATGATAGTAACGAAAGGCACTCTCTAAATGAAGAGGCTCGTGGAACTGTTGACCTATTAAAATTCCTCGATGATGTTTTCGACAGCCTCAATAGTTCTGCAAAGAAAGACACAAAAGGTAAGGCATTAAGAACTTCTGCCTCAACTGGAGAGAGCAGTATACATGAAGACTTGTGGAGAAGTGCTATACCAATTTTTGAGAGCATGTATGTGATTGAGAATGGGCAGAAAAAAATTATGCCCTGTTTTAAAAATTGGTGCATAACATTACGTTGTTTCCAGATTATCAGAAAGAAACTGAATAAATAATAATAATAATAATAATAATAATAATAATAATATGCCTTTATTTACATTAAACACATTATTACAAAATAATAAATTGTGGATTCACAATTCACTTCACTTCACTAGAATTAAAACAAGAAGATTTAACCAAGATCCCCTCGAAAATCTATTTGGACGAATTCGTCAACGTAGTCAAAGGTTTACCAAACCGACATGTAGAGCATTTGGAACTTTTTATAAATCTTTATTGGTAAATGGTCTAGTATCTAAACATTCGGTGGGGCCAATTGTGAGGACGACGAAAGTAATATTCTTATTTCATTACAAAAATTTATAACCCAGGTATTTATGTCCAAGTTAATGTCTGGTGTGCGGTTCTCCAGGTGTGGTCATGAGTAAGATTTATTACTTCAGAATTTTTTTTTATTTTCTTTACATTTTTTAATTTTTTTGATGGGGTGTTTTTCAGAAAGATTGTACTTTTCAGAGATGTTATTAAAAAATTATAGAAGGTATGTATTTACTACAATTTTAAATATTTGGACAGTACATTTTCAAATTACACTAGGTGTTTATAAACAAACAAACCAGTAAAAGAGGACAAGGTAACAAATTGTATAATACATATTAACTTGTTTTAATGCCATTTGCCTTTAAGTAATATAATTTATTTTATAAAAAGGGCTTACCAGAAGAAGAAGTTGTTCCAGATGAGGAATCATCTGTATTTGAAACCTTACCTTCAAGTTTTAAATGTTTAAAACCGTTGGAAAGTGCTGGCTTATCTTATGTGGCTGGATATATTATCAAAATGAAAATGAAAGTGAAAGACTGTATGATTTGCACATATAACGTATTAAGGCGAGCTAATGAATGTGACAATGATTTTAATGCCTTGATTCGATTTAGAGAATATGGTGGTTAAAATATGACCCGTCTAAAATACTGCAACTTTGAATTTATTCAAAATTTAACAAAAAGTTACAATATTGCCAAGTATATCTTATATGTTAGACCCACTAAAAAAAAATTATTACAATATATATTGCGCACAATAAAAACAAATGTTAACTTTAATTTTGTTCATTACGAATATTCCATTATTTTAGAAAATACTGTTCTTCAAGGATTTGTAAAACTTGTTATCTTCAATTACTTCAAAGGTGTTAATAATGTTATGGCTGGAAAAGATGAACGGGAGCTGTCAAACAAAGATAATCTTTTGTGGAAACAGGCTAGAGACATTTTAGAAAAAAGAAAAAAGTATTTAAGAAGCAGAAGGCAAAATATTTCACAAATATTATAAAACCCAATATTTTTGAATTTCTAAAGTCATAATGTGGACGCATCTCGTTGATACGGACGCACAAGCTCCGACTTGCTCAAACTCGTAGCCTCCGATCGACGTTGCAGTCGATCGAATCGATGATGCAATTTTGCCGTCAGGCGAGGATATTGTTGCAGAAACTACAAGGGAAATAGAAGACAATGATGATTCTTCATCTATCGACGATGATTGCGCATAAAGATTGCAAAGTTGCGCATAAAGAAGCTATAGCATTCTTTAATAACTGTATTCAATGAGCATCAGAAAATCACATCACAAATTGAAGAATGTAGCAATAAAAAAAGAGGCAGAATGAAAAACAGAAAAATATTACAGGCTTTTTTAAGGCACAACAAACTTAGACCTTAAATGTATCTTCTTAATTTCTTGGTACCATATTTATTTACATATATAGGTACTAATATGTACATAGTTCATACATACATACATACATATATGTACATATGTAGTTTTATGTTGACATTTTTACCTATTTTTTATGTAGACCATAGGTATTTAGTTATAAGAGTCATTCTGTGTTATATAATATGTACCTATGTGCATATAAAAACGTTTTATGTACTTGTGTATGTAATTTTTATTTAAATTCGGTAATCCGGACAAATCGCTAATCAGGACAACCCCCGTGCATTTAATTGTCCGGATTAGAGAGGTTATACTGTATCTATTATAGTTTATAAAATGAAGTAAGTTTGAGTATATTGTTCATGTCAAAATTTATTCAAAGTAACAGTATTCTTACTTGACATTTTATATTTTCGAGATAGAATTATTTGAATAGCAAATTTTCATTGGTGTACAATTTGATGGTGTATTGAGATTCCATCTCCATTCTGTATAAATGTTTCAAGCTACTTAGTGTTTTAGCTATATAGTCAGTCATTTTATACAATTCTCTTGTCCGTTCATTCCAAGAGTACTGCAGCATTGTGTGGAACAGTCTTGTCACTTATATTAATCAATTAGAAACAGTCCATTGTAAAATGTGTAATTACATATTATTTAAGTTAAATATACACAAAAATGATTCTGTGTATGATGATAGACTCCCAACTAATAGGCTATGGATTCATTGACATTGAAGGAAATGTATTTATGTAAAATTTGCTTACAAACTTTTTAATGGTAAAATAGATTGTGGTGAATTGGTTTCTTTATTCAGTTAGATAGTTCCAAACTATACAACATCGACTGACCTATTGCATTTTAACCAATATCGTACAAATATTGGGTTATACTCTGCGGTAAGCGAGATTATTAAAACAGTTCATGGTATTACCGCATCTTTTTAATATTTTTACAGCTTACTTACCAACTTATAAGTTTATTAAGCAAATGAACTAAATCGTTGTCATTTTTACTTACAATTAAGCATTTATAAATTGTTTTAATGCTACCATACTGTTACTATGCATAATAACATTCTAAAAGATAATAAAAATCAAAATTATTAAGAAATGTTTTATTCCCTTCTTTATCGAAACAGTTTACCAAATATCTCTTTGCAAATGTCAAAACTTAATACTATAATAATGAAATAATAAGTAAGAAGAAATTGTCATATTTTGCCATAGTCTGAAGAAAAGAAAAACTAGAAAAATAAACCCTTGCGCAATAGGGACAGTCGAGGTCAGTACCGAGAACAGTTTGTGCCTAATATTGAGTTACGCACTGGAAAAACCAATACATATCACAATAACACTATGACGTTTCGAAAACCTCTTTGTTTTCATTATCATAGCGCAACATACTATATGAATTAAAAAATTTCTTGATATTACTTTTTTGTTAGATTTTCTATTTAAATAAATTATATAAGTATCTGAAGGGTCGGGTGTAGCATTCTGTTTTTGTGATAGTGATTACGTATTGTGTATTTGGTTTTCAGTGTAACTCATTAGGCAAAAACTGTTCTCAAAGGTACTGACCCTTGACTGTTCCTACTGGTGCAAAGGTTTTCTTTTCTAATTTTTCTTCAAAATAATTAAAAAAAAAAATAGGAATGAGAAGTTACTTGCATATTATAGATGGCGCTGTAACCAGTTTGTAAAGTATAAAGTGTTGCATACTCAGTACTCAGTACTCAAATATTTTCACTGATAAAAGACCACTAACGCAGGCTGAATTAGAAAGATTTTGATAGAATCCGAGGAAAGTGATTTGGTTGACTTTTACAAGCGATGATGATGTGGAAGATCGCACTTTCAATGCTGATAGGAAAGATAGCACTAGTTCTGAGTCTCCTGATGATTTAATAGATGATTTTATTCAAGATTTACCAGTTAGTCAGCCATCTGCCTCAAGCCAAAGCACGACTAATGATACTGAAAATATTGATAATGAAGCAGAATGGACCAATTCTGAAGAAGAACCAACAGAATTTCCATTTGACGGGGCCGAAGAAATTACTATTGATCTTCAACAAAATGCAGAACCAATAGATTATTTTTTGCTTTTTTCGATAAAGATATCTTCCAAAAAATCACGGAGGACACGAATAGAAGAGCAACTACGTTGTTTGCTTCTTAAAATACTAGGTCTAGTAGAGACAAAAAGTGGAAAGATATTTCGATTGAAGAAATGCGAAAATTTATTGGTTTGTGTTGCTTATCGGGTACTGTAAATTTTCCACTTTTGGCTAAACAATGGAGCCGCCATGCCATACATGTTCATATATACCTGGGGTATATATGAACATGATTTTTTTAGATTAAATGGGGCCGATAATACAGGTTGGATTATTATCTTTTTTTTTACATTGTTTATTTTATTATATATCGATTCAGAAGAACCAATTGATTTTTTCAACAGGGTGAAATATGATTATGAATAAACTAACAAAATATTGATATGCCACTAATTTTATTTCCTTTTTTACTATCATGACAATATGACCCTTATGGTCTCCTGCATTTTCTGATGTTAGAACTGTATGTATCTTTAGTCAACCTACATTTGCAATTGTTGTTATAGGTATCTGCTGCAAAATGTCTGCTGGGCAGGAAACTGACCCAGAGTGAATTAGAAGTAAATAAAATCCATGCTTGATTCAGAAACAGACCAGTTATATATGATGATGAGCCACCTGAAGAACCATTTCAGGATTCCGGCGGCGATTATCAGCCGTCGTCGCCTGAATCCTCACCTGAATCAAAGAAATCGGAATCTTCAGGAGGCAGTGACCAAGAAAGTCATGGTGGAGAAAATCTTGATAGTAATGAGTGGGTTGATATAGAACAACATCCCGATATATTTGACTTCAGGGAAACGAAAGGTCTAAAAATAGTATTGCTAGATAATCCCAGTTCCTATGATATATTTTTACAAATATTTGATGATGCTCGTATAGAAAAAATTGTTACATGGACAAATACTCGAACTAATAAGATCATATCAGAAGGTATGAAAAAACATTCTAATATGCGAAAATGGAAGATGCTATCAAAAGATGAACTCAAAAAATTTCTGGGTATTTGTATTGCAATGGGAAATATAAAGATGCCCAACATGAAACATTATTGGTCGATAAATTCTTTGTACCTACTATCATCCTTTTTTTACAAAAAATATGGGACGCAATATATTTGAGACGATTTTACGCTGTATGTTTTTATGATGAAAATGACGATAGAACTACACGTTTACACAAAATAAATAATGTGCTCAATCATATTTTGGAAAATATTCAAAATATTTATTAGCTAGCCGGTTATGCAACCGAGGAACGATGAAGTGATTGTGACATTTACTTGGGAGTTGAATATGCCCATTTTTAGGTTTGTTTCTGTTGCAATCATGGACAGTTTGCAAACCATTACAAATGATCATGCAGTGCGCTATTTTAAATTTATTAGCTGTTAAGTGCTTACACAATAACTGGATCAGTACTTCTGATAGTTTGTAAACGGTACACAAGCCCTGTAGAAACAAACTATTGACTTTTGAAAAATTAAAAAAAATGTTTAGATAGAAATTGTAGAAAAAACCAATTGAAAGTTTTTAAAAATTACTGAATTTTTATATTCACGTACAGTTACATTCACTTTATGTTTGCGAGTCAAATTGTAGTAGTTTTTAATATAATTTAATTATGCAAAACACTTACTCCTTTGAAAAAACGTTATAAAAACTTTTTTGTATTTTGAAATAAAAAAAGTTGCAGGGAGCCCATCTTGTCCGATAACTCTGCATTGAATTTTCAGAGAATATTTTCAAATACATCACACAGGGCCAACTGTCGAATAAGATTATAACGTGGGCAAATAATAAAGCCGTTTGTATGAGAAAATTTACAATTCCTACGTGCAGAACATGAATACAAATTAAAATGTATGAAGGAAAAGCACAAGCAAGATATGGCGCTAGCCAAGAGGGAAAGTGAAGAAAGACTCCAATTTTTTGCACGTGAAGCTGAATTAAAATTACAAATTTTTGTTTTGCAAAAATAGCAGATACAAAATAATTTGAAATAAAATAGTAGTTGTAGTAGTAGTAAACTGTCAACTATTAATAAATATAGAACTTATAATTGAATTTTTAAAAATATTCTTTACAGAAGACCACTCTTAACTAATAATAAATATATGCAATATGTATGAAATTCTCTCTTTGAGTTACATTGTTGCTTTATATTACTGAAATAAAAAAAATACAATATATTTAACTTTGTTTTATTAGGTACTTAATAGTTTTAAAATGTGTATTGCAGCAAACTTTCAAAGTATTCAGTAACTAAAGCATGCCTAACAATATTATTTAAAGCAACATTTTGGACACCTTCAGCTACAGGTACTATTGGAATATTACCCAATTCTATCCCAGCCTCAATTTCCAAGTTTACAAGGGGTATTTCATCACGGAAACGACAAGCTATATTATGTAAGACGGCACAACATACAACTGCTTCCACTTTTTGTACCTTCAATTTAATACCTAATGCTAAAATTGGAAAGCTACGTTTCCATACTCCAAAACATCTTTCAACAGCATTACGGATCCTAATCTTCATTAAAAAGTTATGCCGCTGCTGTTCTTCGATTATTTAATAGTTATTAAATATGGTTTAATGTCATATTCACTATCCCCTAACACTAGACTTTCTCCAAATTCCCCATTTTCTAAACGTCTACGTAATCGAGAATTCCTAAATATATTTGCATCATGTGCTGATCCCGGCCATCGACATACTATATCTCTTATCTGTAAATCTGCATCACCTACAACTTGAATGTTGAATGAAAAGTAGCTTTTCCTGTTCCTATAATTTTCAGTCTCTTCCCGCCAGGTGATTCAATCTTAATGTGAATACAATCCAAGCCACCTATGCACCTTGGAAACTTACTAATATTAAAAAATTTCTGTCGGACAACATTACGCTCTTCTTCATTTGGCATATTTATAAATGTTCCATGCATTCCTGCTATAGCTCGCATAACTTTGTGAACAACTCTACTCGCGGTTGGTTTATCAACACCAGCAAAGTCGCCCACCACTTGCAGAAGACACCCAGTTGCAAGAAATCGCAACGTTAAAAGAACCATTTCCGATGGTGTGAGAGCATGATTTTTAAAAGTTATTAATTATGTTAAATACAGTAAAAAATTAATAATAATTAATTTACCTTCTAGTTCTCGATTCTATTGTTGGAGATAAAATATCTATAATATATCTCACAGTATCTTTTGATAGACGAAACCGCTGCAAAAATTCGTTATAGCTCCACTTTATAAAAATGATTTGGGCATTCCCTGAACTGACAAACCATTCTAGGATGTAAAACAGGATTTACTAAACCCAGAAAATCTTCATCATCGGTTAAAGGTTCGTCCAAATAATCCATTTTCGTGACCAAACAATGCAAACATAATAAAAAGTAACGTAATCTGAGGTTATGTATTATTATTATTATCACGTGTCAAACGTTGCCTGATCACTTGAACGGTACAAATCGGCCGATCACTTTGAACTTGGATTTGATCGGCATTTAGTACGAACTGCGGTTTATACAACTCGATTTTGGGCCGGTTTTATAGGCTCGGGTTAAACTTCAGATTAGTTAAACGCCACCCGAGGTTTGAACTGAAGCTTAAACTGCAGATCGCTGGATGGCGTTGTACAGTCATTTCGCAAATTCGGTTTACCTAAACTTAACTGTAACGGTTGGTAGCTTGTAGACCGTGTTCTGCAACCTCCGGTAATGGTAATCGAGAGAAATAGGAAAGTTTAGTTTAGTTTAGCAATGTTTTATTACCTTGATTTCCAAATTCATTAAAATTGGTGAGAGAGGAAATAATAAAAATTGTTCGAAAGTGAGAGTTTATTCAGTTATTTTATGTTGTGTGGACGTGGTCCACTGTAAAATAGAACTAAAGTGCTTACTTTGTTGTCGAAGTTTTAGGCTGGGAATTATAATGTCAGTTTAAACTAAAGATTGTTGGTTAAACTTCAGTTAAATAATGGTTTTAGGGCCGTTTGTACCGTAAGTCATTTAATCGAAGATTAGTTAATCGTGGATTATTTGTTAAACTCTGGTTAATGTTAGTTCGTTTGCACCACACATTACTCTTGAAAAGTTAAGTAAACTACGATTTAACATTTGCGTGTCTTAACATAATGTCAGAGTGTACTTCTAACCTAACCTTTCCTCAGAATCTGTTTGCATTTGGATTGTTTTATTATTTCCAGAGTTATTTATATTTAGAGAAACCACCAGAGAAATTGGCTATGGATAAAGAAAATAAAAAAAGGAACAGATCTCTAAATTTTAGTACAGAGGAAAAACTTTTTTTGTTAACTTTAGTGGCAAATCACAAAAATGTGATAGAAAACAAGAAAACGGATAATTACAGAGATCTTGAATGCCTCAAAAGGTGTTACGAAAATGAAAAGAAGAAAGCACGGAGAGGAGCTGCGGAGGAAAAAAAAGAAGTGATGCTAACTGGTGGAGGACCCGCACCGAATATAATTAAGGACCCATGACATGACTTGATTCTTTCCATGGTTAATACAAAAACAGTATTTGGATTGAATAATCCCTTTGATGGAGATAGCACTGCAACTATTCCACCTACAATTTTAGATGACCAGGAAATACAGTATGAATTGACCACCAACAGAAACTCTGACTTATATAACAGTAGTATTAATATACATAATGAGCTTTCATCTATTTCTACATCTAAAGTAAGTGTAAGATTATAAAATACTTATTTTGTATATCAGATAATACTTATATTTTTTATAGAATTAAAAATTAAAATGTACAATCGCAGTATGTGTAATATTTCAAAGTTTGACAAATATTTTATATCTATTTTTCAAATATTAATACTTATCCTCTATTCTTATTTTAAATGAGACAGTCTATATTATAATCTAACGCATTTTCAGGACGATATTTTGATTGAGATGGGACAAGAAATCTATGAAGATTCAACTGCACATGTAAGATGCTACAATTCCGGGATGTATAAAAACTAATGAAAAGTAAATTTATTTTTAGGTTGGAGACAATATAAATGAAGCTAATAATTGGCAAAAATATAAGCCAGCAATGTTAGATACACCCGTCACTATCTGCAGTGTAGTGTATGTACAAAAAAATTTCTTCACAAAAATTTGAGAATATTCAAAATGGCAGTAGTTTGTTTACAGGTTAAGGGTACTTTTCTAAGTTTTTTTTTTAAGGGTATAAACACACCAAGCAAAAAGTTAACTACAAGTCGTCGCCGCCCAGGTACCACTGTTCGAGCATTGAGTTCGTCTCAGTTGGCAGAGAAGTACACCGTGTTGCTTGATAAAAGGTTGGATATTGCAGATTTTCAAAAAAAGACAATGGAATCACAGATTAAGTGTCAAGAAGAGGAACACAAATTAAAATGTAAACTCTTACAAACCAAAATTCATTTAAACGAAGAAAAAATAAAGTCTGCCCAAAATCAAAGAGATTAGTAGGGTGTCTTGTAATAACTGCACATGCCACAACTCTATTGTTTATGGTTTTAGAAAAATAATGTCTATAGTACTTTTTTTAATTCTACACGGTATATTTACAACTTGCCTTCAATAATTATAAGAGTTTTTCTTTCTTAGGAGACAATCTGGTTTTATTTTAAATGAGTCTGGAAGAACTCAACACCGTGTATAAACAAAACTAATTTTAAAATAATCAGAAAAACTCACAAGTTCTTGTAAGAACACTTTTTTCTTATACCATTAAAAACAGAGTTACGACCTTACTATGTTTTTTTCTGAAATAGTATGTAGGCATCTGGTTTAGAGAATTGTACTCTTGATTTTTATCAGTAGTAAACAAGTTAAAAATGCAACATTGAAGTTGTTTGAAAAATATATATATTTTTGTTATTTAATAATAAATACAGTATAACTTATTTTAATAAAGATTCATAAAAAATGTTAGTGTTTTCTTTTTGTTGTTGCAAACTGCTGTATGGTAAGATACAGGGTGTTGCAAGTAACATGACCACAACACCTGGTTTGATCAGGTCCCATAGCCCAAGAGAATGATTATTGATCTAAAAGGTTTGGAATATGGCAAACTTTATTTAACTGTTTGTTTTTTTAACTAGGCTGCTTTTTCTTTCAAACTTAATTTTTTGTGAAAATCTAAAAACCAAAAAACTTACTGTTATTATAGTATATTTAAAAGCTAAACAAATTTTCAGGCAGCAACGCAATCAAATAAAAATGGGTCCTCAAAAATATAAAGTTTAAAGTAGTAAAGTAATTTATAAATTAGAAAAGTAATTGTATATCAATTGTTGCTGTGCATTATGTGGAGCTATATTATTATCTACTGGAGGAACTGGATGTACTATTTGGCCCATATCTATAAGATAATTGAGTTCATCAATGTTAATATCTGCAGGTGGAGGAGGATCAGGTTCATTCATATCTCTAGCAATATTATGTAACACAGCAGTTGCAATGATTACAGTTAAAACTGTTTCAAGTTTTATTCTGAGTCCGTAGGCCAGAACAGGGAATCTTCTTTTCCAAATTCCAATTACTCGTTCAACTATATTCCGCGTTCTAATAAGCGATTCATTATATAGTTGTTGACCACGAGTCAATGGGTTGGCCAGTGGCGTAAGAAAATAATTTTTTAAAGAGTAACCACTGTCACCTAAAATAAAATAAAACATAATTTCATGTGGGTATTTAGAAAAAATTGTGATACTTACCTAATAAGAAACTATTTGGAAATTCCCCATTTTCAAAGCGAGCTCTGAGTCGAGAATTCATAAATATGGTAGCGTCGTGTACAGACCCAGGCCAACGGGCTACAATATCTTCTAATTTTAAATTTGCGTTACAGACTACCTGTACGTTTACAGAAAAATATCCTTTTCTGTTGCGGTATATTTCAGCATCATTACCCCCTAAAATTAAAACTCAAATATTATAGCCTCACAGGCTTTATTTGTTTTATAATGAATATGTCATACTAGGCGACTGAATCTTTATATGGGTACCATCAATCAATCCAACAACTCTTGGAAACCTGGCAACGTTATAAAACTGTGTTTGATATTTAATAATATCTTCTGGGTTTGGCATCATTAAATACTGTGGTCCAAGTCTAGCTATTGCTTCTGAAACTCTTACAATAATTCTTGATTTTGTTGATATATCCATGCTCATAAAATCAGATACTGTACTGAGATGCCCTGCACTAGCATAAAAACGCAGGCATGTTAATAGCTGTGTTATGGGGGAAACACTATTGTTTCTAAAACAATTTTCAGAATTATTAAGAAAATAAATAAATTACAAACTTACAAGTCATTAGGAAACTCCAGCTCATGTTCAACTAGAGTGAGGAGGTGCAAAACTGTTTCTTTGTATAATCGAAATCTTCTAAAAAATGTTAAGTTGTCCATCTCATGAAAGTAATCACTTCGAATATATACTTTTCTGGGGAACCCAAAATCTATTAACTCTAAAATGTCTAAATCGTCCTCGAAAATATCTTCGTTTTCGTTATCCATTTTCTTTCCGAGATGAACACTTGCAAATCAAATCGGTATGGTGTAGAAGTATGTGATCGGTATACCTAACCAGCAATCTGCTAAACAGTAGATGTACGTCAGGACACTTGATATTTTAATAATCTGTCTGCAACATAAAATATATGATCTGTAGTGTACTTTCTAATCCTCTAGTGTTTTGAAATCAAATCATAACCTCAAAACATAACAGTTTAAATATTAATCCACCTTTAAACCCCCAAAATTGAGGGATTAAGTCAAACCACGGTTACCATGAAATAACCAGAGTTTATAACTCGGTGCAACTGAAAATTTCATTTTAAGCGAAGGTTAACTTTAAACTTCGTTTTATGCATACGGTGCAAACGGCTCTTATAATGTCAAGTAAACCAAAATCCGAGGATTAAACGGTAATCGGTACTAGAAGCATCGGTAAAACTTCTGCGTAGAGTAGTGTTACCGAAGTTTTAAAAGGTAATTATGACATGAAATTTAATTTTATTTTGTGATTTTGATTGGAATTGTATTTATGTATTTAATCTGATTAATGATTTTCTTTCTATACAGCAAAATTAATGATCTTTTTGATATATTTGAAGAGATTTTGACAGATGAAGAGTTTGTAAATATTGTTGAACCTTCACGTCTGCCCCGTGTTTTTAGATTTAGGCCTGACCATTTTCATATATGGACTGATACAGAATTTTTAAATAGGTTTAGGCTCTCTAAACATAGTTTTACATTAGTTTTAAATCAAATTGTAGATGGTATTTCCCATCCCACGAACAGGTTAGTACCTACATTATTTTTGTAAATTTTATATTCTGTTCACTAGGTACCTAAAAATGTTTTATTTTATGCAACAGGGAGTTGCTGATTACCGGCGGAGATTTTGGAGGTATGTAAAAAAGTTCTGTAGTTTATAACGTCACTAGGGCAATAGCAGCACTAGTAGTAGTAGTAGTAGCAGTGGGGCGGCGAAGACCTGGCAAGTAGGCCGCAAGCGGGCCCTTTTTACCTACCCCTGTCGTCCCTACCTAGCTTCATCACCTCTTCCCTCATTGAACCTACCCGACCTTCTAATGTAGGTCAGAATGTCGGTCCATTCAAGGGAACTAACCTCTTCCCCTTGCAACTCCCCGGCCCCCCAGACGTCGTATCTCAGTCTGCCGAAAGCCGCACACTCTGCCAAGAAGTGGGAAGGCGTTTCATCGCTCTCCCCACACTTTGGGCAGATAGGGTATCCCTCAACACCCATCAATGATAGATGTCTTCTAAGCCTACAATGACCCGTTAAAACTCCCACCGACTGGTTTAGAGCCTTCCGGCTACGACTTAACAGCCAGGCCGTCTTGGTCTTGCTTGGCTCCACTATAAAGTTGCGAGCCTGTCTACAGCCCCCACTCCTTCTCCACTGTTTACTTAGTGTCTCATGAGCCCAATCGTTAAGAGCTATGTTGACCTGCCTCCGTGTGATGCCTAAAATTGGTTCTGGTCCCTGGCCGGGTCCCTGAGATCCGAGTCGAGCCAGTTCATCGGCCCTTTCGTTCCCCGGGATTTCACTATGACCCGGTACCCATACCAATTTGACCTCTTTTCCTCTAGCCAGCTCCTCCAGGGTATCTCCGCACTCTTGGACAAGGGCGGATCTTGTCCTTGGAGATGGTAAAGCCTTTAAGGCTGCCTGACTGTCGGAGCAGAAGTAAATATTTTGCTCCGGACAGTTCCTTACTTCCTCCTTTTTTGCTGCCATTAAGATAGCAAAGACTTCAGCCTGGAAGACTGTGGCATACGAACCCAGTGCAAAACTTTGCTGCACGCCCCTATCCTCCACATAAATTCCTGCCCCCGAGAACTTGTCCGCCACACGAGAACCATCTGTGTAGCATACAAGAGAATCAGGGGGGAATTTAAACTGATCCTGCTTCCATTCCTCCCTCTCTGGAAATATAACGACATATTTCCTCTTTAATCTGAGACGGTCTTTTGCTTCAGTTACTCTGATGGCAGATATGGGTATTTCCCTCTCCGCCATCTGTGCAATTGCCGCGTGACCGCTATTTCTTCCTCCCGCCTGCCAGCTTTCTGAGTCCCGCATTCTTAAGTAGGCCGCCATTGCCTCCCTCATTATCCATGTGGATAGGCTTGGCAGCCCTAGCAGGACTTCCAGAGCAGCTGTAAATAGGGTGAGGTGAGTAGCATCTTGGGATAAACTGATCGTGAGCATTCACAATTCTGATTTCAATACAAGCACTAACTCCTCAGTATATAAAAATGCCACAAACTGTTGAGGAAATACGAAACACAAGACTAGATTTTCACAGAATTGCCCGATTTCCGAGATGCATAGGAGCAATTGATTGTACACATGTACGGATACAATCTCCAGGTAAGAAATTATTATTTTTTTAAATATATCTATAATTATATATCTTTCTACCTTTTTTTAGGTGGGGAAAATGCTGAACATTTTAGGAATAGAAAGGGGTACTTCTCATTTAATGTACAAACAATTTCTGATGCCAAGTTAAAAATAATAAATGTAGTTGCACGTTTGCCTGGAGCTTCTCATGACAGCACAATATTTAATAATATTAGGATTAAAGCACATTTTGAAGAAGGTATTTTCCTTGATGGTTGTTTAATAAGGAGATTCGGGGTATCCAGTAACTGATTACCTTATGACACCCTTACAAAATCGACGAATGCCAGCAGAAACACTATATAATGAATCTCTTGAAAAAAGTAGAAATGTAGTAGAAGCCAGTACGGAATATGGAAAAAAGGTTTCCAATTTTAAGTCTAGGAATGAGGGTAAAAATGGAAAAGATTATGACAGTAATTGTGGCGACTGCAGTATTACACAATATTTGTGTGGAAAATAACGTACAGGAACCGGATAACCTTGGGGAACCTATCGAACAAAATCAAGAACCTATACAAAATGAAATGCAGGAACCGCAGGGAAATGGTTATCTCGTCAGACAAAACTTAATTACTGAATATTTTGGAAATATACATTGAATTTTTATTTTTGTAATGAAAAATGCAAATATTTTTTAGAATAGTATACTTTAATAAAACAATACATGCAATTTAAGAAAATTTATTAACACATCAAATATAAAAAAAACATGTTGGAAAAAGAATAACGCAACAATATGAATTAGCTATTCATATAATTAAAATTGTATCATCTGAATCATAGCACTTATATAACTAGAACTGTTATTTTGGGATTAATTTCAGTGGAGTTACTGTGAGGGTTAACAGGATTAAATATAATTAACAGACTTGTCTATATTTGATAACTGTTTTCTTAAAATTTCAATTCGTAGTTTGGACTCTTCAACTTTTAATTCATGCTCAATATTATTGTGATTTATTTTTTGGCTATATTCAGTTTATGTTTTATTTCCATTGCTTGTTTTTGAAGTTGAATCAGCTCTAATTTTGCTTCTGATAGAGTATTTATTTTAATTCGACAGTCTCTTTATTTTAATTCGAATAACTCAGTTTTCGTCTTTATTATTTTATTTCCTAAAAAAATAGAAAAAGTCAAAATAACTTATTTATTGTACAGTCATATACAAAAAAGTATGTCAATTTCTAATTGTAAAAATTAAAAATTGTTGTAGATAGTCACTATTGTTATAGTATATAGCTGGTATAGTTGTTATTTCCTTAATTTTCTTTATTGAAAGTGTACGTGTATTTGCTTGGTTTCGATAACTGTTATAAAGAATGTTACGTGAACAAAACTAGATTGATCAGAAACTGGGTAGATACTTTTTGCAATTTGCAAATTTTTATTGCAGTAAAAATGGTGGAAGTTAAGGACATATTGAAATACACATCTCTGTCACTATTTTTATGAAATATATTTCACGTTAAGTCAATAGATACGATACATGCTCGTGAAGAATCAGAATAAAGAAAAATCATTGTACATTTACACAATTAATTATTAATACTTACTATTTCTGGAAGTCGTTGGAGTTTGCATTTTTTGTTTTTGGTTTGACACAACTTCTAATTCTGCAGTGGCAGGTAATAAATTGCATGACATATTTTCTACTTCTCTAGTGATGGGCAATGATGATAGGGAGGGCGATAAATTTGGGGAAATATTTTCTGGTTTATATGCATTCAGTAATACATTTTCTTTAGAACTTATTAAACATGTGGATGTAGGTTTTTTTAAAGATGCTGGTGTCCAAGATTCCCAATTATCTTCCTCGGTTTCATTTTCAATGATTATTGGCTCGAAAGTATCATTGTCAAATTCATTATTTAACCCATCTACAGACACTCCCTACATTTTTTTTATTGCAATATCGAATGGGTTAATTTCAACTGGAGTACATGATACCAACGCCGGTTTTATAAAGTTCCCTTTTTTGAGCAGCAAATTTATTCTTTGCAGTTTTTTTCAAATTTTAATATTTTCCATTTATATTCTTTACTGTTCTAAATCAACTACTATTAGCATTAAACTCTTGTGCAATAATCTCCCAGGCTTTTGCCTTTTCTTTCCATGTTACAGAATCGGTTTTTTATTCTCAACAACATTTTTATACCTGTTAACTAATTCCATCAGCCGGGTAACGTCCTCGTTTGAGAAATTACTTGCACTTTTACAGTCTTCCATATTATTTATCTCTACAAGAAATTATTCCTCATTTCATTTACTAATATAAAGTTTAAATTTATTAAAAATATTTTTTAACCATGTTACTGTACATACATTAGATTAACATAACTATACATAACGTAACTACATAAACATAAAACTAGTTTACTGTAATTAAATGTACTGGATTTACTTACTTACCATTAACAATAATCAGTCCAAATAATGCCCAAATTTTTATAAAAACAGTCAAAATCACAAAACAGGTCAGTAAAAATCTCTTCTTTTAAAGCACAAACTAAACGCACAATAAATGACATTTGCTGACAAATGTTAGATATGCTTAATATTAGTAAAGTATAATAGTTTTGGTTCCATGATATATACTATGTTATGTTGTATGGTCAGTGTCTAACTATATTCTGTGGTGTAACGAGGTGTATGTTCTCAGAGTATCAAGAAAGATGGTGTTCAGTTCTGTACCTATTTAAAATACTTTAAAAAGCAATTATACAGAGTTTAATTATGGCTTAATTAAAGTAACGTTCATGTACTCTGCTAACAACAAAAACAATACATATAGTATATAGTGAAGTGAAGTTGTAGTTTCTGTACCAACTTAAAAATGCATAGGTAAAAATGTGTATCTTTTAACGGGGACTTCCTAATATTTTATAAAACCCATAACTTATAATCTCAAGTTTAAACTTCAGATTGTAGATTAAGGCCGGGTTTTATAATGTAGGTTTAAACTTCAGGTAGGCGTTTAAACTGTAATCTTGAAAAAATGCACGTTTTATGAGCCTAGTTAATTTGTAGATTGCCGGTTAAACCATTGTGTAAAGTTTAAACTTCAAACGTTAGAAAAGCTTGGTTTAAACCAGAGGTTAATGTAAATATCACCATGGAAGACATTTTCTTTCCATAGAATTACCACAAAATGAGAAACAAAAAATATGAACGATCTTGCTAGTAAAGGGCAAGGCTCTGTTTTAGAGTTTAGACCGAATCCAGTAGTGGATCCGATCGGACCGAATCCGAAGTGATGTTTTGATTCTATATTCGGTCCGGCCGGCACGCATTTTCGGAATTCGCCGACACATTAGCCACTCGGAACAGTTCGGGTGATGCGAATTGCATACACGTAAAGTCCCGACGTATTGGACTAATTCGTCGGCGATTTACGAAATATTGAACAGTTCGGGTGCGCGAATCGCACTCCTAAAGTACCGACATATTATTGAACTAATGCGTCTGCGATTTATAAAATATCGAAACGCGAAACAATGCCAATGTATACGTAGGTATTGTTTTAATTTTTAATAAATATTGACCCAAACGTGTTATATCCAGAATATCCGAAAAACTTTAGTATTGTCTAATATCTGGAACGTCTATGAGAATATACAAAGTACAAATCTACTCGTAATATGAAAAATTTATTATCGTAAATAAAGGCATTAGTCATTTTATGGTAAATTATACTTCTGTCGTTATAGCTACTCAACACTTTTGAAATTATCGCAGCATGCAGCATACCAACTTTTTTATAACGCATTATAATTTCGAAACAATAAAAGCTATGGCGATCATATAAAATATAATACGTCAATGAAAACCATTTTAATTTACGAGTGATTTAGACGACTTGCCGACCTTTAACCTCGATTTTTGACACAATCTGAGGTATTAAAAAAAATACAGACGGTATTACTCTTCAAACCTACCAAAAAATATTTATACTTTCCCCATGACAACTATCTACCTTCCAAATTTTATCGCTTCGCTATAGGTATAAAGTTTAGAAAATTATGAAAAAAACAATTTTCCAGACCTACTCACAGTAATGACCTTCTCATACTCGAATTACTGAAAATATTCGACCGTCCGACGATCGAGCAGACACTTCCGTAAATACCGAGGTATATGAATGACATAAACATAACCTACAAATAATAAAAATCTACATACCTTAAACTCGTCTTGATCATTTATTTGCAACCTAATCGTATTAGAGGATGTATCTTTGTAACACACATTTGGCAATGTCTTTGGATCCATTTAATGATTATTCAGCTTTAATAAACTTAATATTTATATTCACTTGAAATCAATGTTTCTCACAGCTCAGTTACATCAATCTTATTCACGAAGAGCAATGATTACAATTATTATTGTCATCAGTGTTGCCAGATTTATTTTTCCCAAGTCGCCACGTAAGCTGCCAAAAACCGCCAAATGAAAAAAAAAAAGTCGCCAGATTTTTTAACCGTGAATTTTATTAAACAGAAAAAATAAATATTTTTTACAAGAAAAAAAAAAATCACATTATTGCAATTAAATCTAACCCTAAACTAAAATTTGCAAAATTTCTGCGGTTTTCTCAATCTCAAGTTCTAATTCTAACAAATTTTCAGGAGTTTCATCGACATACATCTTTGAGGTAAATCTGGATACCATATCAGCACTTGGCTCAAATGTCCGGCAACATAAATTATTAACAATGAAATGATATTTTATAAATAAAATCGAGTTTAACATCTTTAACATCATTTTGTTTCTAAGTTTACATTTTACAATGTTCATTATTGAAAAAACTCGCTCAACCACAGCATTTGAACTAGGTAAACTAAGCAGTACAAAGGCACACAAGCTAAGATCTTCAAACAACAATTCACCTGCAGCATTTTTAAGCGTTATAACTTTTTGCCAAAACTTTATAGAATCATCAGGAATTTTTCCTTCAAAAATATCGTCCCAATTCATTGCTAATACATTTCTGTATTGCATTTCTGTTACAAATGGAATTTGGATTTGCAAATTGTAGGGGCAACTCTGTAAGTTTGGGCGTTTGTGGTTTAATATAATTTGGGGACTCAATAATTTTACTTTTGAAAAAACATCTAAATGCGAAGGCATTCGTTTAATAAGTTCTTCAATCAATTTTTTTATAAACTCTAAGCATTTTTGTTGTATAGATATTACTTCCGCTGCAGGCAGATTAGCATTTTTCAGTTCAATATTGAAATAATAACCTCACGTCGCAATCCTCAAGTTTTAAATAGTAGTTTAAATAGTAGTTTAAAGTTTAAATAGTTTTAAATCCTCAAATTTTCATGCATTATTTAACAAACTAATATCATTTTGTTTTTTTAATTCTGCAAGTAAAGAAGGTCTTAAAATCTGTCCTGCTAAAGACCATATTAATGAAATAACGTCATTGTAACCCCTATAATGATCAATATCATCTTTTTGAAAATACAAAGTTAGATAATAAACTTGGTTTAAAATGGGAACCAAAAACTGCAAGTAAAGCTTGTTTTCCTTTTTTTTGTAACATTCATGCAATAGTTTAGCTGTATGGCATTTTTCAGTCAAATGATGGATAGAAAATAAGTCTGTAACTCCAAATATTGCGCTAGGATTTTTTCCACAGCCTTATACCTAGATAACCACCTAGTTGAAGATAGTTGTGTTAATTTAGAAAACTTGTTTTCATTGCTATTTGTGTTAATAAGATCAAAAATTTCTTTATATTTCGCTTTTCTTAAAGTACTATTTTTGAACCAATTGTAAGTCTCTTTTAACAAAAAATCAACTTCATCTTGAAATACCTCGGACGCTTTAGATGCACAAAGATGCAATGAATGGCATATGCATTTAACCAGAACTAAATTTGGAAGTTTCAAATTTGTTTTACATAAGGTAAAAAAAGAATGATTCTGGCCACATAGGCTATTAGCGCCATCTGTGCCAATCCCTATGAGGTTATTAAGACTGATATTATTGTTAGAAAATAATTCAAAAACTACACTATACAAATTTTCCGCAGTTGCTTGAGTTACACTTAAAAAGGTTAAAAACTGTGTGACAATATCGTTTTTTCGTTTAGAATAAAATTTTACACAGATACACAATAGTTTCTCCGTTGAAACATCCGTGTATTCGTCCACAATTATAGAAAAAGGAGAATCTCCTAACTCTAAAATAAAATATTTCAATAAGGATGAAGCAATTACGGCTTTGATCAATGCCGAACATTTTGTTCTATGCAAACGGAGAAAATTTCCTGCATCGGCTTCAGCCAAATTATTCGGTTTCTTTACTCCATGTATCCTGTTTATTACTTCACTCAAGTGATCAATGCTACAAATTGCGCTGTGGTTAGCTACATAGGTCGCCAAAATTAATTCCGTCTTTTTTTATTTCATGTCTTGGACTGTACTTTTAGCTGAAAAAAAAACAATGCTATACGTTTTTTAACCGTGCATTTTTTTAATAATACCACACCATAGCTGCGAATACTTTGTTGAGATTTTCCCATTTTGGTCATGTTAAGCCTGTGTTTAGAGGTGTTTGCATGCTTTAATAAATCACCCTTATGAGATCGTAATTCCACTGAGCAAACTTTACAAAAACTTATATCTATAACCTTACTTTTACTAGTACCTCCACCACTACCACTTCCACCAACACCATTTTCTTTGGATGTTAGCCATCCTAGAAGAAAGCAGAAGCATATTTTCCAGTAACGACTAACGAAATAAATACTCTACTCTTACTCAAACCCGCTCCTCTAACTTTTAAAAAATATTACTAACCTCTAAACGCTGGTTCACGTTCCCAATCCTTGTTGTGTCTTTTTGTGTAATTTGCCCATTTACCCATTATTGTATATCTTGCTAAACAATTATTAATTAAACAGATAATAATTATTATTATCACTGATCTCTGTACTATCAGGGTACTATCTCATAAAATTAAATCAGTAGCAAACAGCTGATGGAATGATGGAAATATTGTTGTCAATTGTCAAATGTCAATTTACACGGTTCAACGATTACCTCTATGGTTCCACCAGAGAACAAGAACCAGGAACAGAGTAGGCCATTAAGCCCTCTCTAGTTCTCTGGGTTCCATGGATCCACGGTGACCACCACCACACAACATAGTTGTCACCTTCATTCCTTTTTTGGTATAATTTTGTTTTGTTTAGCTTTCGCACGTTTTTCATGCATTAACTGGTCCAGTCGGTTCTCGAGGTTCTTTTTGTTATCTGATGAATCTATAATTGTGCCCTGAGCCCGCACTTTACCAATCTTAATGGAAACGGTGCTGCCCTTCTGCAACACGCATCTTGAACCCCCTTGTATATCCTTAGCTGGGAAGATCTCGTATACATAATCAGGATCAGCCTCCTTGAAGTACAGCAAGACGAAGTTATTTCTAGTTGAATCTACCATGTTGGGCATATTGTAACAATTTGATCGCACCATTGAAAATGCACGAGTCATTTTGAGGAAAATTTGTACCATACGAATGGGCCTACAAAATGTAGATTACGGAAAGCGAACGTTTACGCTGTACGCTGAGACAGTAGTATCGCTGAGGTATCGAATCGACATTAAATCAGGTCGAATCAGTGTTCATTACAAATTACACTATGGCTTTGTGTAAATCACCCAATTGGCGACTTGTGATTTTCGCAAATTTAGAGTCGCCAGAGCATATTGAAAATCGCCCAATTTGTGATAAATCGCAGCCTCTGGCAACACTGATTGTCAATGCAGGGTTCCAGCCATGCAGTACCTTCATACGTAAATCGCCGACGAATTACGAGTCTGCAATTCGCATCACCCGAAATGGTTCCTTTACGTTTATGATTTGTTTCGCGTTCACCGGTCGGACCCGAAGCAAAGCTAACCCAGCATGCGGATCCGTAATTTCAATTGCATTAGAAATACGGACTAGGAAATTTCGTTAAGTAAAATATATAAGTAGTTACACAATGCTTATTATTATTATGTACTGATTAGTTGAATTATAAAACTTTTTTGAAACTTTTTGTGATATTCGCGAAAACTTATGAAAAAAAAAAACAGGACAAGGAAAATAAATTTATTTATCCTATTAATATGTTGTATGGTTATAAAATTTATAGATTATTAAAATAACAAAATATTTTCAGAATAACAACGAAACAATAACTTTTCAATGACAATAAAAAAAAATTTTTCGTTTATCCTAAGTATACATTGCTGTTAAGAAATAATATTTGAGAAACTTTATTTCCCGACAAACGGTTTCGTCTATCTATTAAGACTTGGCCAGCTTTAGAAAAAGTTCTTTCGGATGGGACGGACGTTGCTGTAATACATAATCTTTTTTTCACAAATTCCTCTAATTTAGGGTAAATAGCTTGTCTGTCTTGCCACCATTTTAGTGGATTCTCCGTTCTAGGAATTAGTGGTTCTTTAATATATCTATCGAGTTCTAATATGACAGATACTCGTGGATTTTCATTTCTTATATTTTCCTTGACCATTGCATCATAATCTGCCCACAGAGAACAATGTGGAGGAGCAGTAGAAGTAGATGCAACGAGTTCAGTTTGTTCTACCGGTGAAATTTATTGAATGGAAAACTGAAGTCTGTTACGAAGATTTTCTAAAGTACGGTCATATTTTCTATTATCGTTGAAGCCAAATATTTTAAAGCGAGGATCTAATAAAGTAGCTTGGGCAACTAATTCATTATCCTCATATTTAGCTAATCTGTCTTTTAAATCTTTCCGAAGTTTTTCAATCATAATTTTACACCCTGGTTTCAGAATTTCATCGGGGAATTTTGCCCTTGAAATTTGATTGTGCATGATTTTATACAAAGGAATAACTTTTGAAATTGATACTATTTTTTCAGAACTAATTTCTATGGTAACCTCGTTGAACACCCAGAGGATTTCCGACGCCTGTTTTAGTTCAGCCCACTCCCCTTCGCTTAATACGTCTAATTCCCTAAAACGGTAAATAATATAGTAATAATAGTATATAATAATAATGATAATAATCACACGTTACTACGTATTATTCTTGCATTTTTTTATTAAAATAAACATTGACAGAATTATGTTTTATTGGTACCTACCTGTTCACTAATGCTAATGTTGCAATTACTGCATCTTTGATTTCCAAAATTCGGACCAACACGTCGTAGGTTGAATTCCAACGGGTGATGACATCTTGTTTCAATTTAATTTTGGGTAAATTCATTTGTTCCTGCACTTCCTGCAGTTTGTTAAGAGCTTTTGAGCTTCTCTTAAAGAATTCAACAATTGACTTGACTTTTTTAATAATTCCTAATATGCACTCTTGCTCAAGTCCACTCTGAACTATTAAATTTATTGTGTGTGCGAAGCAAGGAATATGTCGCCAATTACCCAATCTTACAGCCTTCACAATATTAGCGGCATTATCAGTAGTAATTGCAGTAATTTTATTATTTATATTCCATTCAGCTGTTTTGCTAATTAACATGTCTTTTAAATTTTCTGCAGTATGAGTATCTATACATTTAAAGCAATCAAGTAGATGTGAACAAAGTTTAAAATCAGTATCAATGTAATGGGCAGTAATGGCTATGAAACTTTCATTTTTAATAGATGTCCAACCATCAGTGGTTAAACAAACTGCAGTAGCAGTGTCCAACTTCTCACGTAATTTTATTTGTACTTCATTATACAAACGTGGTATTAAACTTTCAGCAATAGTCTTTCTAGATGGCAAGTTGTATGATGAATTAAGCATTTTAACAAACTTCCTAAATTCTGCATCTTCGACCAGTTGCAGAGGTTGGTATTCTTTAACTATCATGGTAACTAATTGCATGTCAAGCATTTTGGTTTTTGAAATACTTAAAGGACGCGAGACAGTTAGAAAATCTGCAATTCGTTGTTGACCTGATTGAGATTTTGGCTGCCACAGAGGTGCTATTTGTGCTGCTGTAGAAGTTGAAGCAGGCGAAATTTCCATAGCAGAAGTACTAGAACTTGCACGTTGTGATGCAGTTTCTTGTTGTAAATGAACCGTATCTTGACTGTTGTAAGTTGTTTCTACGCGTTTTAATGGTATCGTCATATGCTTACGTTTCATGTGCCGCGTTAGATTCCCTGTAGATCCACATTTTATAGAAATTAAAGCGGAACAATAAGAACATTTCACTTTATTTTGCAAAACTACAGAAAAATGATGCCAAATCTCACTACGTTTTCTAGATGATATTATGGTTAAAATCCAATTAAACACTTTGTATAATATAATTTACCCGAATACACAACGTAAACTACGATATGCAACTGCCCAAACTAACAATTTCTTGGCGCTCTATGTTTATCATAGGCAATATTTTATTCCAATGAAATAACATAAGTAACAAAAGTGCTTAGCCGGAAAAAGATAAAATACGCTTTATTTATTTTAATGCCTTATTTATTAATTTTTAAGTTCGCCCAATCCATCCGAAAGTCTTTCCCCTGCCTTCTCTTGCTCCTTGTCCATCGTGTTTTTATCAATCACCGGCTCAGTAGGCAGAATAGTCCTCGTATAAAGCGGAGCCAGCACGCATAAAATGATTTACGACCGCTAGCAAAAAGCTGCCGGTGTTTTGAGAAGATCAAAGAAGTGATCGGACTTATTAGAATATATGTAGACTTTGCTTACAGTTTAAACTTTCAATGTTTTTGTAGCTTTTTATCAACATTCAACATCGTAAATCAGTATGCAAGAGCGCGTATTATGTGTAGACTAAGTCAAGTCATTAGGCCTGTATAAAATAATTTTAATGTATGTTCATGGTTTTAGCTTGTATTTTGAAAATATTGTAATTTTACCCAAATTGTGTAAATGGATGACACATGAACAAATTTAATCATAACAAGTTCTCATATATTTCATACATTTTTTTAAATTTCATTCTCTATTTCATAAAAAATCTAAATAGTTGAGTAATTACCTTAAATAGACGTAAAATCTATTGGAAGTATATAATTATTTTAAAAAGGATTCGATTTAGACTTGATTTTTATCAACTCAATTTTTATGGTTTCTTTTTGTAATTGAATTAAATTATTGAGCCAATATAATAACTAATTAATAAGTGAAAAATATTTAATATTAACATTACATATGCCTACGTATCCCAAAAAAATATTTTGTTAATACATTTATTTGTAACTACCTAGGTTCTAGGTATATCCATCTGATTTTAGTGTTGGAACCATTTCGGACTGAACTTGATTGCATTTCGCTTAGGTCAACGATTCACAGGATCTTGTTAATCTGTGCTGACACATTTATATAAACGGATCCAAAGGACCGGGTTCAATGGAACGGGTCCACAGATGCAATGGATCCAAATTCCAAAGGAACCGAATCCTTCTGAGGACCCGGACCGCCCATCTCTACTCTGTTGTTTTATGTGGCACGAAGGAGAGAGTAAACGCGGACCTATGCCCGTATTCATAGTCACGCACTCAAGGTAAGGGCCAAGGGTTACTTGGGTAAGGATCCCTCAGCACTCACCCTCATACGTGTTTCACAAACAACACTCGGTGGTCCCTTAGACGAATATTAATAGTCAGTGCTTGAGGTCTTCTTGAACCTTAAAGTATGCTTAAAGACAAATTCGTGTTTTATAATTTCTTAAGGATGTCTTGAGAATAACTTAAGGATAAGAATAGAATAGAGGTAGGTAAGTGGTTACCTTAGCGCATCCTCCACATTTCTAGCTTATGTTTTCAATGTTTTGATGTCTTTTAAAATTATAATTTTAAATTTTATTTATAATGGATATGGATAATGATGAGTTTTACGAATATATCAAATATGTAGAAGAAAATTGGTTAATACGTTTACCTAAAAGATATCTAAGAAACTATGATAACCCCTTTGATTTATATAGTACTGATGAATTTAAACGAAGGTACCGTTTCTCTAAAATTACGAGATTTTCATTAAGAGATGTAATATTACCTCTCATTGAAAATGGTTTGACCAAAGTAAACAATAGGGGTTTGCCAATTTCCCCAATGATTCAATTGCTGCCAACCTTACGGTATTATGCCAGTGGAAACTTTCAGGTAAGATGGTTCTATTAATTATTATTGCTTTCCCCCTATACAGAAGTTTTAATTCACTTTTTATCAGTTGGTGCCTCCAATAGGTACTGTTTGTGTATACTTATGTTTTATTTTTCAGATGGTAGCTGGAGATTTACGTGGGATATCACAAGCAACAGTTTCAATCATCATAAGAGTTTCAGAGGCAATAGCAAATCGTTTAAGAAATCACGTGAGATTTCCAGACAATAATGAAGCGAATATAAGAAGGTTCCTCGAAATTGCCCATTTTCCAGGTATAACCAGTTGCGTAGATGATACACATATTCCGATAAGAAATCCAGGTGGAGAAGTCGGAGAAGTTATGAAGATGTAGATAATATGTATGCTTATGCTAATTTTAAGTTTCCTCAAATCTATGGTTTTAATTAAAATAAGACTTCCTTTAGAATCTAACTATTGATTATTGGAATTGGGAATTATATTTTGTTACAGGTAGCTTGTGGACCAAATATGGAAATTCTGATATTGTTACAAGATGAAAATAATGAAATTCCAGGTTTGTTTTTTTTTTGTAAAAAAGAAAATTCAATAGAAATAAACTAGTTAATAGTAATAATTTGTATTTGTTCTATTACATTTAGATATTCCATTTATTTTTATAGGAAAAATTTTCGGCGATAATGGGTATGCCTGCCACCAATATTTATTAACACCTGTGTTAAATCCCATTACAAGACCTGAAAGAAATTATAACTTAGCCCATAAGAGAGCACGTAACATACGTGTAATGTATTTAGGGCGAATCATGTGGGAAGCAGTTATAAGTTACCAGGTGATAGTAAAGAGTGGCCTTATAATGTAGCGACTCATTTTGAAGTCTAATAACTTTGCCTTTGAAAACCTATAGGTAAGGTTTTGGTGTTGTTCGATAGAAAAAATGAAAAAGTTTTTCTGTGTTACAAAAAAAATACAGGGTGTACCAAAGTATAAAAGTCAAGTCAAAAAATAACTATGTAAAGTTACATAGTTTCAAACCCTGTATCCCGGAAACGAAGCATTTTAGAACACGTTAATATAAAAGGATTCGCTTAAAATTATAAATACTAACCTGGTAACATATGGCTACTTCCTCATGAATCATTCTGTAGAATAATCAAGATTAATACCATCAAGAATTGAACTGAATAAATAATCAAGATTAATATAAATTGTTTTTATTTTTCAACATTTCCAATGTTTTTTTTTCATCACAGAACATAACAGAGCATTGCGTTTTATATAAAAACTATAATAATTTTACAAACACAAAATAAAGGTAACTCATACTACGACTACTACTATAATTGGTATTCTTTCCCAAATAAAAGGGACAAGTCACAATTTTAAGATATCCTATGAACAATCCATCCTATCCATCATGGACAATTTCTTTTCCCAATACATTTTTTCAGCCCTAGCTACATCCATCTTTAATTTATGGAGTTAAAAACCTAATATTTACAACGTTGCCACTATTTATGGCCTTCTCAATGGAACCTTACTCGAGGAGGTAGAAATTCTCAATTATAAAACGAGTTTCATGAGAAATCCTTGAGGTGTCCTCCGCTAAGGGAAACTTAAGGAATCCTTTGAGAAACAACTATAAATACGACCCTTAGATGAGTTGCTGTGATGCGATGTTTTAAATGAATTTGGGTTGGCAATATTTATATGCCCTGGGATGCTATTGGTTAACTACTGACCGCGCGAATTTCTTGGCGCGAGGGGATTTATGATTTATTCACAGGTGTTCGCAGCATGTGCGCAGCTCGCAGTAGATATTTGTCACAAATTATAGATAGTTAATATTTCGCTCACCGGCAGCAATAGTGGCATAAATCAAAATATGAAGTTTTTGAGTTAATACCACAGACAATGCGAGAATAGTAGTCACTATACTTCTGCAAAGTAGGCACATAATTAAGTAACACTCTGGCCGCCAGATAGCAATAGTGTCGCTATGACATAATCAGATTTTTATTAACATGACGTTGCAATAGTGGCATAATATTCAGTGTGCCTCTAGCTTCTGTGAAGGTGGTATATATTAACCAGTGCTGTAGTGACACTTTTTGAGATAAGCCAATATTGCAGAGTTAGTTTAAATATTTATTTGTGTAATAGCGACTCTTTTTGAAATAAGCCATTATTGCAGCGTGCTTTTAAGTGATTTTTGTGATTTAAGTCTTTATTGACATTAGCAGTTTGCAACTTGTAGGTTATATTTCTGTAGGAATACCTGTAAAATAGTGACTTAAATTTCTTGTTAGATGAAAGTATGGCTAGCCGTGGTGAATTAATGCTCTCACGTTTAGGAATTAGGTAAGTACTAGTTTATAACAGAATATCTACATCCGTGTTGCGGGATTTATGAAACATTAGTGCAGATTATAAGCCATATTTTTTTCAGGCTATAGAGGGATAAAAATAATACTTCTAAGTGGACATTAATTAACTCTGCCACACATGTCTCTAACAATCTGAAAATGAGAATCTTAATGTTGTTCCTGCTGTAGAATCCAACAAGCCAGGTGGTATACCTGTCCCTATTTTAGTGCAAAAAGATGATAATGATATTTCTGTGAGTAAATTAATTACCTCTGGCCCATCTACCTTAAATGATGAATTTTACGATGTTAATGTTGCTTCTTCTGCTGAACCTGAAAAGCCAGAAGGTAAACTTGCAATTAAGGTTTAGTTTCATACCAGTATTGTAGTATTATTTTTTTTTAGAATTCATCCAAAATCAGGAACCAAGTGCGTCTTTTCCTGAGCCAATTGAAGATATTCAAGTTTCATCAACGCGACCACTGTCACCATCAAGTTCTATATCCATTGATGACGATGCCTCTGTTAGAGATCCAAATTTTACAACTAGTTCATCTTCATCTGACTCATCACCCTCAGAGATAGGATCGGAATCAGAAAATTTAAATGATGTGGAACAAGAAAATAAAAAACCCATAAGTAGAAAAAGAAAAGCTGATCCTTTAAATTGGCAAAGAAACAAGAATAAGTTGCTTAGAAACAGCGGCAAAGCATACAAAAATACGACAGGAGTATCAGTACCTAAGAAAGAGATGCACCCACCTTGCGGTGTTAAGTGTAGACACAAATGTGCTTCTAAATTCACAGAAGAGGAGAGGTTAAATATTTTTCGCAAATATTGGTCATTGGCTGATATCAATATGCAAAGAAATTTTATTTTGCATTTTATGCAAGAAATAAACCCCCAATACAGGTATGTTCTAACTGATAGAATGAGAGCACATAGAGTTAAGAACAATGCGTTTTACTTTGACAATAATGGCACAAAAGTTAGAGTGTGCAAATTATTTTTCACAGCTACCTTAGGTATTAGTTTTCGATGTATCCGCACTGTGATAGAAAAATCCAGAGAAGGATTTCTAAGCAACGATGGTAGGGGAAAACATAATAACCATAAGCATGTTTCAGATGATATAAAAAATGGCGTTCGGGCGCATATTTCTTCTATCCCACAAGTTGATAGTCACTATACACGTGCCCATACTGAAAAAAAATTTATAGGAGGTAAAACTCTCGCACAGCTATACAGAGACTACAAATACGATTGTGAGAAAGAGAGAAAACCGTATGCCAACTTAACTTTATATTCCAAGATTTTCAATTATGAATTTAATCTCGCATTTTCTCCCCAAAGAAGGATCAGTGTTAGCTGTGCGTATCTTATGAAAATTCTGATAATGAAGGAAAGAAACAATTGGAAGTAAAATATGTTGCACACTTAAAAGAGAAAGATTTGAGTAGAGTAGAAAAAGAAAATGATAAAAAAATTATTTCTGAAATAAACCTAGTCTCTTGTTTTGATTTACAAGCCGCTCTCCCAACACCCAGAGGGGAAGTTTCTTGCTATTATTATAAGTCTAAGTTATCAACATACAACTTCACTGTATGCGATTTAGCATCAAAGGGAATAGGGGATGTTTATAGCTTCATGTGGCATGAAGGAGAAGGAAAGAAAGGAGCAACAGAAATTGGATCCTGTTTGTTAGATTACCTAAAAGAAAAGGCTGTTGCATCCAACTCTGAAGATTTAGAAGTTATCTTTTACTCAGACAACTGCTGTGGACAATAAAAAAACAAATTTATAGTTGCTGCCTACTTATATGTAGTCGCAAACTACAAAATCAAGTCAGTTACTCACAAATTTCTTGTTGTGGGACACACTCAAAATGAAGGAGACTGCGTTCACTCGGTGTAGAAAAAAATATAAAGAGGTCTCTCAAATCTGGTCCTATACATATACCAGGTCAATACACCACTTTGGTAAGTACTGCCAGAAAATTAGGGGCCCCTTATAAAGTGATTAAGAAAAGCCACAATAATTTTTATGACCTCAAAGATATTACGGAACGAACTGCCATAAATTTCAGTAAAAACGCTACTGGAGAGATAGTAAAGTTTCATGATATTGCAGTAATTAGAGTTGAAAAGGAGCATTTGGATTATTTTTTCTACAAAAATTTCTACGAAGACGACCAGTACACTTCAGTTAACATCAAGGAATGCAAAACTAGAAAAGCGTTGGTACCCTTTCCAAATATTAAATTAAAACAAGCCTATAAGGACTCAATTCCCATTTCGAAGGCAACATACGATGGCTTACAGAGTTTATTAAAAAACAAGACAATTCCCCAATGCCATTCTTATTTTTACAATAGTTTAAAGTATGAATAAGACTAGAGAAATAGGTATACATTTTTCTGAGAAAATTTATGATTTTGTTTTGTGTTTGATTTTAGTTTATGTTCCTATAAGTTAATAAAATTTTCAAGTTTTTATCTGCCGATTTTATTCTTCGGAATACCTTATACAATATTAGTAGTCATAACTCTATATTTTGAAATATTTCTTGCAGCAAGACTGACATATCTCAAAATAAGGGGTGGATTTTTTAAATAAAAAGGGAAATTTTTCAAATCTGTATCAAAGTAAGATTTTTGACAAAGAAACATAATCAATTCACCATATTACCACTTTTGGAGTTTATTCAACTATCCATAAATGACAATTTTTGTTTCCAGGAAAACTCATTCCTCCATTTCTGCAAAACAATCATTCTTGAGTTATGCCACTATTGCAGCCGGTGAGCGATTTGTATTTGCCAATTGAACATGGAGAAAGTAATATTTAGTGAAAGAGAAAGATTGTTTTTAATGCAGTTAGTAAGTGACGAAAAAGATATTATCGAGAATAAACGAACTGATGGCACCACAATCAAATTAAAAACTGATGCATGGGAAAGAATTACGACACTTTTTAATATCCAAGGATTATCTAACCGATCCACAAAACAATTAAAAAAATGCTGCGAAAATATAAAACAAAGGTAAAACATTTATTAATCTAGTTGGGATTTTGTAATTTTGTACGTATAAAAATTAAAACGTTTTTATGGAAAAAGAAAAATGAACACTACTACTATCAGACAGGAGTACCTTATGACAGGTGGTGGACCCCCGGTGAAAGTACTAGATGATCCTGTCATGGACTTTGTAGATGCCGGAGCTCCAAACCTAGATGTAGAGGTGCCTTGCCCTTGGGACAGCACTGCAGGATATAATATGAAAGGTAAGTTACAAGAGTAGTTATCTTGATAATATAATACAAATTTGAGAAATCTGAAATAAATACAAAATTCAGATAGTAGGTACCTACATAGCGTAACATATGAATTGTTTTTAGATATTAATACAGACATCACGGAGGATACAGCCGGTGTCTCAGATACAAATCCTGTTGATGTTCCAGATATAAATTTAATACCTGTTACCCTCTCTCAAAAAAAAAAGAAAATTAACTGATGAACTTCAGGATGGGCTAGATAAACATTCTATACCCAGGAAAAAAATAAAAGTAAAGCATAATGCAACAAAGGGAGCTCCATAATGTTCGCATGAAAACAGCGAAAATTGAACAATTTTTGGCCATTCTAAAAGTTAGGCAGCAACTACAAGAAATGGGGGAAGACCTGGATGTAGAAAATATAGATTTTGAGAATTTTAATCCAAAGGACCTATTATAAATATTTGTTTTATAAAAATTGACATGTTAGTGTAGTCTGTTAATGGTTCACAAGATAGTTTAGTAGATCCTTATTAATGGTATAATAAATTATAAAAATCAGTTTATATATTTTTTATTTATCAAAAGTAACAAAAATTATTTTTTTACTTCTTTTTGCTACTTTATTTATAAAAAGCAATATAAAATGAGAAATATTCTTATAACAGGTAAGCAAAATTTTAAATATACACATGCACTTGATTATATAGGTACATATTTTAAAACCACCGTAATTATAACATGAATTTTATTAACATTGGAAATTAGCCAAGATAGTTTTGTGTCATTGCGAAGGACTGAATGTTTTCTTTCAGAGGCATCGTTACATCATTTCTTTTACTTTTTTCAATTTTATTTAATTTAGTACATGAAAGTATTGTAAAATTTAATACCCCTATTTAAACATTACTTTAATTATTATATACTTTGTCATGAACATATTTAATTAAAATATGTATTAATAAATCCTCTGCGGAAAGCTATTCCTTCGCCAACCTCGTGATTGTTTATCTGAGGAATTTCTTCATTATCATTATCTTTATCGTCTAAAATTTGATTCTGTTGTGACACACCAATATTATATAAAACTGCTGTGGCACAAATAATTGGAACAGAATTTTCCATTTTAGTACGTAAACCATTTTTTAAACAAGAGAATCTCCTTTTCCAAATACCAAACATTCTTTTTACAGCATTTCTTGTTCGAATGTGGGCACTGTTATATCTTCTTTCAGGTCTTGTTAATGGGTTTAGAAGTGGTGTTAGCAAATAACTCTGGCAGGCATAGCCATTGTCACCTAGCAGAAGTCCTGGAATTTGATGCAGTTCAAATCGGGCACGGACGGCACTGCGATTGAAAATTATACTGTCGTGTGTTGATCACACGACAGATATCCGTCCAAGGCATATGCCTTATGACGATATCCAATATTTCTAAACGGGGACTACACATAGCCTACAAAAAAATTGACATTAAAATCAATATGCTTTACCAGAAAATGTTGTATTGTACCTGAACATTTAATGAAAACCAACCCTTCCTATTCCGAAACACTTCTCCATTGTCTCCTCCAGGATTTGTTATTATAATATGAGTACAATCGATACAACCAGACACCCTCGGAAAGTTTGCAATTCTATAAAAAGCAGCTGTATTTTCTGCAATGCCATTTTCATGTTGTGGAAAATGAATATATTCATTTAAATGTTCTGCTAGACACACACAAACATTCTTGATAATCCTACATACAGTGGATTGGCTGAAGCCACGAATATCCCCATGAATTATTTAAAGTAGCTTTATATTTTCTAAATATGTTAGTACGAGTACCTACCTGAAAACTGTTGCTACCATAAAATCGCAGTGCAATTAAGAGCTGCAGAACTGGTGGTACTGGAAAACCTCGGTTAGTATTTTTTAAAAGACGTTGTTGAATTAAAGGTAGCAAAGTATCACGAACACAATTTTTTTTAAATCTATATCGCCTTTCAAATTCATGTTCCTCAAATATCTCCATAGGATTTTGTGCGTCTCTTATATATTTTTTAGGCAAGCGAATAACATCTAATTGTCACTTTCAAAAAGATCGTCAAACTCTTCCATATTAAATGTTTATTAAACACTGTAATACAAAATACAAGTTCTCAAAATAAACTCTTGGATAGAAAAGAAAAACATATAAGAATGGAACCATAGATAAGAACATAACCTATAAACACGCACTTAAGGGTGGTCTCAAGCTCCCTTGAGTTGAGGGCGACTTTTATCACCGTTCACTCACTGAGTGGGGTTTATGAAACGCCTGAGTAACCTCAGCCCTCAGACTCACACTCACCCTCAAGGGTCGACTATGAATACGGGCACTCTAATGAAGTTGGATCATGTCTTTTACACTATTTAAAACGGAAATATGAGGAATACAAAGGAAATGCCCTAGAAATAGTTTTCTATTCAGACAATTGTTCGGATCAACAAAAAAACAAGTTTGTTTTATCAATCTACTTTTATGCCATAGCTACTAACTATTCTAAAATCAAGTCAATAACGCATAAGTACCTGGTAAGTGGACATACCCAAAACGAAGGGGATAATGTGCACTCTTTGATTGAGAAAAATATAAAGAGTTAAAATCTGGATCAATTGAGACTCCCGACCAGTACGTAATGCTAATACAAACAGCTAAAAAACAGGACAACCTTATAGAGTAATGGAAATGAATTACAATGACTTTTTTGATATTAAAAAGTTAACTTTGCAGACCTGTTTCAACTTCTCTAAAGATTCTTCAGGTGAGACTGTGAGATTTAGTGATGGGTGCGTATTTAAAGTTGAACGGGATAATCTATATCTAGAGGAATTCTATTATAAAACGTCATTCACTGATTCTAAGTATAAAACCGTGAATATAAGACCAAGAAAAAATATGCGAACAAACAATACTCTTACATTGTTTCAAAATATAAGCTTAGAATGCGCATACAAGTCTCCGTTGCCAATTTTAAAAAAGAAGCATGAGGACTTAATGGATTTGCTCCGCAGCAATGCTATTAAACACGCAATACTCATTTTTTCAATAACCTTAAGGCTTCAAAAGATTAATTATTTATATCTTCACTTCTTTCGCTTGTTTCTTCAAATTTTTTTATTTGTTTTTTGTTTAAATATATATTTTTTATACTTTATTTTTTAAAGGTTTATATTTAATGGTTCATTAGATAATGCTGTATTTTTGTACTGTTATCATTTTCCCTAAGGATAAAAATTAATGTTGGCTGTTCCATTAGTTGTACTTATTATTCAGTTACCTCGATACATTATTATACTAATGTATTATATTTTATAATAAAACGTGTTTTTTTTTGTCAGTGAGGTTGTTTTATTTTGTGATATTTATTTGTTATTTACATATTAGTTATCAATAGTGGCACATCTATTAATTTTAGTGTTTTTTATATATAAAAAAAAGAAAATACGTAAAATTTTATTAACAATAATGTTCCATTGCGAGTAATATACACGTGGGAAAAAAATCTGTACAAACGGGTTTAGGCGGCAGTCACAAGGAAGAAATGATCTTCATGAATTTACATAAACTTTCATTATTTCGTATCCACAGATTATCAGATGTGCCACTATTGCATCCGGTGAGCGATATACGAATCCAATCTCCAGGCGAATAAGATAGGTTTACTTACTTCATACACAAGGTAGAAATTAAAAAAATCTGAGAAGTGCAGTTTTATAAAATGTAGCTTATAGTTTGGTGTTATGACTTCAGAAGATAAGTTTTATTATTATCTTCTTGTCCCGGTGTTAAAATCTGACATGATAATTATTTGGTTTTGAATACAGAAAAAAAATGGTGCTAAGTAACAATTATTTTTTATCATACTTATTTTTGTTTTAGGGGGAGCAAATGCTGAACATTTGAGAAATAGAAAAGGGTATTTTTCTTTAAATGTGCAAACAGTTTCCAATGCAAAAGGAAAAATTTGCATGTTGTAGCACGTTGGACTGGTGCTAGTCATGATAGTTCAATTTTCAACAATTCAAGATTAAAAGCACAATTTGAAGAGCGAAGATAGCTTACTTTTGGGAGATTCGGGCTATGCCTTAAGAAAGTATTTGATCACTCTTTGAAGAGTTAGAGAATGTGGAAGAAATTATACTTGAAGTGGATGATGAAACAGTAAGTAAACATTCTAATTTGTTAGTTATAATTTTTATAGCAGGTTTTATTTACAGGTCATATAATTGAATGGTATATTGTTAATATTTCTATAAACTTATGGATATTTATATTAATAAATTAGAGGTTAGCAAAGTACTGGTTTATGAATTGTTCTCGTAGAACTCGTTCAACACCTGCCGGTTCATTTATTTCAGGATTTACATCTGGAATGGTTCCATTTTCAATAAGTTGTTGTAAAACATGCTGATTTAACACGTCTGGTAAGGGTGGTGAATCAATATCATTTGCAGAGACAGCAATATTATGTAGAACACATGATGCCACAATTATACATAAGGTGGTATCAAGCTGTACACGACTGCCATATGCCAGTACAGGGAATCGTCGTTTAAGATCTCCAAAACATCGTTCTATAACATTTCTGGTCCTAATTTGAGATTCATTATATAAGTGTTGTGGTGGTGTCGCAGGATCGCAGGAGTGAATAAATAGCTTTTGCAGGGGTATCCACTGTCACCTAAAACACAGAGTAGGTATATCTCTGAAAGATCTATTGATAACACAAATATTTAATGATTTATTGAAATTATGAAAATATCTATTTGAGCAAACTGTTAAAATTATAGCTACTTAAAGTAAATAAACCTAACAAAACTTTATGAATAACCATACCTAATAGTATGCAATTTCTGTAGTCATTCCTCTCAAATGCTGCTCGTAATGAACTGACTAAATATTGTGGCATCATGATCCGAACCTGGCCATCTAGCCACCACATTCAAAATTTTTAAAGTAGAATCACATACTACCTGCGTATTTATAGAAAAATAAGATTTTCTGTTTCTGTACAATTCGGCATCTATTCCACCTAAAAAATTTAAAAACACATGTAATTTATGGGCCTACTTTCCTATTTAAACTTTTTTAAATATACGTAAAGCATACAATTACTTACCCGGTGACTGAATTTTTATGTGACTGCAGTCAATAGCTCCGATCACCCTTGGAAATCCAGCCATATTAAAGAAAAGTTGTTGAGTGTGTTTAATATCATTTTCATTTTCTGGTAGTTTTATGTAATCATTATATAAACCAGCAATTGCTTCAGAAACTCTTCGTACAATTCGTGATGCAGTAGAAATATGCATATTTACAAAATCAGCAACTGCTTGTAACTGGCCTCCAGTTGAGTAAAATCTCAGGCATACAAGCAATTGATTTATCAGTGAAACGCAGTTGTTACTAAAATTGAAATTATATATACACATATTATATTCATGGCAAATAGTGCTTTTACCTATCATAAGGATATTCCAACTGGTGATCTATTAACCGAAGCACTTCCAGTACACACTGCTTGGATAATCTAAATCTTTTTCGGACACTTACTTCATCAAATATATGAAAATAATCATGTCGTTGATATATTTGTCGAGGTAAACCAAATACGACAAATTCAAAAAGTAACAAATCATCATCATCTTCAACCACATTTAACAAATCCATTTTAAAGTCCAATCCAATAAAAAATCCATTTATATATAAGTTCCTTGTAAATAATTCACAGTAAATAAATAACAGGATCACGAAATGAGGAAAAAATGTGAGGTTAAGATTCCCTTAAGCGGTAGTTAATCTACCGCTTAATTTAAGCTTACTATTTTACTCCTTAAGCGTCGCTTAATATGTGGTGCAAAGGCTTTAAAATAATAAACTACGCTTAAATTTTAAGCCTAACTGGTGCAATCGGGCATAAGAAAATTAACCTCCAAAGCCACGAGACTGGGAATGACTATAAGTGTACGATTACGTTGCTTTCAGAAGGTTTCGGTGAACGCAAGACAAAAAATCAAGGAGAATTCAATTTGTTGAAATCCGTAGATGAACAAAACATTTATTTATGCGGGATAATTACTGTTTGATCCGTACAAACCCGCCGACCACGCAAAGATGAAAACATTGCAAAATTTTACGATAGCTCATATTTTTACCGTATTAGAATTATTACTGATAACAAAATAACTGAAGTACCAGTTTGTTATATGGCTTTTATTTCTCTACACGGAATAACAAAAAAAAAACTTGAAGTTTTACAAAAATCCCTTAAAATGACTGGAACAGCTCCAGCTGACAGGCGGGGAAAACATTTTAACAGACCACAAAAGTTAACAAATGATGCTAAGCAGCTTATGATTGAACACATCAGTTCTTCTAAAGCAGGTCATAAAACCTAACATTAGTAGAGGAATAATGACGGTTCAAAACCTCCTCCGACCTTGAACACGTCTGCACAGGTGTGTGTGGATTGAATGACCTTGATTGCGAACGTCTTGGGCCATCGCGTGACCTTGAACATGACCTTGAAGGTCATGAGCATGACCTTGAAGGTCACGAAGAGCGTCTTGGGCCATCGCATGACCTTGAAGGTCACAGAAACTTGACATTGACCTACCTCAGCTAATGCATGACCTTCATGACCTCTCCAGCTCTTGCATGACCCTGAGAGCGCATTTGAACGCTGCATTGTGCGTCCTCGATCTCCGTATGCCATGAGGAGCAACCTGCACCGCCCGCATCTGCAGTCGGAGTGGGCAAGGGCACCGGTCTCCTCTGCCTCTGCGATCGCATATGAGGCCACCGAATGACATTGGACTTGACTTGGGCGCACAATAGCACGCAGCACGTATTCTACCCCCCTACCCTTACCCATGAACAGCTAAAGCCGAAGAGTACGCCGGCGGCCGGCCGCAGTACACAAGCACAAGGGCAGCGGTCCACCTCTGCGATGCAATTCAGGTCTACGGAGACGAAGCTTTGTTGCTCCAGTCGTACTCGGTAGCAGTTATTAGTGTCCCTATAGCGTACACCGATTGCACTTGCGGGTGCAGTACACAAGGGCAGTGGTCCACCTCTACGAGGACAAGGCAAATTTGAAGTGTCGCGCGCACAAACTCCCTAATAGTTTCGAGATATACCTTGATAATTTAGAAACTCGATTTGGCTATTTTGTTTAATGAACGTGCAATGTCCGCCCGTAGCAAAAACAAATCCCCCATATCAAACACCTAGCAGGTGGCTGATAGAAAATATGCCATCATGTAGTTATACAGGATGCTTTATTGAACTCGTCCACTATTGATTCGAGATATACCTTGATAATTTACAAATCACAGTTTCAACATTGATTTAGTTTATGGAATAGAAAGACAATTAAGCCGCTAAACTAAAGGTATATAATAAAAGTAGTACTTGAATTTGTTAATTTTTAAACCTAATATTATTAAATATACTCGATTTGGCTATTTTGTTTAATGAACATGCAATGTCCACCCATAGCAAAAACAAATCCCCCATATCAAACATCTAGCAGGTGGCTGATAGAAAATATGCCATCATGTAGTTATACAGGATGCTTTATTGAACTCGTCCACTATTGATTCGAGATATACCTTGATAATTTAGAAATCACAGTTTCAACATTGATTTAGTTTATGGAATAGAAAGACAATTAAGCCGCTAAACTAAAGGTATATAATAAAAGTAGTACTTGAATTTGTTATGTGCCTTAAAACTGGATTATTGTGATTTTATTTAATAAAAGTGCAATATTTAAATTGTTTGACCGAAACTAGATTTATAAAAATTTTTAAACCTAATATTATTAAATATACTCGATTTGGCCATTTTGTTTAATGAACGTGTAATGTCCACCCGTAGCAAAAAACAAATCCCCCATATCAAACGCCTAGCAGGTGGCTGATAGAAAATATCAAATCATGTAGTTATACAGGGTGATTTATTGAACTCGTCCACTATTGATTCGAGATATATCTTGATAATTTAGAAGTCACAGTTTCAATATTGATTTAGTTTATGGAATAGAAAGACAAAAATCAGCTCGCCCTTGAAAAGATATATGAACCAATGACTAAACCATTAAAAGTGTCTCCCTTCGACCATAAATTGTTAGGAATTCCCGCATTATTTTCATATGTTTACCAGGTGCCTGATACATCCAATAGGAGGCCAGTGACAGTAAAATCAATACGTTTGGCCATGTGCTGTAGTGTTCACAGGATGCCCAAAACTACAAATAACTCGACTCTGAAAAATGCCCAACAGAGGGCGGATACTAGCGTTCACAGAATGCCCAAAACTACAAATAACTCGACTCTGAAAAAATGCCCAAAGAGGGCGCATGCAAGCTCAACTATTAGACTGAAACAGGCGGATCACTTAAACTTGACCTGACTGAAATCCATACAACAGAATACTGGCTGCGGTGGTACTCTGCGTCAAGATAGAATTCTATACTACAAATAACTCGACTCTGAAAAATGCCAAAAAGAGGGCGGATACTAGTGTTCACAGAATGCCCAAAACTACAAATAAATCGACTCTGAAAAAATGCCCAAAGAGGGCGCATGCAAGTTCAACTATTAGACTGAAACAGGCGGATCACTTAAACTTGACCTGACTGAAGTCCATACAACAGAATACTGGCTGTGGTGGTACTCTGCGTCAAGATAGAATTCTATATATCGCCTCGAAGCAACAGTTTGGTACTAATATCTGACATCCAATTAAGACCTAGGAACTATTTATTTAAATTAGGTTATCCAAATTCTCCATTGACTAATTACCTTACCACTATAAAATGTTTTATTCTGTCAAATAACAATATCGGCATATTTAATGATAGCGAGTTAGTATGAAATACTCAAGTATAGTGTAAGGATTAGTTACCTATGAATTGTTTTTACTATTTCTTTTTGTTTGCCTTGTTTTCAATATTTGGTTTTCTATATCTATGGTAAAATTAGTTCATTCTGTATATTAATTTTAAAGCCATGTTTGTGATAAATTATCTGTTTTAGGTACTCCAGGAGCTAAGTTGATTGTAAGTTTTCTATAGGTATACCCTTTTATTGCCCTCTTGTATGGAATTACCACATTGTAATTAACCTGTACAGATATTATTCTTATAATGTGTAGAATTTTGTGATCGAAAATAACTTGACCCTGAAAAATGTCCAACAGAGGCACATACAAGTTCAACTATTTCTTAATTTTAGCTGTTCTGAATATTGCTTTTAAGGGGAAATATTAGCGCCGAATAAAATCATAAGATAGTTTTCTTACGATATGACGCAACAATTATGTATAGTGAAATATGCATTTTATATAAAAACTGCCGGGGCAAATTAGCACACTATCTGTATATCATAACATAGTTTTACCATACCATAGGTATTTGTACAGCGTAAGATACATTATGGAATAAATTATTTTTTTTTTCAAGGATGCAACTGGCGGCACTTTTCGGACCGATAATGACAAACCGTTAAAATTGTATGTCACATATATATGTCAAAGAGTAAGTTGGCCCCGCAAAATTACCTGAATACCCTTTTTCCCAGAATTCGAATGGATTCTACAGTAAAAGTTTTAAAATAGTGGGTATAAAATATAGAAACCTAATGGTGGAAAGTTTAATTGCCCAATCACTATTTGAGTAATATGTGGATAATAATATATAAGCAGCAACTTATCTACAACTATTGGGATAATATCTGCATATACCACACGTGGATACGTTAAAGTATCCATATATCGAGGTTACGTCGATATTAGCATATTTCTAAACGAATGCTGAATCGAAATATATAAAAATATATAGAGCGCTCCATTAAAAAAAAAATAAATACTTTAGGCAATAAATACTGGCGGCAGCAAACCCATTTGAAACAGATGTCATCGAATAAACTTTTATTTTATAATTATATGTAAGCATCCGTCTGACATGCCATAGGAATCTACACAGCCGTCTACTTCTGAAATTAACATTCAATAAAAACCCTAACCCTGTATGTCTCTTGCATGCACTTGCACTATATTTAAAATTTATACAAATTGCTGATATTTCTTCAGATGAATAAATATAATTTTTTGGGGTTAGAAGATAGTAGTAATTTGCAAAAATAGTTTAAATGATTATATAATATCTCCATATACTGGAAAATAAACGATAAAAAAACAAATAAAACTTCGTCACAGAGCGCTATTTTAATCGAAGTAATATATATATATCTGTGTTTAGATGATGAAATAATCAAATTAATGGTGATTCAGCGCGAAGCGCATTATTACATGGATTACCAAAGACCGCAGTATACAATGAAAAGTGTATAAAAATATATTTATATTATATTGCTTATATTTATTATTATATTATATTATATTATATTATATTTATTTCAATATTAATTTAGGTAGGTATAATCTAGGTGATTCAAAATTTGTTCAAGTGATCTGCCTACATTCGATGAGTATTGCTAAACCAACTCGAACCCTGTAGTACTAGCCCTATATCCACATAAACAAGATTGACTATAGTTAAATGAAGCGACGTATAGGGGGTGCAGGGCGCCAGTGCAGCCACGAAGGTTCTTTCCGCCTCTAGATTTCTAACAGCGCGCAAGTGTTTTTGTGTGCTCATCACTGCATTAAATTCGGTATTTTTTTTAAAAGTTTTGTTTGCGCCGATTCTCGTCCACAAAATGGCAAGACACAATAAAAACACGAGTGGTGATAGCTCCGCAGGCAGGCCAAGTTCTCAAAATTTGGGAATCCAATTGACGGCGATGACGTTCTTAGCAAATTTTAGAGCGTCACCTGAGGCACCAGTGGGTCCCGAGTCACCTGAGGCACCAGTGGGCCCCGATGTCTCCGTTCCCCCGCATGCACCCGGGGTACCGGCAACTGCTGGTGGCCTAGATCGGCCAGCACCTCAAATGGGGCAAAACTAGACGGACAATGCGGAGCACGGGGCCCCAACAGCGGCAGAGGGCACCATACCTCGGGAGAGTCGCCCAATTTTAGAACTGCAGCCGGTCTACGGCGGCTATCGCCATAATATTTTATATACCGCTGCTGCTGCTGCTGATATACCAACACTTCACCTTACAAGTCGAGATTTCGAGATTGTAAATCCGGATTTCACCGATATGTTAGGTAATCTCGACGTGTTTGAAAAATCTTCTGAATTAAATGCACCTCCTCCGGCTTCAGACAAGGTTGAAACTAGAGGTGGGGCATATAATGCAGCGCGTCAGGAGCAGCGGGATATCCTTGCCGATGACGACATCCCGCACTTTCACATGATGCCGAAAATTATTTCTCCAATTCGTGATGACTCCAGCAGTGAGTGGTTTGGGAAAACCGAAATAAATTCGAAAAAAGCTACGCTGGCGTCATCATCCGACAAAGCGAAGCCCCGTTCGACGAAGTTTGTATTAAAAAGTCAAACCGGTCGTCCTTCAAAGAATTCAAGAGCCGACCCGGATGGTGGCATAGTTGAGCCTACATGCTTAACTACAAAGGAATCAAAAGGCAAGAAGGCGAAGGATTCTAAGAAGGACACCGGTCCCATTTTAAGGGAATTATTATGTAAACAGACCGTTTTACCTCTCCCCGCCTGGCCTAAAGTCAAAAAACGCAAATCGTCAGAGGCAGGCCGGGGATCGGTAAAAAAATCAAAACGTTCGTCGACCGTGACTTCGCGGTCTGAAAACATCGCGTTGGAGCAGCCTCACTGCTCCGGTGCGACGTTGTCAGCCGAGCGGAGAAATCCGACTCGTGAATCAACAATACAGCCGATTCACGATTCTGATTCAGAGACTGAAGGTGTTTACTCTCAACCGAACGAGTTGGGAGCTATAAATGAGTTCTTTAGCATCTACCGTTCGATCAAGAGAGAGCACGCGGCAAATGTGCTGGCTTCTGAAGGCGATGCCGCAATAACGGAAGAAGCCAATAGCCTTATGAGGCGTGCGCGGGCCATGTTGGCTGATGTTCGGCGCCGCGGCATCGCCTTGGAGAAGTCGGCCAAGAAAGTGCGGGACATCAGGAAGCGGCTGGCGGCTGAGTGAGCGCCACTTGCATAGAGGCGGAGATGTATATATAATTAAGTATTTAGTTTAAGTTTACTATTAATTTTAATTAGTTTTTAGTTATGTTATATGTATTAGGATTAAAAAATTGTATTTACTTAGGTTAAGTTGTAAAATATAATATATATGTAAAAAATAATAAAATATGATTTATCCTAGAAACATCGCTTTACAATCTATGGTTGTAGGTCAAGATAATAAGAAAGCTACTCTATCACAGAAATTATCTCTTGTAAGACATGAAAAATTTAACAGCGATGGTAGAAATTTGACTGAACCCGATATAGTGGAACCCGAGGAGAAGTCATCATTGCCTATGACACAATACAATCATGATTATGGGTTCAATTACCCCCACGGAGCAACCACTCGAGCATACGATGCAACTTCTTGTAGATAGAAAAATAGAGAAGTATTAGAATGGAACTTTAACACGAATCCAAGTGATTTAGTTAATATGATTAAAATTAGCAGTCGTCTCGGAATAAATTATGATAAATACATAAATACGCTTAGGGAAATGGAAATTATTGAATAAAGTCAGAAAATGTTTTTTTTTGTGTTTTATTATTCTATCGATCAGCGCCAAATAACACCTGACTGCGGCATGACAGGGGATGCTGGTGTGCGAACGTCGAAGTGCAAAAATGGAGAATGGTATTTAATAAAAACAAGGTACCAACATCGATAGTAGCAGCGTCAATGCAATAGGAGATGCTAGCGTCACAATGCAAGAGTGGAGAGTGAAGTTTAATAAAAGCAAAGTGTCCACATGCATAAATAATATATACATTTTTATATGAAAACTATTTTTATTTAAATATATACTGTATATTTTTTATCCAAATGTACATTTATCCGAATGTAGACTGCTGGTTACTTGTATATGCTTTATTACAAATTTATTTTTATATGAAACTATTTTTTCTAAATATATATTGTATATTTTTTATCCAAATGTATATTTATCCGAATGTAGACTGATGGCTACTTGTTTAAAAGTATGTGCATGACCTTCCAGATAATAATTAAATATAATAGGATTTTTTTATATTTCTGTGTATGAATGTATTTTTATATTATATTTATCTTTTAAAAAATGTTTTTATTTAAAACATTGTCTCCCATATTGAATTTTATATCATCAAAGCACCCCAAAAGAAGTGTTTTTAACTATGTCAAATTCAAATGTATCTATATCAATTAGCACAATTCTGAACAGAAGTGCTTTTAAGTAAAATATATGCAAATATTTGTTTCAAGTTGACAGGTATATCTAGTATTTAATAATTCTTGGGTGTCATCATTCTTTATTACATATTTTTTGATTACAATACATAATATATATCATATAGTCATTACATAGTTGCTGATACATTAGCAAATAATTATAAAATACTAATTAAATACATTTATAAATCTACAATATTTAATTAAGTAAAATAAAACATAATAATTACTATAAAAATGATACAACACTAATTTCACTCATTTATGGTAATATAATAAACGTTTTACATGGAGCTAATAAAGCCTGTCTGAACTGGACCACCTAGAGCGCTGTAACTTAACATTGCGTCGTGGATAATTAGGGCGTAGACTCTCATTTGTTCGGGAAATTTTGTTTTTCGAGTTTCGAATTCGATTTTTACGTCAACCGTCGATGATTTCAGTGCTTCTGGCTGACGAGAGCAGTCCAAAACAAACAGGGGCTTTTTTCTAAACTCCCCAAGATCCAACATTGGTTCGGCCATGTCTGTCATAATAGCTTCGCTGAAAATTTTCGTAAGCATAATATGCTGGAGTGTCTAGCTTCTTGTCGAAATCCAAATTCCAGCGCTCATATGGATAAACTTCACTATTTAGAAATAGTCGAATATTATTAATATCAGCATGTACAAATTTGGTGACATCTTTTGTCCGATTATCTGAGTGTGTATTGTTTTGAAAGCCTATAATTATGTAGCGAGGCCTCTCCATGCCGGATGTTGTTTTAATAATTAAAACAAATCAGTAAAAGCATTCAGCTTTGCTTATGTGCAGAGACTTTTCAGTTTCCAATGCAACTCTTTCGGTGTCAGAATCAGCAGAATTTATTTTATTCATTAATTTATCGCACTTCTGACAAGTGTCAGATTTGGGCATTCCAAAACTTATTTTAAAATTTTCTGCGAAATATTTCCTGTAAAATTCATATTTTACAATAGGCTCATTTTCTTTATCATCTTGAGCAAGTTGATATTGAGTAGGCTCATATGTTTGTAAATACAACTCATGCATCTTAGATACATTCAGTAAAGGCGATAAGTAGTAGTGATGTAAATTATCTTTCCTGCTATAATGGGATTTGTATCTCGGGAAACTCAAAATGTGTTCTCGTATCTGAGCAATAATGTCACCTTGGCTTTTATTTGGCCTAGTTTCATGTCTTCCCCTTCTGTCAACAGGTGGAGTGTTGTTTTTACCAGCTAGATGTTTCTGTAGTCTCTCAAGTCTACTTTTGCCTAATCCATGGAGGGATAAAAAGGCTTGTTGACATATTTTTTCTTCTTTGCTAGCTAGCCGAACCTAAGAACTTATATTAAAGTAAAGAATGTCTAATAAAGTAATAACAGAACTCACCATGTAAGAAAATGATGACTGTTTGGTTTTCCCTTCTCCTGAGCGTGGTCTTTTTCGAGCAATCTCATGTCTTTGTATAAGACCATATAAGTAGGAATCTTGCAAATCCTTTGAGGTTATGGAGTAGAAATCAGAAAATACTTTTTGACAGCGGTCGCCTCCAATTTTCTGAAAACATTGGTTTTTGCAGTTACAGTTTGGTCCTATTTTTGCCGCATTAACCTTTCTGCCCTTTACATTTACATATTCATGTCCGTGGGTTCTACTTTCTTTTATAACATTTCTCTGCCAGAATTTTTGCCGCAATTTCTTTTTCTTTCCAACCTGTGGTGTACGTGTAGCAGCTCCTGGTTGTATTTCATGAACCTCGTCACTAGGACTATCATTCTCAGAATATTCAAAGGGCCTTTCGACATTTGGTACAGCTAACGAAGGCAACGAAGCAGCAAGATGTGTGACAGCAGAAGTGCTGGGTTGTGGAAGGGAAACATTTTCATGGGTTTCAGAATCCCTAGAATCATCATTATTTATAGTCACAAAACATGTTTTGAGGTTACGTCGCTTTCTGTTAGGAGTTATATCATTTTCCGGCAAATATTCTTCGTCACTATCTGTAAAATAAGGGTCACTAACATCGGATGATGACATGTTAACTTTAAAAAACACACTACACAGTTCTTAACACTTCTTAGGCTCTTTTTTGTATACAAAGTTCACCACACATCTTTTTACAATCACAATATCAATACTTTGCAATAACCTGGCAAGTCCTGGACATACCAGGTTATTGCACAGTTTTGTTAGGCAGGCAACCACCAATACATCCATGTATCCGCTATATCTTGACTTATCGACCTCGTTCTTGCACAGGACGATAGAGAATTTTATGCTTTATAAGAACATGTTCTTAACTAAATTTACCAAAAAAATGGACTTGCCAGGTTATTGCATTGGACCCCTCAATTGCCCATATGTCAGAGGCTGTATTACGTAGGCTAGGCAATTCATATAATTCCCACATACGGTAGGCTATCTTAATTTTTGTATTATGGCTTTTCCTAATCCTGTCGTAAAGTTTTAGCTTTTGTCGATCGTCAGGTACGATGGCCTTATTTTCCACTCGATTTTGTTAATTTCCAGTGTGGCATCAACGTCACCAATGTATGAATCTTTAAATGAGCGGGCTATTATTAAAATGAGATCCAGTTTAGCGTTCATTATCCCTTTAGAATTATCCTCCGCAAAGCCAAGTAGGTATTTTAGAGATAACCTCCCACTGAATATGTTGCTACCCTGGTCCAAAATATCTTGTTTATGTTCTGTTAGCCCCCAGCCTGACGTCAGCAGAGTTTTTGCATGTGATTCAGAAAATGATACCATGGACTTCATTGTAGTAGTAACACCAGGCTTACGAATTTCTGCAACCTTTTCTCCTCCCATTTCAAGACGCATTTCTTCGAATAGAAATGCCAATGCATTATTGGATAAGTAACATTTTTTAGTGGCATCACTAGGTGTAAATTTTCCCTCTATGAATATGTAGCTGTCGGCAATGTCCATAATCAAATCTTGAAAATTTATGCAGATGTGAATCTCGTCTGAATTTTTATACTGCGGGGAACCATATGGATTGTATGTATGCTCGTGTAGACTAAATCAGCGAATTATCCAGAAGAGGTTCGCCAAAAAGTTGAAGTTTCTCGCTGGTTGCAGTGGACACCATTTTATTGCTATCAATTTCGGAGCTTTAATCCAATAGATCGGAGAAATGTGCGATCCTTAGTTGATAGTCTATGTCGTCTTAACTGTTTAACACCCTTACGTGGAATGACTCGATTATCGCAACGGGCCTTGTTTTTATTACGACTAATGCATAATATGGGCAGTCTAGTGTGGCTATAACAGAAGCCCATTTTAGTCTGATGTCGATATTACGTCAATTTCTTCAATTCTAGCTTCACAATAATTTTTTCACCACGAAAGTTAATTAAATGACCGCTGTCGTCCAATATCCGTAGAGTGATGTTATCGATAAACTGCCGTTTTTCTGGTCCAACAGGCAAATATATTATATTACCAGGCTCCCTGGAAAGTTTATATCCCGGTTCAACGTCTATATCAAACTCGAATATGGTGTGCGATTCTTCGGTATTCAAATAAGCTCCATAGATAATATTGCAATCTATACGTATCATCCTTACTTTCATAATATCAACGGGCAGGGTAGATTCGTGGACCGTGTTTGGTTGTAAATGTACAGCCTCAAACCCCAATAGGGCGCCTATTGAGTTTTTCTGTGTAAAGTCTATTTCATACTTTGACCAAATCTCACATTTCAATGTATTGTTGTTTGCCTTTAAGGAGAACACCTTTGTTGAGTCCTTTTCACCTATACCCATAACGTTTAGCAATGCGAGATAGATTTCATCAATTTCGTAGGCACCTACAGGTATATAAACGGTGTGGAAACCATAGGTGGAGTTAATTTTATATCGAAAATAATTATTTGTTTCATCGACGTTGAATATCGAATTGTATGAGTAGAATCCAGTTAATCCTAATCCATATCGACTACACGTATCTAGCTGGATGGGTGGGTAAAACTCTGTACTAAGCACACTTGAACGACCTGATAGAGTGAATGTGACAGACATGACTAACACACTTGTTGACTGCTACGCGAACTTATTGTGTGCAGCAAATATGGGGGAATCTTCTCTTGCGCGACGGTGGGACATTATTACTTGATACCACATTTATATCGCTCACTTTACAGATGCAACAAAACATTTTTCGTGGTGGAGTAATGTTCTTGGCAGTACTGATATTTTAATGTATCAATATCAGTCTGGAGATGTTTGGGTAACTTATCCCACACTAATGCAATTTGATGTGCTGCACAGCCGATCATTACCTCTTTAGGCATGTCTGAAAGTTGCTGTTTGGTCATCTTGAGCAAACTACGTACTCTAGAGTATGCGAGTAGCGAGTGACCCATTCGTTTAATGCTGTCTCGATCCATTGCATCCGTCACCACAGAGTTTTATTTCACTTTAGGGAGAGATACTTTAGACACAAGTGACCGCACCACACTGTATCGAAATTTTGTTGTCTCTTATAATTATAATAGATTTTATCGGCAGATTTGAAACTGTTTCGCATGTATACAATTAATTCTGTAGGAGGGGGCAAATCTCCAAAACTGTCAAAATATGTGACTAAAGCACCCCGTTTTTTATATGCCACCCAATGGGTTCCAGGGCCCTCTATACTATCCAAATTTATTATGGCGGATTCATTGCAGCGCGGCCCAGAGCTAGATAGACCATCACGCATAAAAACACCCCGAAAATATGGTATTGCCATCTTCTTAGCATAATATGTAAGATCGATGTCCGTAAGAGCTCTCCGTGGTAGGGTGTTTAATAGTTTTTTGAATTCTGTGGTTTAAGATAAAGCCCCAATCCTTTACGATATGATTTCAAATATAGCCCTTTGTCTGTTTTTCCTACAGCAATTCCCTCCATTTTTTTCTATTATGGCGATTTGCCTCTGCTAACTCCTCTCTGCCCACCTTTGCATCATTTACGGCTTTGGCTATGCCTGCAGCAGATCCCAACGCTGACAATCCGGCAAAAATGGGTATTAAAGGAAGAATTACACCAAATTTGGGTATTGGTATTATGCGGGGTGTACGAATATTACGTTTTCCACCGGCTGCCCTCAAGTGTTGCCGTGCTGCCTGCAATGCAATTTTTGCTGTTTTCTTTGTGTCTTTTACGGCAATTTTTCGACCGCCCGCCTTCTGCAGTGCTTTGCGCACCTTATGAACTATTCCGGAGCCAAAAGCTATTTTTCTATTGGTCTTTTTATTATTTTTCTTCTTTTTTATGTTTTTTCTCTTTAGAGCATGGGATTTCTTAGATGTGCAGCCCATGCCAAAACGCTGCTTTCCCTTCATTATTGTTGTAACTAGCCAAGCGGCCGCCTTTTCTCCGATACTTGCGTCTTTAGATTTAACCCTCTCCCATGCAGCCTGTTAAAGTTGATAATCTGCCTTGTGCCGAGCTGCTATATTAGTCGGGTTTTGATCGTAGGCAATATCGTGATGCTTGCATGCAATATCTAATTTGTTTATGCCAGCATCACCTCGTGCTAATCTTTTATGTAGTTTAGTGCCTGGACCGCAATATTGAAATGATGGCAGATGTAATTCAAATGGAATTTTATTTATTAGGGAATTAACTACCCCTCCACCTATCTTTACTGAACGCCTTTTACTTGTGCCTCGCTCGGTGGATAACATTTAAATAGTGATTGTAAAACATATTGCAGCTTATATAGTCTTCAGCTGTGGTACGATGCGTATAGTAAAACAGAAACAAAGTTTTCCCGTCGATAGTTTAGATGCAAAGGTTGGGTGCGGATTGGATGGGGCTAAGAAGCGACATGGGCCACTATTACCATCAACTGTTCGCGGTATCATAATTGGACCTTCAAACTGTGGCAAGACAAATGTAATGCTATCTCTGCTTACCCACCCCCTCGGAATGTGTTTTGCAAATGTATACCTTTATTCAAAATCGCTAAATCAGCCAAAGTATGAGTACTTATCTAATGTTTTAGCGCCGATTGATGGACTGGGATTTTATACATTCAGTAATAATGCACAAATAGTTGAGCCCTCCCAGGCAAAGCCGGATTCTGTTTTTATATTTGATGATGTAATATGTGAGAAGCAGGATGTTATAAGATCATATTTTAGTATGGGTCGACACAATCGTGTGGATTGTTTCTATCTCGCTCAGACATATTCTCGCGTACCTAAGCAGCTCATTAGGGATAATAGTAATTTTATTGTTTTGTTTAAACAGGATGACATGAATCTGCATCATATATTTTAAGATCATGTGTCACCCGACATAACATTTAAGCAATTTCAAGATATGTGTGCAGAGTGCTGGAAAGATAAATATGGATTTTTAGTGATTGATAAATATAGGGAAGTACATGAGGGACGATACCGAAAAGGTTTTCACAGTTTTATATATCCCTGATATATTTAAAAACAACTCAATCGATCAACAGACATCATAGGAGTTATATCAGAAATATATGTGTACGTATAGTAATTTATATTGCCAATAATGATGAAAAATAATGTTAATACTGTGGAAATTAACAACGATATAAGCTTAAAACGCCAGCTGGTCCTCGCAACAGATGCCGTACGTAAGAAATTCAACTTCTTTAAGAATATGAGTGCAGAGAATCGGCTAGCACTTGAGAAGATATATGAACCAATAACAAAACCATTAAAAGTAATATCCTCAGCGGTAGAGGTAAAATCGCACACCCAACCGATACAAAAGAAAATGTTTAGCCGAAGGGTATATTCAGAGGATAGTGATTGATGACACTATGAGCACCTTAAAGGTGACCTGATAGATCGCAACCGCCATCTTTCATGGAAACGCCGCCAACATCAATATATACCACACCTGGTTCAGAAACTTCTTTTATTGATAGTCCGAAAGAAATCCATCATATGGTTAAAAAGCATATAGAAAATCTAAAGTCTGGTAGTGCTAAATATGATACAACATATGGTGTTCGTGTAGATGCTGCTACAGGTAAACTACACATTGGTAATACCGAAATACGTTTTTCCAATGGAGATATTGTCCTGTGGCGCGGTAATAAGAAACTTGGAGAATATCCAGGTAGTTCCGAGTTGTACGATAGAATATTTCTGAAATATCCCCCGATACTGGATAATGATGAAGAAGTTAATACCACGGACAGTGATGGTCGAATCTATGGGAATATATTAAAAATTTCAAGGGCCCCATACAAAAATTATAATATGAATAATGGTCTGAACAATAGCAAAGGAAAAAAATTACGTCTCATTATAAAACCGCTAGTATCTACAACGGTATTGACGAGGTCCGCCAAAAAGGGTTTAGGAGTGTCAAATATACCTACCCAGAAATTATACAACAATAGACCTGTGGATTATGTCTACTGGAACAAGCTCCAGGAATTGGTAGCCCGCCTCCGTCTGCTGTGGAGTTAAAAAATGGCTGGTAACAACAATGTTGATAATGAGATACTAAATCTGATTCAAGAACTGAGGGAAGAGAAAATAGTGTATTAGAAAATAAGATCATATGTCGTCAATAATAGCTATAATATACTTTGACACACCTAAATCGGATCATATGTAATCAGAAATGGCTAGTGTAAAGAACACCATCGATAAGTTTGGCCGTAGAAGGACAGGTCCGAACAAGTCCATTATTCTACGTGGACCGCCAGGTGTTGGCTTTCAGCTTACCAGCGCAGGGCATTTTGATATTCAGAATAGACGTTTAACGAATGTTGCAAATGCCATTGATGATGGGGATGCCGTATTATGCGATTTTTTATATAATTATATAAAGAAATATAGTGATGAAGCTAACAAAGTTTTGAATGAGAAGACGAGTGAGATAGAAACACATAGTGCTGCCATAAAACAAAATAATAGTGAAATTATCAAATTGAGACAATATGTCGATAAAAAACTCTCATCTCTAGGCTTCAAACGTACTAAGGGTGGTGATATCGATATTCAGAATAAGCATTTAAAGAATATTGCAGAACCCGCGGGTGGTGCAGATTTTTTAAATGTTAAATAATATTGCTTTTAATGAAACTTGTACACAAAATATACACTATGTTTTAAATGTATTATGTAACCAGGTCGTTAATAAAACGCAGGTAACAGTATCGGTATGTCTTTAATTTATTTTTTGTTTGAATCATCAAAAAGTTAAATAAAACCAATGTATACAATACACAAAAATATATTTCTTGAAACATAAATTTACATTTAAAATGGCATCACATGTATATTCACTATATGTATAGCTAGTCATCCTCATCTAAATCTCCACCCTCTTCCCCATCATCAGATTGTTTTAGCTGATATTTCTCAATAACTTCTTTAGGTAAAAACTCCTCAATTTCATATAGAAAATGTTTCAAATTTATACAGACCATCTCTTCACAAAATATGCCTAAACTTGAAAAGCCACAGCACTATCTTTTACATACAGGGTGTCCACCTAGTGCGCGTAAGTCCAATATCTGGGTTAATAAAAGAGATAACTTAATTTTTTTTCTACAGGGTTGTCTAATATCCCGAGCTGCACAAAATGAAAATATATTTACATATTCAGGGTGTTCAGTTTTTCCTGGACAGGTACCAACTTCGTGTTTCTAAATGGAAATATATATTTTTTATTGCTTTTTCGAACTAAACCCTTGATTTTAGTAGGACTTTCATCAGCCTTCCCTATACCTAACTTAAACTGTTTTTGAAATATTGACGGGTGAATATTGACATTTTTGCAACTTTGACACCCTGTAAAATCTAAACGGTTTGAGATCAAGCAAAACGGTTTGCACATTCCTATCTTAACTTTTCATAAGCTATCGTTTGGTACTAATTTCAAATTTATCCAGGAATTAAAAATTTTCAAAATTTTCAGAAAATTTTAAATTTTTGGATAATTCTATATCCCAGATATTGGATAACCCAGATATTGGACTTACGCGCACTAGGTGGACACCCTGTATATTTACACCAATGCCGTACCTAGTAGAATCCTCTATAAGACGACGACTTTCACGGGCATCCCAAGAATATTCTAGATCGTAGTTGGAGGCGTGCAGGGCATCCATACTTAAGTCGTATAATAGGGAAGATAACCTTTCAATGGCTGAATCGATGTTCTCTGCTTTTGGCCACCCTTGAGCTGAATATTGCATCCACATATTTGCTGCTTATCTGGAAATTAAATATTCAAATAAAAAAAAATTATAAATATATTTTAATTAGCTACTTACACGGATGAGATAGACGCAATTTAATTTTAAAAATAGTTATGTTTTATCTACCATAGGAAAATGAGCAAATGAGTAACCCCAATGAATTAAGTTTTTTTTTTTTTTTATATATATAGAAAATACCCCTTGAAGGTTAGTTTGCTGCTATTACAATCTGATCAAAGGGAGATCAATGAGTAATTTCGTTCTATCCTAATTTAACTAAAGTTGAAAATTTTAGACCTAAGGTCTTACTCACTAGTGTACCTTAGAGTCTGGTAACTTAATTACACTAATACTAACGTGTAACACTAACCGCACAATGCTGTGTTTTTATACTGACATAATCACTTCACTAACTCAAAGGGCTTAACCTTCTTGAGCCTTCTTACTATGTTAGTGTTATCGAGGAGCTGGATGGCCTCGATGTTCACATGTTGATGGAGTCGTTGTTCATGAGTCCGTGCAAATTTATTAATTGTCTGCTCTACAGTGTCCATCTGAAGATCTCGATGAAGGTCGCTGTTTCTGATGTACCAAGGCGCTTTGACGATGTTCCGCAGTACTTTGTTCTGAAACCTTTGAATAATTAATATGTTGCTCTTACTGGCACAGCCCCAGAGCTGTATTCCATAGGTCCATACTGGCTTGAGAATTTGTTTATACAACAGTATTTTGTTGTAAGTTGATAGGCAGGACTGTCTACCAAGTAGCCAGTACATTTTCTTATATCTGATGTCTAGCTCTTCTCTTTTCTTTTTAACATGGACTTTCCAGCGAAGTCTTGCGTCTAATGTGATGCCTAGATATTTTGCTGAGTTTGCATATGGAATCTGGGCATGGTTCATGTTAATAGGTATTTGTTGTTCTTTTTATTTGTGAAATTAATCTGCACTGATTTGGTTTCATTCAGCTTGATACGCCATCTTCTGGTCCAGTTATTGATTTGGTTAACTGATATTTGCAGTTTGTTTGCAGCTTCTTCATAGCCCTTTCCTGTCGCAAGAATGGCAGTATCATCTGCAAACGTGGCTATTGTGTTTTGCTCTTCTAACTGTGGTATATCACTGGTGTAGATCAGGTATAAGATAGGGCCTAGGACGCTTCCTTGTGGTATTCCTGCTTTGATTTCTTTTAGTTCAGTGTATGCTTCATCTTGTTTGACTCTGAAGAGTCTATCTGAGATATATGATTCCAATAATTCTGAGTATTTATATGGAAGTAACTTATTTAGTTTATATTTTAACCCATCATGCCACACTTTATCAAAAGCCTGCGCAACATCAAGGAATATCGCTGAACAGACTTCTTTGTTTTCTAGCGACTTTTCTATTACGTCAGTAATTCTGTGTACTTGATCTAGGGTGGAGTGGCTTTCTCTGAATCCAAACTGGTGAGTTGGGATTAAATTACCCTCATCCATGATTGGTTTCAATCTTTTCAGTAGAATTTTTTCGAACAATTTTGATATTACAGGTAGCAGGGATATCGGCCTATAAGACGAAACTTCAAGGGGGTTTTTCCCTGGTTTAGGTGTCATAATGACTTCTGCCACTTTCCACATTTTAGGAACATACCTTAATCTAAATGAAGCATTAATGAGATGTGTTAGTTTGATTATAGCTTTCTTTGGAAGTTGTTTTAATACCTCTCCAGTGATTAGATCAAAGCCTGGTGCTTTCTTGGGATCGATGTTTTCTTTTATCTCTTTTGCTACTTCTTTAGGGGAAGTTGATGTTTATTTCTTGCTGAGCAGGTATTTCCACCTCTGATAGTTCCTCTCCTGGGTTTGGCTTAAATGTATTTTCAAGATGTTCTGCAAACCTATTTGCTTTTTGCATATTATTCCTAGCCCAGCTACCATCTGTATTTCTGACTGGAGCATTCTGAATTATTGGTCTTTTTAATCCCTTTGTAGCTTTCCAAAGAGAGTAGTCAGTGTTTTTATTATTTGTCAACTCACTGAGGTACTCACGAATAGACTCATTTTTAATCCTTTCTATTTCTCTTTTTAGATGCTGAGTGGCATTATTGAGTCTAGTTTTATCTGCTGGAGCTCTGGTGTAATGCCATTTCCGCCGGAGCTTCCTTTTTTCAGAGATTAAGTCTCTTATTTCCTTAGGATAGTTGTTTCCCTTTGTCCGCTGTATTATAGGGGGGGTATTATTCCATGCTGCTTTCTGTGTATTGGTAACGAACAATTCCACCTCGTTGTCCAGTTGTTCTGCCGTTCTTAATGGAACTGCTAGATCGATCGCATTTTCAAGATCCATACTGAAACTCTGCCAATCTGTTAATTTGCTTGTTAATCTTGGAGCTTTTTCCTTTTGGATAATGGTATCGCTGAGGGTGAGAAGTATGGGAGAGTGATCTGAATTCAGGTCCCATGCTTCATCAACTTGGATATAGATTGCTGATATATTTCGTACTATAAAGAAGTCTATGAGGTCTGGTATTTTATTTCTATCTGTGGGCCAATAAGTTGGCTTGCCAGTTGAGTACGTCTCACATTTTAGTTGAGTCATTGCTTCCATAAATCTTTTACCTTTAGGTGTTGTTAGTCTTGATCCCCAATGATTGTGCTTGGCATTGAAGTCGCCGCCAATGATAAATCTATGACCTTAAGTATTAAGAAAGTTTAAGTACTGTTCTTTATTAATTGTGTGTCTTGGAGGACAATATACAGATACAACCATGACCTCATAAGTTCTGGTTTTGACCATTACTGAAGTTGCCTGAAATTCTTCAGTCCTGTATCCCAATTCCTCATGATGCATAATCGATTCTCTAATTATTACTGCACTTCCTCCTCTGGCTGCATTGTGGGGATGAATGGTGTGGTAAACTTTATATCCCTTGAATCTAATAAAGGAGTCATGGGTGAAGTGAGTCTCTGAGATAAGACATATGTCTATATTTTCTATAATTAGGACTGCTTGCAATTCTTGTTGGTGTCGAAGCAGACCATTGGCATTCCATTCCATGACCCTTAAATTATTATGCATTATCTTTTCTCTTAGGTAAAGCTCCTTTGGCACTATATTCCAATCTTGTGATACGATCATCCATTTTGTTCAACTTTTCCAATATTTGCTGGAGGGTATTGTTAATGGACGAATCCTTTTGATTGTCTACATCCTCTTCTTTTCTGCCGTTTACTACTTGGGCGAAGGTTTTAGACTTACTTTACTACAACATTATTGTTTCTACTTTCAGGCTTTTTGGGCATTGCACGCTGAGGCTGTTTAGGTAAGTTTGGTTTTTGCATTGTTTTATTTTTCATTTTCTGCATTTCTTTGGCTACTACGCAACCCCTATAGTTAGCAGGATGCTCTTCGCCGCAGTGAACGCATTTTGGTTTATCATCTTTCGGCTTTCCACACTCTGCAGTTAAGTGTTTACCGGTGCACCTAACACATCGTGGGTCTTTTGCGCAATATCTTTGGGTGTGTCATATTGGGGGTGCCAATCATATTGACACACCCAATGAATTAAGTATTATGAATTTATGATTATTTCACTATATACTAGTTATTAATTAGTTAATGCTACAAAAATATGAATACTATACATTTTAACTGCTGTCTGAGAATCACTCAATGTGGTTCAATGTTATTAAGGACCTAGATTTTGCACCGCCAAAGATTGGACGACTCTGTCCTAAATATGTTAGCGTATATTTATCGTTTGATGAGTTTATTGCGTCAACAATATTCGACTGTAATAGTTCCCCGACTCGTTTCGGCAAAAAGGATTTAAATGTAAGCACAGCACTTTCATCAAATAAAACAGCAATTAGTGACTTTCCGAATCGCGTATCAACTACATGTATTTCTTTTGTTCTATAAACGGAACATCTTTACCGATAAGCTCATTAAGTTTTGATAAATCAGCATTTGAGACTGCCATTTCTAAATGAACAAACTATATAGTGAAAACTTTCAATAAATATAATATAAATAACCCTCACTTAAAGCGATTGAGATCACAACACTATGCTCACTTAGCTGTAGGAGATTTAAACTAACTATAATTTTGTTTGGCTGCCCTGATCTATTTTATAATCATACAACCACTACGTCACATCAGACCCTCCCCCCAACTCATACCCACAGATTTGCACACCGATCGCATAGTCAAGGGCGATATCCACAAAGCTTGCTCAAGGTCACGCAAGTCTCCGTAGACCTGAATTGCATCGCAGAGGTGGACCGCTGCCCTTGTGCATGTGTACTGAGTCCGGCGTACGCTTCGGCTTTAGCCGTTCATGGGTAAGGGTAGGGGGATAGAATACGTGCTGCGTGCTATTGTGCGCCCAAGTCAAGTCCAATGTCATTGGGTGGCCTCATATGCGATCGCAGAGGCAGAGGAGACCGGTGCCCTTGCCCACTCCGACTGCAGATGCGGGCGGTGTAGGTTGCTCCTCATGGCATACGGAGATCGAGGACGCACAATGCAGCGTTCAAATGCGCTCTCAGGGTCATGCAAGGGCTGGAGAGAGTCGCGGTTGATGTAATGCAATGCTCAAGGCCAAGATGAAGGTCATGCATTAGCTGAGGTAGGTCAATGTCAAGTTTCTGTGACCTTCAAGGTCATGCGATGGCCCAAGACGCTCATCGTGACCTTCAAGGTCATGCTCATGACCTTCAGGGTCATGCTCAAGGTCACGCGATGGCCCAAGACGTTCGCAATCAAGGTCATTCAATCCACACACACCTGTGCAGACGTGTTCAAGGTCGGAGGAGGTTTTGAACCGTCATTATTCCTCTACTAACATTATTAAAATATAGAAAATTTTCTGTCAAATAAACATTAATAGGTATTATACAGGGTTATTCAGAACTCATCTCTAAAACTTTGAGGATATGTGCATCCTTAAATAAGAAATCGATATCACCAAAAAAATTTTAATAAAAGTAATTAGGATTTCCCGTAAACAATGTTTAAAGTTATACCATTATAAAGGACTACGTAGCTGGGCAACTGTACTTCAACACATCTGATACTTTTCTACCACATTCCTAAGAATGTGATAAAAAAGTAGACACGTTTTTGTCTGGAACGCCTGGTTAAAACCGACCGAATAAAAACGCTGCAAATCTTTTTCGCGTCGGGTGTCGGTATACTCTCAGATCTTCCGAAGTTTTTTTGTGCTACCCTGGTTGCATTGTCAGTCCCAAGGTCACTCCATTACAGTGGGCCAGTATCCAGCGGCGTGCAATGAAAAATTTTTAAATAGTTTTAAGACCCCGCCAAAAATTTTTTTTTGCTCTACCACATTTGTAGATGTATGTTGAACATCCCCAAATTTTATTATGGATGAGTTCTGAATAACCCTGTATGTTTATATTATGTCTGTCATACTACAAACAATACAGTATAAAAAATAAAATATATATGTATAAAATGTATATTTAAAACCACTAATTTATATAAAACTAAAAAAAATATTAATAGACAGTCGGATAACCATTTAGAATCTACCTATAACCTAAAATTAACACATGGTTTAAACAGTACAAACATAAAAAGTATATGTATAATGTGTTATAATTGTTTCAACTTCGACATCTCCAGCTTCAGTTGTTGGACTTTCAATGCATGAATTTCATTTGAATGTTGTATTTGTTCTTTTAATTTAATGTGAAGTTTAACACTGTCTTTTTGTAACTGTCCAAATCCAATTTTGGTTCAGATACGGTATTAATTTTAATTCTACATTCTGTGGTTAAATCTGCCCTCTTCCGTTTAGCAGAGCGTTTAGAAGTGTCAATGTCTGTTGACAAAGATGTCCTTTTTACACAAAAGGGGGTACATTTTTTTTCTAAGACTCTTGGATTCCACGATGCCCACTGTTTTGTTCCTGAAAAAAGAATAAAAAAAGTTAAAAGTGCATTATGGAAGATTTATTTCTCAAAATCAAAAATGAATTTAAAAAATAATTTTCGACAAAAAAAAATTTTCATGGAAATTTCGCGGGACCCCCGAGACCCTTTTTCTAATTTTACGGCTTCGAGAACCGCTTCACGCGAAAGCTCCATCCTTTCCTAATCCTTTGAGATTTTTTTCGAGACCGTACATCGAGTCCTTCTACGTCTATTTCGTCTTGGAAAATCTCGAGTCGCATCCGTCTCAACTTCTTTCTCATTTTATCTACCGACGTGAGATTGCACTAACGAGTCGAGCACCTCCCACGAAAACTGTCAAATCATGTCATGTAAATACATGACATGATTTGACATGTCCTATGAGAAATATAGCTAACTGACTCAATAGTACTCGCTGACAAACACTTCTGATTACCAAAATACTGAGGCGAAATGCTTTTCCAATTAGAAAATCGGTGAAAATTAATTGTTCAGGTTGACACGTACAGTTTACATACTTTAACGTCTCAGGGTCAACTTTTGACAAGTGGTCGCGATGCAATGGGAAAGTCGTAAGATTCCAAACATCGTAATGCGATTGTGCGAGTTCAAGTCACGCTGGAGGCAATTTTTTGTTTACTTTTTAATTCCAATTATTTATTACTATTAGTGTTTAGTTATTCTGTTTCATTGTCCGTAGTTTTTATTCTTTCTGTAGGTAAAGCATATATGTAATACTACTATATCGCGGGTAGAGCCCCAAAAATTCCGAAAACATCTCGGCGTCGACATACAATTTCTATCCTTATCGAGAGTACCTTAGTCAAATATGCGCATGCGCACGAATAACGCGAAATCCAATAAGCATGCAGCATAAATAGTGCATCTCTGTCTACCGACTTCTTTTGAAAAAAAGTTGAAAGTTGGAAAGTCTGTCAATCTATAAACAATGTGTCAGCTTTCGTAACCATGGATATCGACAAAATCCGCGCATGCGTAAATCGAACAAAGGGTCTCTGGAAGAGTATAGCACTATATCTTTTGTCCTTTGATGTTTTCGGAGAAACCGCTTATGGGCTAACATAGGAAATACGCGATATAGTAGTATTATATATATGAGGTAAAGTTTGGAATTACTTCGTTCATTTTGGCAGTCTGTAAAATTCATCATTTTAGCTTACAAAAATAAATACAACAATATTAATTTGCTGCGACAATTATGACAGCAATATATTTTTTGTGTCATTGATAAAATTGATAAAAATGTTTATTGAAAAAAAAATTCTACTTTCAGCACTTCAAAAATTATGATGTTTTATCATAAAGAATAGAGTAACCCTTACAATTCATCAAAAAAATTAAGAAAGATCGTTTAGTATAATTACATCATCATTCCAGATACAAAATTTCTTTAAATTGTGTTTTCTTAAAAATAATATTATTCTAGATGCTTTTACCCCCGGTAGGGCTAGAAATGGGTTCTAGCATTTCTAGTTAGTTTTTAAACAAAAACCTATTTTTTTTTTAAATTATTTTTTTTTAGTATGGCAGAAGATTTGACGAGAGTACCGAATTTTACTACATCTGAAATTAATTTACTTTTGGAACTAGTGAAAAAATTCAAAGCAATAATTGAATCCAAGAAAAGTGATGCAGTGACGTGGAAAGAAAAAGAAAAGGCATGGTTTGAGATAGCACGCGAATTTAATACTAGAAGTGGTGCTATATCTCGATGACCCAAAAATTTGCGGTGCAAATATGAAACTTTAAAAAAGACTGTCAAGAAGAAATTTGCAGCTGAAAACATTGAGAGGTACAAGACTGGAGGGGGTCCTTTTACACCAACCGAAATCACCACCACCGATATTGAAGTGAAAGAGATGATGGATACAGTGATGGTAGACGGTCACTGCAATAATTTTGATAGCGATAGACCAGAGGTTATCGAAGAAATTATTGTAGATAATGACCACAGTTATTGTGATTCTGAAAAAGCAGGGCCTTCCTTTGTGAATGGTAATTACGTTTATATACAGTTTTGTAAAAAAGTTAAATTAGTAAATAATTAAAGTCAAACATAACTATACTACAATGCTTTTATCAGCATAATAATTATTAGGGGAATATACTCGATATACTCCCTATATAAGGAAATTTATTTTCTTATATATTAATAAATATGAAAAACTTCTATACAAGACGCTTTTCTATAGTAATCAGAGAAACAGGGGTAATAAATTTCTAATTTTATTACCTGTTTTCTTGGATTACTTACTACAAAAATTTAATACAAATAACATAGAAGTATTTCATATGTATTAACATTATGTAATGAACTAAAAATTCATGGTTAATTTCAGATCTGAACTCGTCTGTTATAACGGTTACTGCAACACCAAGCCATGAGGAAACTGATGTAAACATTAGTGAGAGTGATCATGCAGTAAATTTAACTATAATTCCTAACAAAAACATAATAGCAGGTAGTAAAAAAACTCAATCGTCGGATTGTCGTCGGAAAGTTTCTCCCCTATCTGAAGTGAAAATTGAACTAATTACGTGAAAGATGGGGGTTTGCCAGAAACAAATGGAATATGGTTCCCAAAAACACGAACAGCTTATGTGGCATAGGGAAGAGGAACTTGCATTAAGAAGGCGAAAACTAGAGTTAAGAGAGAAAATAAAATAATAATTCACAATGTCACAATCTTGAAGTCTAAAGAAAATGAACAATCAGCAAAAGCAGAACTTACTACACCATCTTGCAGTCGTAATATGAGTGAAATTACCAAGCTGGTGCGTTTTACCCCGGATATGGTAAAACCATATCTAAAAGCTGTAAGAAAAAAATCTAAAACCTGGAATTTCTACCAACCTGGTGGAAAGAGAACCTGGAATTTCTAGAATATAACAGATACACCTGAAATTTGGTAGATTTAGAGAAAAGAAAAAATCAAAAAAAATACAGCAGAATAAAAAATCTAATAAAGAAAACTATTATTGTTCCTCTTCATCCTCAGAAGAGGAATTGTTATTAAATAATACTTCAGATGATGATATTAGTGATGAATTTGAAGAACTAAAGGAACTTACTGATCAGGAATTACTTTGTTTTAGTTCAATTCAAACTTAAGAAGAACATGGTGCATTACGTAGGATAAATAGTTGTTGGCGAAGAAAATACACCTTTCAAATTTTTAAGAAGGAAGGGATTGTTTACTACCTTTTATTTTCCTGATATTGATGATGTCTCAGAAGTAGAAAAGGGTGACATTATAGCGAAACTTGTTCCTCCAATCACTTCTGGAACTTCTAGAACTGCATCTTATTTCAAATTTAGTTATAATTTTGGAAATTTAGTAGTTCATTGAAGCTGTAGGTAAACAGCAGTTACTCAATAATATTTTTGTTTTTGTCTATAATAATTTTCATTGTAGCAGTACAATAAACTGGTAAATAAAAGTTTAGTATTGAAATTTTGAAACATTTCCATGTTTCCATTCTTCCATTGCCAGTGGCCCAAACTTCCCCTTCTACTGGTCCAATGTTCCCTGTACAAGGGGAACATTGGGCCATAGAATAGATTTTTAAAAAAACTGCGTATTTTAATGACTGTGGAGATTTTCCAAAAATGTTCAGTGTCATTTGGTCTTGCAATACATGCATTTTAAACCTGAAGAAATCTTCAAAGAACAAATGAAGTTTCTGTTTTTTGTGAAGCAAATTTTCCTTATGTGCCAAATGCTCCCCGACCGCCCCTATATTATATACATACACAGAATATTAATAAATAATAGTTTAATAGTGTAAGTGTATATGTGTGTATTATCATGACTTGACTTGACAAATATTGGAGAATTGGGGACCTAACACATTTCTTGAAACATCTAAATGAAAACTGTGTTTTTTTCAAAACAATTATTTTAAATTTCGATTCATTGTATTCATCATTCTGAGAAATATATAATATCTCAGAATAAGGAAGCTCCTTATTCTGTGATAATAATATGTCACTTTCTATAGAAGAATTTTTTGTCGAACTTCAAGAGTCATACTATGAGATGGAGCTATTATTGCAATATAATAGAAATATTGCGGAAAATCAGAGATTAGCTTGTTTAGAAACAAAAGTTGAAGATTATTATCGTGTCTTAAATATAATTATAAATGCAGAAACATAATGTGATGTTTTAAAGAACTTGTTATTATACTTTTATCGAAAGTATGATAACATACTTTCATGTAATGTACGAAACATTTTGCAGTGTGTCTAGTCAAATCGGAAATGTTTTGGAAAATTTCCAAGAAAGTGGTTATACCGAGTACTTTTATCCTACAGACAAATGGCTATGGACATCCTAGGTACAAAATATTAAGGGAATAGTTATGTTTATTAAGAATATCTGGTTTAATCTTGACATTTTCATGCTGACGGTAGTTTAATCTGACATCAGTGTTGGCAAAGTTAATACAATTGTACAAAATCTGGCACTATTAAAACAATTTGCGTACTTACGCTACTACCTCTTTTACTTATTTAGTACAATTTAAGTTTTTATCAGTTTGATTTATTTCTTTACGTATAGCAAATATTTTATCATCTGTGATTTGTGTAATCCCTAAATTGTCTCTATTTCTCAGATGGTTTTTTTTTGTTCTGTGTTCTGTGCTCCAATCTATGGACCATAACACAAATTTTTTGTGTTGTGGTCTGTGTTTTTTTTTATGACATGAATGACATGATTTTTTAATTTTTACTCACTTTTCATATTTCAATCTGAATCCTGAATCTGTCTACTGTCTATAAACAACATAATGGAAAAGTAAGCATATTCATATCGATTTATTCATATATTTTTAAATAGGAAATTTGTATTTTTATTACCGTTCTAGGTTTTTTTATTAAGAAGCAATCTCCATCAGTGTGTACTCAATAATAATAACGATGATATAACAAGGTAGATATTTATTTCATGATACATGTAAGTAAAGTTATGGTAAAAAATGTTAATTTGTAGATTGGCTTTACAAAATAGAGATGTCACAATTAGTTTTCGGAAAAGTTGAAACATCTAACATGTCAGCCTCAGCACCTAGGAAATCTAATAATACTATGAATACTAGTAATAGTACTGCCACTCTGACAATGTACAATCTCTATCAGAATCCTATAAAGAAGAACAAGCACCGTCCTAAAAAGCGTAAAAAATATAAGCAGAAACTCGGCAATGTATGGACGACTAAATTTGATTTTATTGAGGAGAGAAATAATGAGGCGTTTTGCACAGGTTGTTGTCAGTCTGTTTTGGGAGGCTCATTTCATATTCGTAGGCATATGAAAACTACAAGTCATCAAAAAAAGTACAAGGCCAGTGTAGGCTTTCGATAATTGTGGACTGTATTTCAAATCAAAATGTATAACCGTTTTAACTAGACTATTTATTAACACTTTTCAAGACATAAATAATCGTCGCCATTACATCTTGTTGCTGTCTCTATTAATTGTCTGTACCCTCACTAGAGAGTCATGCGCCGATACCGGCAGAACACAATTCATTTAACACTCACTAAATGGTGCAGTTAGGGAAAATAAAGGTGCGTGCACACAACAGCCAGTAAAAGTACTCCTTCGTTTAACAAAATGTCAGGATAATCCACAAGTCAAACTACATAAATTAGTAACAGAAGCTGAAATCAAAATTGCTGCTTTTATTTGTACGAACAATTTACCATTCTCTTTAGCGGATGAATTAACCATGTTAATAAAAATGTGACACCAGATTCGGGGATATCAAAAAGAAGATCTGTTAATAGAAGATCTGTTAATAAAAAAAAAAACAGCAAAAATCGCTCTAGGAATTCTTGGACCAACCGAATTCGATTTTCTCACACCAAAAAACTGCCCGGTAGTAAATTTCGTGTAATTTGTTTTTGTTAAATTTTCTTGAAAGTTATTAAAGAAAATTAATCACAAAAAATTATTTTTGACACCCTGTACCTCGGGCACTTTTGAGTTTTTACAAATATGGTATAGAAACTTTTGCCATCAATTTTTCGAATACAATTCCCCTTAAAATTTCTTAACTTATTTTCTGAACATCCTGTATAATTGCATCTATACATACATTCACATGATGAACTTTCAAAAAAATTTCCTATCAAAAAGTAATTCATGTTTCAATATGTAGAACGCTAGTTCATTTTATAATATTCTAGAAGAAGGGTTTGTAATTTTTGCATAATTTGCCTTTAGACAAACTGTGTAACATAATAACAAAAATGCATTGCTGGTTAACAGTGCACCACTGAAACTTAAATCATATTTACTTTTTTTCTAAGTAGAACAGAATAAACATTCCTTTTGTGCATGCATTATTTAAAAAAGTTCAAAGAAACAATATTAGGCAAATACAAAATCTCGACAATTTCCAATTCCAAAATCTAAAGCTTTTTTAAATTCTTCATAAGTCACGGTGGGATAAGTTACAAAAAGAGTACATAAATGTATGCAGACCAGAAGTGATTAGAGACTACAACAACTCAATGGGAGGGGTTGACAAGCTTGACTTTCCCATCACTTTATACCGTACATTTATCAGATCTAAAAAATGGACGCTCCGAATGTTTATGCATGCTATATATCATGGGCCAATGCTTGGATTCAATACAAACAACATGCTGAAACTCTGGATATTGCAAAAAAGCAAGTTCTTGACCTTTTGGGATTTAGAGCCTATATTTCAGAGAGTCTGATCAAAGCGAATAAACCGATATCGAAAAAAATTGGTTTTTCATGCAATCCGTCCGTCTCCCTCTACATCGCTAAGATCAATCCCCACAACATCTAGGGAAGTTCGTTCCATAAATGATGTTCAATTTGATCAATTAGGTAATTTTCCATCGTTAGACAAAAAGGGTTATGCCTCGAGATGCAAAATGCCTGATTGCAAGGCCCAATCCCGGGTTCAGTGCATCAATTGTAACATTCACCTGTGTTTACATTAAATCTAAGAACTGTTTTCTTGATTATCATATCAAACATTAGTACCTAGTGTTTTTTCTTGATTAAAATGTCTATTTTCCAGTCTCTTTTTTATCACTTTTACCCTTGGGTCATTATGTATGCAATTGAACCCGCATTGGTGTACCTAAGGGTACTTTAGAAAACAACAAAAGACACCAAAAAATCTAAAAAAAATCAAATCTATAACTGTATCAATTATCAAATTTTTCAAAGGGTTAAGTATCTGGCCAAACTTCAAGATGATATTCTCTACTCAATTTTAAGGAAAAAAGGTCAGCTTCTAAACACCTTTGTTTTCGAGATATAGGATGTTGAATTTTACAAATAAAAATCATATTTACTGGATAAGTATAAAACGCAAAGTAGTAGTAACTGGTTTAAATAGTACAATTAGAAAAACAGTTTATTGCATAAAATACCTAGAGGTGTTTGAAGGAGATGCCGAAAACAACTACTCCACGGGCAATATGCCGCGACTGATTTTCATTATATAGGTACTCAATTTGACAATAATTGTCAGACAGATAGTAGCACAAACCCAAAGAGGGCACTACGGTGTGTTTCTCACCACTACTAACATAGCTATAGGTATTTATATACCTAAAATATATATATATATATATATATATATATATATATATATAATTATCTTATCACATTCATCAAAACTTTTTATATTGTAGCACCCTGCAATCATGAATAGGTTCATCTCAATAAAATCCTTTAACTGATCAATGTTACTAATATCCCTTAGCGTTTCAATTTTTTCCAAAATATCATTTTCTATAAATTCCTTGCACGGTTTTCCTTTATTCAGTCCTACGATTCACTCTGAAAAAAATGTGGACCTGAGCATCCATAAACTAGACTCAATGCAATTTAGCGCCCTGCTTCATAATATTCATGTTTTTCTAAAACGTCGCTGTCCATCGATAAACATTTTTTATTTTCTCCTATAAAAAGTCTGGACTCTTTTATGGTATTTTAAAGAAAGTCTAAACATTATATGAATGGAATATCTTTTAATGATATATGCTCATTACTTTGGATAAAAATACTTGGAAATCCTCAGAATGGAATTATGAGCTGAGACTGTAATTGTCGCAATCCGGAAAACTAAACCGGAATTGTATTGCTGCAAGACCAGCACACTCGGACTATTACAGCCCCGCATAATTCCCCCGTTACCGAAATAGACAACCGACCGCACGTTACCGTCAAAATAAGAGACAGGATGTTCTCTGCACACGTGGATACCGGCGCCGTCCGATCCTATGTTGGCGACAAAGTCGCTGAATACTGTAGAGAACTAGAAATCCCGTTCTAAGAAGTTTTGACGCCCGCTGCGAAACTGGCAAATGGATTAACAGTAAACAGTAAACAGTGGTTACTGTTTGGAAGTGATATTCACTTTTCCGAGGCAATTGCATATTTTTCAGGCCTGACGTCCGATATTGTGTTGGGCATGGACATCCTTGGTAACCAGAAATTTACCATGGATATGTTAACCAACACGGTTTATCTAAATGACCAAATAGTCTTTAGACAGCAGCCGATACCATCATGTAGTGCTATTGGAGGATTAAAGATACAGTTGACCGACACCGCGGCAACTGATTTAAAAGATAGCCTCAGAAGGGTAGAGTTAAAGGGAGAAACAGAAGTTGTGTTGCCACCAGACTTGCCCGAATCTTCTGCCAGTAAGGATATCGAAGAATTAAGCGCAGTAGAAGGTGCACTTAGATGTTCTTGGTATCAACCCAAGAAGGTGAATGTTGAAAAGAATCCAAAAACATTTCCGGATTACTGTGTAAGTAATGACCGGTTGTATCGTGACTTTTGGAATTCTAAAGGCATGTCCAGACCAAGCAATGTATGGAAACTCTGTGCCGCCAATGGAAACCGTTTTCTGGCAGTTTTCCAAGACTGTTTCAAAAAAGGTTCAGTTAAGTCCGTTGCGTAATGCAAAAGCACAAAGTATCGTTAAAGCTTACAGAAAGAAGTTATTTGTCGTTTCCTGCCCCGTAGGATTTTCAGTAATCGTGGCACCCAGTATGCTAGCCGTCAGTTCCGTCAACTTCTTAAGGACTTTGAGATACAGCTTAGTTGCATCACACCGTCTACGCCACAGACCGATTTAATAAAAAGGACAAACCGTTCTCTAAAAAAAAGTATAGCAAATTATAGCAGACCGCATTTAACTAACTGGGATCAGCATCTGGATGTATTCCAGAACAATATACAAACATTCAAATAAGAAATTAGCTTTAAAATCCGAATTAAAAAAACAGTCTAAGAAAGAAGGAAATAATAACCAAACCCCATAGAAATATGTGTCTTTCCAGTGACACCTAAACGTATACCAGGCGAACCACCACGTGGGGTTAAGGTACCTACCCGAAGGACGCCTGCACTCGATGCCGCTTTTGCTCACTTGGAGGAATAAGTTAGCCAGCTAACTTCCGCACCTCACAAACGGCTGAGGTGCGGAAACTAGACACCGCCAGAAGAAATCCCTCCCTGAAAATACCCGCCGCAAATGCACCGACCGCTCCAGTATCCACCCCAAGCCCTACGTTCGCTGAAGACGTTGTCATCAGCAATTGGTTATACACACACCGTAACCCCAATAGGTAGGATGTTGCGACATGGGCACAGGTGCGGAAATGAGCGAGCTGTGAGGCTCGGCACGGGCGGATACGACTAAACTTAGTTACTTCCCAGGGGATGCGATTCCGAATAACTATACCAGCCGAATGAGTTATTTTTTAGTTTGTTTTTTCTGTATATATGTGCATATATATATATATATATATATATATATATATACACATATATATGTAAAGATATATATGTGATTGTGTTGTGTTATTCTATGGACCGAATAAAAATTATTTTCCCCTAGTTATCGTTTCCTTATATTACCCGCTTTATTCGTATTTTAGATATATGTGATATGGATAGCCCGATCCTTGTCTGAAGTCTGTTTAGTCGAGTCTGTGAGTCTGTAATAAAAAAAAATATCACAAAATGTCGTCATTTATTGGAAGCATCGAGGCATTTAACCCTCAAGAATCTGATGCAGAGGTCTATGTTGATAGGTTAGAAGAATCATTCAAAGTAAAAGATGATGTTAAACCAATCTTTCATCGTGCTTATGAGATGCCATACTCTTTGAAACCTAAAGTCGAAGAGGAATTGTTAAAAATGGTATAAAGTCTAGAATTTTGAGTAAAGTAAATCATAGTCATTGGGCAAATCCTATTTTCATAGTTCCAAAAAAAGATTCAAATTACATTAGGATATGTGTAGACTTTAAAAAATCTGTCAACAAAGTGATCGACAGTGAACAGTGTGTATTACCGTTACCAGATGACATATTTGCAAGCCTAAAAAGTAATACATTTTTGACAGTTTTAGACCTTAAGGGAGCGTTTCAACAGCTTGAAATTAGTGAATCCTCTAAAGAACTTTTTACAATAAATACTCACTTGGGACTTTTCCGATATAACACATTAACATACGGAATTAGTTCCGCACCCGGAATTTTACAATCTGTCATGGAAACTATTTTATCCGGATTATCAAATGTCAAACGATATTTAGATGACATCTTAATTTATGGGTCTTCATTATCTGAATGTCACCAGAATGTTAAGGCTGTTATGCAACGGTTAAAGGAATATAATGTCAAAATAAATGAAAAAAAATGTTACTCCTATCAAAACTCAATAGAATTTTTAGGTCACAAAATTGATGAATTTGGTATACATCCAACAAAATATAAAATCGAATGTATAGAGAAAGCACCTTCACCAAAAAATTTAACACAGCTTAAATCGTATATATAAAACCACTTTATAATCTATGTAAATCTGGAGCTGAATTTAATTGGACGAAGGAATGCGAAAACACCTTTCAAAAGAGTAAAAAATTAATTATATCAGAAAATGTCCTCACACCATTTAACCCGTCTTTACCTATTTATGTCACGTGTGATGCTAGTGGGTACGGGGTAGGGGCTATTTTAAGTCACCGTATTAATGGTGAGGAGAAACCAGTATTATTTGCATCAAGCACCCTCTCAAAAACAGAAAAATTGTATTCAAATTTGGAGAAGGAAAGTTTAGCCATTATTTTTCCGTTAAAAAAATTCCATAAATATATATTTGGCAGAAATAATGGTATACCAGTTACAGCTGCATCTAGGATAACCCGTTGGGCCATTACCTTGGCAGCGTATGATTATGACATACAGTATAAAAAGGGAAAACTACTTTCAAATGCTGATGGGTTGTCACGCTTACCAATGTCAAGTGAAACTGAAATCCCTAACTCCTTATACTCCTTTAACTTAATCGAAATCATTCCACTTCACTCTGGTGACATATCAAAAACGACTCAAAGATTTAATATTAGTAAAAGCCATTGATTATACAAAAGCGGGATGGCCAAATGCAGTTCAGGATAAAAAATTAAAACCATTTTTTCACAGAAGAAACGAGTTATCTGTTGAAAACGATTGCCTTTTGTTGGGTAGCAGGGTCATTATCCCGGAATCTTTACAAGATGAAATTTTGCAACTGTTTCATGAGCAACATTTAAGAATACTCCGTACTAAAATGTTGATTCGAGCTTACTGTTGGTGAGCAAACGTTAACAATGCTATTGAAAAATTTATAAGCTTGTCAAGCTTCCATCACACCATCAAACATACAGTGGTTATCTAAGTGAATTTAAAAATATGGACGAAGATATGGACTATTACGCTGAAATTAACGATTCGCGAACGAAACGAACGAAATTACGCGAGTCCTTGCTGTTTACGAAGAACGCGCTCACAGAGAAAACACGTATCTTTTACAAGTTATTACGTGAGGTGCAAACATATTTTTTTTAATGCCAAACCTGTCGATGATGACGCCTTCCCGGACGAGTACAAACCAATATATAATAAATGCGCCGATTACATCATTGAACATGTTAAGATGCTGGTAATAGTCAAGCATGATATCTCCATTACTATCTATCAAGATGACTTGGATGAAATTTTGAATCTGGATTCTAACCTAATTTCACAACGAATAAACATAAACTCTTTAAATTCTAGTGCATATCATAATATTTTGGAATTGATTAGTTCGTGGCTTAAATCCAATAAAGTAACGTTAAATGTAGATGAAATATTTTCAACGTTTTGTGGTATATCCAATGATACCCTGCTATATAATGCTTTACGTGAATATCTATATCATTGTAAAGAAAATGTACTATCTGATTTAAATAATAAATAAAACACTTTTAAGTAAGCTCCACAGCGGACACGCTACCATGTTAAACTATATAAAAGCGTGTCCTCTCGGCCGGGTACGAATGACAAAGATTTGAAAGTCAAGCGGACACCGGTGTCCTCTATGGCCCAGGGGCGCGTTCAGATCAAACGCCGGGCAAGTAAAAAACGTCCGGTAAAAGGTAACTTGGTTGTTGCGTCCGACGTTAATTGATTCTGAACGTTTGGTTGTGATATCGAAAACAACATAACCTATAATTATGCATAACAATAACAAAATAAACTGAAAATAGTTGTCTCATCAGAGTATTACTTATTACATTACTCTAATGTATCTGAATAAACAGTGAATCCCTATATATTATTTGCTGTGAATCTTTTATCTGTTCTGTGCTGTGAACTTAACCCATTTTAGTACTCTGTGTGAACTACTTACAAAATTTAAAATGAACAATGCAGAGATAATTTTTTATTATAAAAATGTAATTATGGATGATGAGGAAGAGTCTGACACTGATGATGATCTGGAGTATTTAAAAGTGATAATGAATGCAATAGTCAGAACTAATATTTACAGAACAAATGAATTTGTAAATCAAGTTTTGGAACAATTTTCAGATAAACAATTTCAGGAAAATTTTAGATTGACTCGACAAAGTTTCGAATGGCTATACAACGAGACAAAAGGTTATTTAGAAAGTGAGGGAGGATTAAAACCCTCCATTGATCCAAAAAAACAGCTACTGGCTGCGATATGGGTGTTGGGTACACCAGATAGCTACAGGTAGGTAAATTTTATTAATTGTAATAAATATTCAGTTTCTGATGTTGATATTGTTATAGGTCAATTGGTGGCAGATTTAATATGCCAAAATCTACCCTGTTTGTCTGCTTTGAAAGAGTAATAAATGTTTTAAATAGAATTGCCCCAGACATTATCAAATGGCCAACGAAGAACCAGAGGCAACTAATGGGAAGAGAATTCTATAAGAGTGGAAACATTTCTGGTTGCATTGGTGCAATTGATGGTACTTATGTTGCCATGAAGGCACCATCTGAAAATCCGGACGTTTATATAAATCGAAAATGTTTTCATGGGATTACTCTTCAAGCTGTTTGTGGCTATAATAGAGAATTTTTAAATACATTTGCAGGTTATCCCAGTAGTGTCAGTGACAATCGTATATTTAGAAATTCTGACCTACATAATGAAATAACAGCAAATCCTGCAAATTTCTTTGATCAAAACCAATTCATTATTGGAGATAAGGCCTACCCGCTCTACAATTGGTGTATACCGCCATATATCGATAGAGGAAATTTAACTAGGTACCAAAGAAACTTCAATACAAAGCATGCTAAAACTAGGCAAGTTATAGAAAGAGCTTTTGCTCTATTATTCGGCCGATTTAGAAGGTTAAAGTATTTGGATATGAACCGGATTGATTTAATAGCTAAAACGATTCAAGCAGCTTGTGTACTGCATAATATATGCTTGAGGTATAATGATCCCCTGTTGGACCATTATGCTCAAGAAGGGACATCAGCTGTATGTGGGCAAGTGAATATTGAGGCCGAGCCTAACCGAAATGAGGCTGCTATAGAAGCTGGCTTGCTCCGGGATCAAATTGCCAGAAATTTGGAGATTGACTAAGGAGAAAAATTATTTAAATCTATTACTACTATAGCAATCAAATGTATTAAACCCTCGTTTTAGCTGTGTATGTTGTTTCTGTTTATTCCCTTTTTAGAAGAATTATAATTATCTACTAACTATAATTATGTGTCTAATGACTATTGTTTTACAATATTTATTCAAAATTTCATGATTAGAAAGCAACATTCTGAAAGGAATTGTCACTACTTAAAAAAATGTGTAAATACTTTGCAACGAATTTTATTCCTTACATAAGGGATTAAAATCTTACATAAGGGATTTTAATCCATCTCAGGGTCGTATGTAAATAAATAAGGTTCTCTTTTTCCCTTTTCTTCTTTTTGAACAAATAACTACAATGAATGATAGTGGTAATTCTGTATTAAGCTAATAATATAATATTTTCAAAAAGTGATAACTAATAAAATATGATGTGGCCTACCAGGTGTGATTATTAATATTGTGCTGTACATCTAATATCTGATTACTGATACAGGAAACAAAATGGCCATAATTATCTTGACAATATTAGTTCTTTATACCTAGTACTAATAATAAATTAAAGTAAGTAAATAGTAATAGAGCGAAGCCCCCTGTTCATAGATCTATGGGCCGGGTTCACAGGATTTACGTAGATAATAAATAGTTTGTTATTTATATTGTTATTAAGTAGGTATATTTGCCCTGGATATCCCTAAACAGTTATATTATAAAAGTTCTGATAAAGATATAAACTGGTTTTATATAAAAATACTTATTAGCAATCAGCAAAAAAGATAGTCCTGCTTCCTAGTGGTATTGTTATGGCGTGGATGATATAAAAAAAAACACAACGGCACTACATTGAACTTATCTGTTTCCCCAAGCTGATGGTGAAGAAATAGGGAGGAGGGTTGATTATCGGTTCGGCAAGGTTCGCAATGAGAATATACGTCGGTCCTTCCAGCAGGACTGGTTCCTTTCAGGACAACGCCCTGTATACAAGTAGAGTTTTCTGGATTTAATCAAGGAGGCAAACGAACACCCAGTATGACTAGATCTTCACGGACGAGAAAATGGAACTCCTGGTTAAAGAAAAGGTCCAACAACAAAACGTCCCATAAAAAAAAACCCTGCAATGAATGATTGCATCCTCAAGCTGGAGGGTTTTTTACACAAAAGATGATCTAAGACGACGTGGTCTTCTGCCGTCACTTCTTCGTGGAGAAGAAAATCCCAAAAAGGCGTAACTTCCCGAATCACTTGTTCCCTACGAACTATCCAAGGAAGTTTTCAATATAATGTGAAAATACTAAAAATCCCCACAAAGGTAAAACTTGTCTAGCACTTTTCACAATGTCTCCACGAGGAAGTCTCTCGAAAATCTATCTCTACTTTCCTTTTTTTTCATCGACCGTCTTTTTTTATTAAAAAAACTATCTGAAGAAATTTAAACTGCCTAGCATTCGGTAAAATATACTTGTATTTAGTGGACATTATCGTCACCGGTGGGCTGGAAATTGGGGTTATAAAACAATATTATTAATTTTCAAGTTCACCAGTACTGTTGCTGGGATCATAAATGGGTTTGGAAAGAGGGGCGATATGATTACGTCATCTGGAGAAGAAGATAGGGCAGAAATTGGTGTTTTACAAAATTATTTCTTTAACGGCGCTTATGGGATCGCTCCTTGTTCCTCAATTTAGTGACTTGTATCGATCGGAATCGATAAAAATAACGAAGGATGGAAGGAACCTGACATTTTAATAGTAATATAATAAATATATTATCGTTTCTAAAGAATATGGAACCTAAATAAGGTAGGTATTAGATGAAAGATGGTGTAGTAACTTGAAGGAAGTAATCAGTCAGTGGAGAAACAGATACACATATATACGTATTTAAGTAATTACACTAGTAAACATTTGAACAAAAGACAATTTATCAAAATAGAATAAATAGAATTATTGTAATATCCGCCTGAATTATTTATCATTAAGCATACTTAGGTAGGCGAATTAAAGTTGCTGAATAAAATAGTGGACTATACGGTTTAAAATAGGTTCACTGATAATTTGACCCAATAATTACACGGCTTGATTTCTGATTATTTACCCCTTTAACCAAATCATATATCCTCTTACGTGAGTTAACGTTATTATGCCGATTACTCCTAGATAAGTTTAATTTAAAGTTTATGGATTCTTAATGATCCGATATGTGAAATAAATGGATAGGCAACCTAAAATACATTTAGACAACCCAAAATTGAAATATATATAAGGAGAATTAACTTGTGAAATCTGGAACCTAAGTTTGAACCGTTACAACTTATAATGGATGAACTAAGTATAAAAAATTAAAAAAGTAACAAAATGTGAGCCTATTTGCAAAGTCAACAAGGCAATTTCTTTATTTAGTGTTAAGATAGATCACCCACATTATTTCTATTATGTAAACGTAAATGTAATAATTGATTAAAACCTATTATTTTTATTGAAGTAACATTATAGGTACATTTAGTCATTTATAAATAAATAATATATTTTATAAGTCTTTTATTTACTAACCACTTCATATATAAAACCAGAAACAGATCTACCATATTCTGAATACTTAAAACATAAAACATTACAAAAGCTAGTTTAAATAAGCTATACATTATACAACATTAACAGAAATAAAATTTGTACAGCAACAACATAATCTATAGCAATACTAAACAATGTGTCAAAATTAACACACGCATTTTTTTTTTTTTAGAAAGATACTTTCTGGGTGAGATTATATATACTTATACATATATTCTTGGTGATGTTAATATTGTTAATTGTGACACAGTTGTTTATTATTCCTTAGTTTTCTTCTCGTTGTCCCTTAAGAAATGTAAATATTCTTTGAAATCAGTCAAAGCACGCTCCCTTTGTTCTATGATTTCCCTATGACGCCTTTCTCTACTTTCTTCCTTTTGACGTATTTCTTCTGTTAGGGTTTTTAATTGTCCAGCCACATTTACTTTTTGTTTTTTAGGTTGTTTTTCTTCATTTTCCTTATCTTGACTAGTAGTACCTTTGGAAATGTTTTCCTTGTTACCCATGTCTCTACTTGAAGATGCAATAGCCTTGGGGTATATATTTGGGTCATTGGCAAACAATTCTTCGAATTCCTCAAAATATTCAAAATGAATATTTTTAGCGCCTGTTGCTTTTTCAGACATGTTGTCTTTCTTTTTTATATATTTAGATTTTAAATATTTAAATTTATTTTTACATTGCTCAGATGTATAGCCTACTTTACTAGAAATCATATTCCACACTTTTTCATTTCTTACGCTTGTGGATTTAAATAGATGTACATGACCTTTGTAAGAGTCGATTAACTTTAAAATATTATTTCGGTTCCAAGTGTTTCTTTCACTGTCATTTGTTTCACTCCCATTTTCATTATTTTGCCAGAGTTCTGGTTGTGTCTGAGCATCACAATTAGACTCCTACAAATGAAAATGATTTCAAATGACTTCATTAAAGAAATCAACGATTATAGATAAACATTTTCGGAAGTAATTCCAAAAGTGCATCAAAATTCTCGATAATTTTGCATGAAATCGTGTTGTCTAAAAATGGCACGAGTTTATTTTCATATTGTATGATTTGAAAATAACTGAATGCTGTCTTTAGACAACTCGCTTTTATGCAAAATTATCTGGTTATTTTGATGCACGAGTGCAACTTGTGGGAATATTTCCCAAATATATAACTTAAAAATTTAGGTACATTTAATGCCACTTTGGACAATAAAAAGCCTGCAGAAAAATTTTCGACAATTCTACTTACATAGTATACTCTTACGCTATAGACAAATAAACATGCTAAGTTCTATCTGTAGAAATCAATAATAGAATCCAACTTCAGGTACGTAATAAGACACTCACCTGTGGTTGTGGTTGTTCAACAGCAATTCCAAAGACGCGAGATATGATATCTGGGTTAATATATTCTAGAGATCCATCTAAAATCAATATACGTAATTTGTGAGAGGCTGACAACAGACTATATTGAGAAATAAAAACATGTAGAGTAAGTATAATTTCGTGAGCAATAACGGAAAGTTATAAATAATTAATGACTTACCCATTATCCGAGAGACCAATACTCTTCCACTTTCATCAAGAATGAGACCATTATCCTCATTCACCACAAGATTGTGTGAGTGGGTTTTTATTGAATCCATACTATTTTTCTTCTTTTTGAGGCCCCTTATTTATAAATCATAAATGAAAATTTCACAATTCACAACGCCATATTTGATAACAATCAACAGTATTAACAGTAACACGCATGCGCGTCAACTTTTGTCGAAGTATTATCTTGGGTAAAAAGTTGTATACCCGGCGTCTTTATCCCAATAAATCTGAACGCTGAGTTGTTTTTTACCCCAACGAATCTGAACGGGTTTCAAAGTGCCCGGTAACGCCCGGCATTTGATCTGAACGCGCCCCAGGAGACTGATCACACATCGGATACCGGTGTCCGCCATGGCGCTTAACCTGTTTTAAAAAGATATTTGTCGAACCTTCTTAAATCCATCTCTCTGAACCGATTTTTTCAACATTGAGTGATTTTCGAAAAAACAGTTTTTGTTGTTTTTCTCCAATTTGTGTTAAATGGACATGTCTGGTTTTGAATGAACCCTCCTCAACTGTCAACCATTTTTAAACAGCAAGACGAAAATGTCAAATTTGTAACAATAGCCAACAGTGAAAATATTGTTGATTATTGCACTCAACTTTCTAGTGGTCCTGCACTTTGCTTTACTCCGTGTTTTACAATCTTCCATGCAAATAAGTAATAAGTACCTTTCCGTAATCTCTTCTTATTAGGGAATCGAAAATCCATGTTACAAAATGGATTTTTATTTAGTTCACATATTTATTATTTTACATATAAAAATATGCCATATAAACATTTACAGCAATATTATTAATTTTTGTGCAAATTGTTGAAACCTTTATCCAGGTCATGCCACCACCAAAAAGAGGTCTTCCATCTAAGAAACTAGTGTAACATCTTAAACACCTTATTCAGAAGTCACAAGAGAAAAAATTATTTGTCAAAAATGTTATATTTTGTGAATTTTCATCTTGAGTAAGGCAATTGTGAATCCAAACAGGATTCAGAGGAAGATGATGCAGGTAATAATTTCAATTTTCTACGTTTTATGTAGGTTAGTACTTTTTTTAGAAATATATGATGAATTGCTGACAATAATTGCAAACCAAGATGTTAGGGAAGACTGGAGAGGATTGACCATACGGGAGGCTTCACCACCATTCAAATTTGCCGCCTTACAATTATAATTCAGGTGTGCCCCCTATTCGAGATTTGCAGTACTTGCAGTCGATATTATAGATACCGTTTTCAAACCAAAGCAGTTGTAATTTATTGTTTCTGATGGTTAAACGTATAAAGCTTGTTCCACTTAAAGTATTTTATTTTCAGTTTGTAAGTGATATACAGGACGCCTTTATTAATAAGGTAAGTTAAATTTACATGCACTTGTGCAGAATTTAATGCACTTTAACATAGTGTCATGGTTTTAAAATTGTTTTGTACTAACACAAACTTATATAGGGTTATGAAAAAAATGGTGCATCAGGGAGACTTGGCCAATATTCTTTAGGGAGCCTTGACCACATGGTCAAGTCTCCCTAATGTTTTTATTGAACTAAAAATTGAACAATTGTAGCACAGCTAAGAAAATAACTTTTTCTTGTATATTACAAATACAATTAATTAAAAAACATAGAATTAATTTTAATTCCATTAATATTTGTGAATTATTTGTCAATTTCAATTAAAATTGTTAAATAAAAAGCCAGTACCTATATTTAAAACCTAATACAGTATGATTGAAGCTTCTTCCTTCATGCTATATTACAAATTTAAAAATTGCTGAACAATTTATTTGCAGGATGCCTTTTAAATACAAAGGAATGGAAGGGCATAAAAGAAAAAACTATTCTCCCGAGAGAATGCGTGGTGCAATAAAGGTCGTAGTTGATGAACATAGTAGTGTTAGAGGAGCAGCGATAAAATTTGAGATAGATAGAAAAACACTTGAAAGATATGTTAAGAAGTATAAAGAATCTGATCAAAAAGAAAATATGCGTCTTACTCCTAGATATAATACAGGTCAGATTTTTTCAGATGACTTGGAATCTCTATTAGAAAAGTACCTCATAACATCATCAAAATTAAACTATGGTCTAACTCCTAAAACAGTAAGGTCATTTGTTTATCAATTTGCCACATTAAATAATATTAAAATTCCACAAAGCTGGCATCAAAATAAGGCTGCTGGTTATGACTGGCTTAGAGGATTTATGAACAGGCACAGCAATCTATCACTTCGACAACCAGAAGCTACTAGTCTAGGGCGTTCCACTGCTTTTAATAAAAGTAATGTCGTAAAGTAACAGTTTTTTAAAAATTTGAAAGAAGTTTTAACAACCCTCAAATTCGGTCCAGAATCTATTTACAACGTGGATGAATCGGGGGTAACAACTGTACATAAACCTGGAAAAATCATTTCAGTGAAGGGAGAAAAACAGGTGGCAAAAGTGACATCTGTCGAGAGGGGTAACTTAGTAACAATCTGTTGTGCAATATCTGCCATAGGATCATTCATACCAACCTTTTTTGTTTTTCCCCGACATCGTGTTACCGATGCTATGTCAAAAGGGACTCCAAGTGGTACTCAGGTAGTAGCTCATCCAAGCGGGTGGATGACTCGAGAAAATTTTGTAAATTTTTTGAAACATTTCATAAAATACAGTAAAGCTTCTAAAGTAAATCCTGTACTGCTTATTCTTGACAATCATGACAGCCATATAACACCAGATGGTATTAATACATGCAGAGAAAATGGAATAACTATGTTAACTTTACCGCCTCATACCAGCCATAAGCTGCAGCCCTTAGACAGGGCAGTTTTTGGTCCATTTACAATTAAGCTTTGGATTACAACCAAGCAGCCGATGGCTTTATGGTAAATCACCCAGGGCAACCGTTAAAAGTACAAGATATACCAGAACTTGTAGGCAAGGCTTTTCCTAAAGCCTTTACTCCAGTTAACATTCAAAAACAATTTTCCTGTACTGGGATTTACCCATTTAACCCTTCAATTTTTTCGGATGATGACTTCCTCGGAGCTTTCGTGATGGATCGACCAATGCCGGAAGAAAATTTGCCTACAACATCAAAAATAAATGTGATTTCGGTGCATATTCTCAACAGTGATCAAGTTCCTAAAAGAGACAATGAGGAAATCAGTAGAATTACAGATTCTTCAACTAATCAAGAAAAAAGTAACTCAACATTATCAGTGATCCCAAAGTCTATTATTTCACCTGAAGACGTCCGCCCTTTTCCAAAGGCAGGTCCTCAAAAAACAACTAGAGGAGGTAGAAAACCACGACGTTCCTTAATACTTACAGCTACCCCTAATAAAGATGAAATAGAGGAAGAACACAGGATGAGAATAGAAAGACAACTGAAAAGCCAACAACCCAAAATAAAAAGGGTAAAAAAGAAATTATTGCAAGAGTCGTCCTCATCCAGTGAAAATGAAGAAGCAAAATATGCAATAGAATCCAACAGCGATGAGGATGTTGACTTTGTTGATCGAGAAGACTTGGAACATTTTGGACAAATCTTTGATATGGGTGACTTTGTCTTGGTCAAATTTACTACGAAAACATCCATTTATCACTATGGAGCATGAATTTTGAAAAAATTTGGAATCTCAGAATTTGAGGCTACATTTTTTAGAAGGTTAGGACCTAATTATTTGTTTGTGTATCCAGAAACTGAAGATAAAGCTACTATTTCATTAGAAGACATAACTAAATTACCACGCCCTATTTCAAGAGGCGGTACGGAACGTGCTGTATTAAAAATAAGTTTTGATTTTGACTTTTCTGAATTTAAGAATGTAAAATAATATCAATAGAGATTTTTTGGGGGTTTTAAATTTTTTATTAACAAAAACTAGTAGGATAAACACAATTTCATTTTATGGTCAAGTCTCCCATATATGGGGAAGGTTGACCAGTTCGTATTAGTTTATAAATAATGACTCTAAAGTGCCAAATTATAAATTTATGGCATATAGTTTGTCTCCTTATATTCAGATATCAGTAATCTAAAATATATATGCAATTTTTTCCCCCCCATGGAACTGGTCCAAAATTATAGTTATGTATTGAAAAGTATGGTCAACCCTCCCCAGTCTCCCCTACTATTTTCAATTTTATATTTTCGTTATTTCCAAAATGGTAAAGCCATTTGTTTTCCTAGGCTTGATGACACCTCTAATGTTGCAAATTCACGGAAAAATATTTTACTTTTGTTGGTGGACGCTTTGTTTTAAAGACATTTCATTTGATATTCCTTTCAAAAAGTTGGGATTTCCGTCCAGGATCTAAATGAAGTTGATGTTATTCGCATTATAACTGTTGTTAATGTCTTCTCAGTTTTCAAAATTTATATTTTTTTACATCACTAATTCATTAGTACTTCTTAGTCTTCAATTACTATTTCAATGCTTGCTTACATTTTGTTTTGAAATTTGAAAGGCAATCTGGAAACTTACAACTAATTTTTATCATTCAAGTTCTTAAGAGTGGTTGCGATCTATATTAATATGGTTACCCGTGTTATAAAAATACCAACGATGAGAACTCCTCCCGCAGATATTTGATGACAGACGGTTATATGTGACGGATAACAAAAAAGAAACGGTTTTCGAATTATTCATTTAATACACATCCATATGAAGATTCTTTACCAATATCTAAAATAGGAGTAAACTAACTAATACTCCATTCTCATAAGCTTATACCATATAATTCAGTATAAGGCCAATAAGGCAATATGGGAACTGATACGCACACACACACACATTTGGCTTTTCTCCATAATGTTGCTCAAATTCTCAATAAAAAATAAACTCTAAAACTAAAAATTTCTCATCGTTTTATTAATATTCAACTAGTAGCAAAATCAATTTACATAATGTTCTAATTTGGTTTCAAACATACTGTTTTCTTACATACTCTTGTATAGATACTCTTCTCTGCCTTGATCCTTGCTCCTAGGTCACAAAATATATGTTGGTTGTTTTTTCCTGTAAACAAAAATTAAGCATTAGCAAAAAATATTAGGCACTAGAATTTATGATTTTCTTACAAAATTCAAAACATTGAATAGAAATCAAAATGGATATATATAAAAAATTGATCCATGACCAGAGCAATCTTTCAAATGGTAGATGAACAAAGGGAATAAATCAAGAGGAATATGAGATTGGCTTGTTTATGGACTAAACGAAGGCCTTCGATAGTGTGCATCACAAAATGTTTCTTGAAAAATAGAGATATTAGGACTTCCGGGACCAATATTACAACTTATTAAATCATATTTAAGTGACAAACAGCAGCATATAATTACAGAAGATGAAATACGGCTAGGTACTGTAATAAAATCAGATGAATATGTGATAGAAAGAGGAGTACCGCAAGGCTCTACTTTGGGACCTCTTTTATGGGAATGAACTGCCAAATATGTTAAATCATGTATTATATATATGTGTGCATGTTTTGTTAAAACTGATCTGTTAAATCTGAGAATATTTAGAAACGATTCTATAAATTCTCAAAAATCTCATAAATTATGGCTGTAAATTGGCGCAGTAAACTTTTGAGGTTATTGGTTATGTTTTCAGTGTGGTTTTCAGTGGGTTTTTGACATACTTATGTAGTGTTTTCTTTGGTATTTTCCAGCGATTATAAAGTTATTAGTGTAAATATTATACTACCTACTTCAATGTCGTGGGCATGGGAAGAGGTTGCCATATTAATCGACAAATATAAAAAATACCCATGTTTGTATGCTGTTAAATCAAGAGCATATTCAAATAAACATTTACGCCAGCAAGCTTTGGAAATCATTCAAAAAGCTCTTCAACCCTTGAAGCCAAATGTATCGATAAATGAAATAAAAATTAAATTTGCTGGTTTAAAAGCAACGTTTATTACCGAACATAAAAAATATACCACTAGTATTCGTTCTGGAGCAGATGAAGAGGAAGTACGAATAACTATTTTGTTATATTATAATTCAATGTATTTTTTAAATGAACCTTTTAGGTGTACCACCCGAGTTTATGGTACTATAATAAATTATTATTTGTGATCGACCACGTCGAAACCAGAGAGTCCACCGATTCTATGATTATAACCCAAGAGGATGCCACTATAAATTCATTAGAGGTACCTACTACATTTTTATAATAATTAGTAATGAAACTAGACATCTTTAATTTGTAGGGAAATATAGAAGAATATATTATTAATGACGACGGGACAATCACAAGAACTTGGGGCAGCAAAATGTCTGACGAAGCAAGCCATTCAACAAGTTCCTCTTCGGCCTCAATATATAGACATGCAGAAATACCCAGGAAAAGAAAGCAGTCAGCGGCGGCAGATGTAATTAAAGAAGCTACGAATGCCTTACAAGTTATAAATAGAACGTTGATTGACAACAATTCGGTTACCTTTACGGAAAATGTACTAAGCAAATTACTGATGAAAATATTAGGTTGGATGTAGAGGAAGATATAGGATAAAGAGATGTAGATAATATGTTGGTCTTTTATTTCCCTATTTATTTACAAAAAAAAGAAAAAAATCGAAAAAAAAATACAAAAATATTTTGGGAGGATTTAGGAAGTAACTTTTTGTATACTGAAAATCGTATATAAACCAAATCAAACTAATTAAATTATATTGTCAAATAGATTGTATTTATTTATTTCAGGGGAACCTAAAAGAAAACAACCAAATCAAATGTTCGTGAACCAATACACATGGCAACAAGATAATGATAATTATGTACCAAAAATACCTACACGCTTTCAATGTGGAAAATTCAGAATGCTCAAATAAAGAGGATAAAATTAGTATCTTAGATTGTTTTGAACTTTTCATATGCGATTGTATTGTGACAAAAATTGCAGAACAGACAAACTTATACCATAACCAAAATGTGCCCGTGCGTACGACGACACATAATAAAAAATGGACTGATGCAACCAACAATGAAATGTACTGTTTTGTAGCTGTTTCGCTCTTGATGCCACAAGTAAAAAAGCTGAAATTAGTAGATTACTGGTCAAAAGATGCTTTATTATCAACACCGATTTTTTCACGAGATCGCTATCTATCGATTTTACGAAATTTACACTTTGTGTATAATACGAGTAATGACACGAATAAAGAAGATAAACTGTGGAAAATACGTATGATTTTGACTCATCTTGAAACTGCATACAAAAATGAATTCTATCCATTTGAAAACCTGTGCATCGATGAAAGTCTTATGTTATTCAAGGGAAGACTTTCCTTCAAACAGTTCATACCTTCAAAAAGACAGGTTTGGCATAAAATTTTTTGTTCTTTGTGACTGCGAAACAGGGTATGTTTTAAATTTTATTATAATACTGTGGTGCAGGAACCGCTATCATGGAAGAAGCTAATGATGTAGGCATATCTGGGAACATTGTGCTTACCCTTATGAAAAACTACCTGAATGCTGGACACACGCTATATACAGATAACTGGTACACCAGCCCAAATTTATATAATCTTCTATGGTCACAAAAAACAAACGCGTGTGGAACTGTAAAGCAGAATACAAAAAATATGCCATCCTTGAAAACCAAATTGAAACGTGGTGAAATTGAAGGCAACCTGCCGGGCTGGTTCGGGCCTGACCTGGCCGGATCGGGCCTGGGCTGGCCTGGCCGTTTCGGGCTGGATCGGGCCTGGGCTGGCCTGGCCGTTTCGGGCCGGATCGGACCGATTTCGACCTAACCTAGGCTAACCGGTTTGCTGTATAACAATTTTAAAATACTATATCTTGTTCTTCCTATGAGGAATTTGATTTCATAATAACTTGAGGTGTTTCACCCATTTATCTGACCACTTACGGCCAATCTCACTCATACTACTTAAAATTTAAGGTGTCCCAAAATGGAAAATTATACTTAGCAATAAGTATTACTCTGATATTTAAGCATATCTAAAAATTCTTACACAGACTTAGAATTGTACTGTATACACAGCGGTGTGTTTTTCCAAAAAACACACCGCTGAATTTTGACATCACTTCTGGCACTCACTGTACATACATATAATATCTTATACTACTATATATATATTACAAGTGTTAAATGTAAAACATTATGTTTGTGTTTAAGCTGTTGAACAAATTTGTTTTCGGAGTTTGTATTTTATTTGATAATGAAATAAAAAATTATTGTATTAAGGTTATTTTGTTCTATTTTGTGAGACATTTGAACGTTTCATTGAGACATAAAAGAGTTAATAAATTTATGAATTGTCATACCTATTGTCAATGTCAAGTAGGCAGGATTTCTGGTATGGCCGAATGTGGCTTAGGCAGACTGGGTTGAATTTGGGCGGACTGATTCTGGCTAAACTTGCTTTGATAGAGCCGGGCCGGATCAGATTCGACTTGAGCTTCGATTCGACTGGCTTGGTCGAGTCTGGCCTGGCCGGGTCTGGCCTGGTCTGGCCGGGCCGGGTTTGGCCTGGCCTGGTCTGGCCTGGCCGGGCCGGGCCGAATTCAATCTGGCTTGGTCGGGCCTGGCTCAAATCTGGCCTGGCCGGGCCATAATTGTCAAGAGGTCTGGCTTTAATTGGGCCAAACGTTCGGTGGGTTTATCTGGCCTGGCCTGGCCTGGCCTGTACTCTGTCGGGCCGGGCCTGGCCTGGCCTGAATTTTTTTAAAAAGTCGCAACTCTAGTACACATTTCTATTAACGTATGGTGTGGTATCACTGGACAAAAGATACTTGGTCCATATTTCTATCACGAAAATTAAAATGGAAATCGATATTTGCATTTCGTTAGAAATAATCTTGACGACATGCTAGATGAACTACCTTTAAATATAATCCAGAGAATGCAGTATTTTCAGCACGATGGAGCACTTGCCCACAATTCAGCAAATGTTTCAGAATACCTATCTGAACGTTTTACAAATTGGATTAGTAATGGTGGCCCCATTAGTTGGCCTACAAGTTCGCCAGATACGACACTCCTTGATTTTTTTTCTATAGGGTACCATAAAAAAAAATTAGGTATATGTTAACAAACCAAACGATCTGGAAGAACTAAAAAATATTTCGGCACCAATTCGAAGCATTCGGCAGTACTCCTCCGAAAAGTCCAAAAGAAACGTGGCCAGATGTGTATTCAAGTCAATGGAGGACATTTTGAGCACTTACTGTAAAATAGCAATTTTATTATTAATTTATAATTGAGCTTCAGTATTTGTTGGTAATTTTTCTGACAAACAATGTGTACTCCTGACTGCACTAATAAGGTTAAATTTAGGTTGATGTACATTAATGCAATAATTGTTAATATCTAAATTAATTCACATTTGTTTTTCATAGCTTACTATGTTAATAATAATTATTTGTTCATTACAGTAAACAATTTTTTGTTCAAAATATAAAAAAGAAAAGAGAAAGGTATATTAAATATTACATTTTTGAAATCAGATAAAAATAAGCGTTTTATTGACACCATAGCCAACTAAGGTTGCCATTTAAAAAACATAACTCTATTTTTTTCTCAAAAAATAAGATGCCCGTGAAATTTTCAATATCACCGCTGAATTACACATAAAAACACTATCACACAGTATATTTATATTATTTGTATCTTTTATAGTTTTCGAGATATTCGAGTTTAAAAATTTTGGCGATTTTCCATTTTTTCAAAACGGAAGAATTGTAAGAATTGTTGTAAGAAGAATGTCTCTTCTTATCTCTTGTCTCTCTTCACACACTGTATTACTAAACAAAACAGCTGACAAAGCAGTCCTCAGTGGAAACTGATATAGAATCAGCTGAGACGGTGGAATGACAGAAAGTGGCATTATTATAAGGCAGGGTGTGAGCAGTTTGATGTGGGGATTACCATTTAATATCCTATTGATTCTTATGTGTGATTATTCGAGCTTATTATGTATTGTCTTAGAATGTATTAAATTATCGTTTAATTCACTATTGTGCTTCAATAAATAATTCTAACACTCGAAAAGTTGAATATTAAAATTAAATCTGAAGGAAGCACTGAATTCCTTTTGTAATTCTGCCCAATTTTGCTAATTTAACTAATTTTCTATCTCCACTATTAACAGAGTTAGCCATGTAAGGAGATGGATAATGGGCACCCTGTATAGTCAGTTGGTTGTAGTTCTTTCACTTGTCTAGAGCATAAAAATAAAGCTGTAGTGATTTAATTAAAAATGTTGTTTTAATTTACTTTTACCCTAAAACCATTTATAGGTTATGGACCCAGGGACTACCGCGTACCTAGCATATTAATTATACCAGTAAAATAGTAGTGAAGTGAAAACTCGCAATTAGGTTGAATTATTTTTTTTTTTTTTTAATTGTGAAAATGGAAAATAAAAATAGACGAAATATTCAACAATTTAACGGTGAGGGATATGGTATATGAATATTTCATTTGTGGGCTTTACTTGCTGAAGAAAATGCAGTGAAAGTGCTTTATTAGGACCCACCTGAAGTGCCCGAGAAACAATGGCAAAAACTTGTCCGCTTGGCTAAAAGTACTCTCATTGAATACCTTAGTGATACATTAATAAATTTTGTGACAGAAGAATCAACTGCGGGTGACATTATCAACGTTTGAACAAGATCTATGAAAGGAAAAGTTTAGAAACACAGTTGGCAGTTCAGAAGAAAGTACTGAGTTTAAAATTCACAGAAGATATGACATTAATAAACCATTTCCTTCTATTTGACGAAATGATGATCGACATGATAGCTGCAGGTGGCAACTTGTCAAAAATGTAAAAAATTGCACACTTACTTCTTACTCTCTACCACAACTCTATGATGGTATTGTAATTGCAATAAATACGCTTACAGATCAAATCTTAAGTCTTGCATTTGTGAAAAACAAACTATTTGACTATGAAACAAAACTGAAAAGTGAACGAAGTGATATTAGTAGTAAATTATTACAGGTTGAAGTCAATCGGTCTGTAAAATTTAGATCGGAACCAGATAAAAGACATAAGAAATTTCCAAATTGTAAAAATGCCCGGAATTCTTTCTCGAATCTTTTTCTTACCAAAAAAATTTAATAACGCAATAAAGTGCAATTATTGTGGACGTAGAAGTCATATAAAGAAGCAATGTTACTTCTACAAAAAGGGAAAACAGGAACACTCAGAACGTTTACAAACCTTAAACAAGCGGTTCAGTTTGAAAAAGAAAAACCTGCAGATGGTTTCGCTTTTATAATGGGAACTAAAGTATTACAGCCTCCGCAGCAACTCTAATTTTAGAAAAATATCGATTGTCTTTGACTCTGAAACAACTGATCACTTAATAAATCAATTGAATATCTTTACAACAGCAAATCTATTAAAGAATCCACTAACACTAAAGATATCGGTAGCTAAAACAGGAGTCAGCATTACAGCCACACACCGTATTCACGTATATTTTGACCCCTACCTACAGGGGTAATTAAGAAAGTTAGAAAAAAAATTTAAATACAAAAGTTGTTTGGTTTTTCACGTATTATCTTTTAGCTAGGTCGAAAAAAAATTACATGTCGTAAATTTGCGAAAACCAATTGAACATAATATTTTTGAATGGGACACCCTATATAATTTTACACGCTTGGGAAAACATTTTTTCCTGATTTTAAAAATATATATTTTGTTGACATTTGCACTGACAGTTTTCGAAATATTCAACAGCGAGTACCATAAAAAAATACAAAAAACACAAAGAACTAAAAATATTTAACACTAAAAACAAACAGTAATAAAAAATATTTAATGATTTTCGATGTAAACATTTTCTAATATTTGTATTTTTTAATATTTTTTTTATAATTTATTGTAAACATTAAATATTATATATTTCGAAAACAAAATATATATTTTTGAAATCAAAGAAACATTTTTTTGCCAAGCGTCTAAAATTATACAGGGTGTCCCATTTAAAAATATTATGTTCAATTGGTTTCCGCAAATTTACGACATGCAATTTTTTTTCGACCTAGCCAAAAGATAATACGTGAAGACCCAAACAAATTTTGTATTTAAACTTTTTTTATAACTTTCTTAATAGCCCCTGTAGGTAGGGGTCAAAATATACGCGAATACCCTGTACAATCAATGTAACAAGTAACTTTGGGGTGTCTGGAAAATGTCCAGTGTGTAAAAGATGTCCCATATAACCTCTTATCCACGCGACATCTCCAAGAAATCCGTATGACTGTTGTTTTTAAAAGAACCGACGAGATAAGCATTAAAAGAGGCAGTAAGACCATCATAACAGGTAAGGTTTTGATCGGACGGACGGATGGACGGATTTTGACGGACATCTTAACAAGCACCTTAACACTATCGGCCTTAGTGACACAAGAAGGTGCAGGTTTTGCGGACACGATGACGAGGACTCCATTCACATCCTCTGTCGCTGTGCCTGCCTTATGGTCAAGAGACACAAACATCTGGGTGCAGCATTTCTCCTGCCCCAGGATATTAGAGAGCTTCCTTTGGAACGGGTGTTGGCCTATGCGCATAGCACGGGTCTCTTCCAATAGCTCCCGACTAGCGGCAGGCACAATGGGTCGGAAGACCTGAGTGCTGCGGGTAACCGCGCCGCCTACCAACAACAACAACAAGGTTTTGATTGATTTAATTTTAATTATTTTGCTATTTAATTATTTTATTAATTATTATTAACTTGCCACTAGTGCGAAGACATCACTTATTAATGGAATAGGTTATTATTAAAAGGGACTAAGTTACAATTCTGCCTTTTTCAGATTATTGGATTTTTGCAGTCTCTATACAAAAACACATAATATTTCTATAAAAGGAACTAAGCATCAATGATGTAAATGGAATAGTTTGATTCAGTATATTTTTAAAAGGTACCATGTGCTTGCACTTGATCTGTTTTAAAAATACCGTGTAAGAGCCTAACCTAAAAGTTGTTGTTTCGACGGTTTCACAAGTCTGAATATTCGGTTGCAACAAAAATCATTAAAATACCCCAGACATATGTAACTGTGGTTGATGAATATTCAAGATTTCCGTTTGCTTTTCCTTGTACTGACCTAACTTCAGCCACAGTTATCAAGTGTTTACGTCAATCATTTGTAATTTTTGGAATGCTGATGTATATCCATTCTGATAGAGGGACATTCTTTTCATCACATGAACTGAAACAGTTTTTTGATACCTGTGGTATACCAACCAGTCGTACAACACCTTATAATCCTCAATGTAATGGGCAAGCTGAAAGATACAACGGTATAACATGGAAAACTGTACTGTTAGCCTTAAACTCTCAGGGATTAAAGACAAATCAGTGGGAAGTCATTTTAGCAGATGCTTTACATTCTATTAGATCCCTTCTATGTACAGCTACAAATACTACTCCTCATAAACGAATGTTTAGTGATCCTAGAAGATCGTCTAATGGTTCGTCTTTACCTACATGGTTATCTCATAATGGTCCAGTATTAATGAAAAAAAATATTACGGCTAATAAATACGAACCTCTAGTGGAAGTACAGCTTAGTGAAACAAATCCAGAATATGCAGACGTTCTTCTTCAAAATGGTAAAGAGATCACGTAAGTCTCTCTTCGTCAATTAGTTCCTCGTGGAAATACAGACTGAGAGAATACAAATATAGACGAAAGTCAAGGAGATTCCCAAATAATAATGCCACAACCACAATCTGATCATCTGAAGAGAGCAAATTTGGGAAACCGCATAGAACATGACAATTCTTTGGTAGAAAGTTATGATCTTTCTTCACAAGATTCGGACTCTTCTTCTTTTTCAGAAGAGAATGCAAGCAGTAGACCTACTGTAATTAATCAAGATATTCAAGACGATAGTGATAGACCTCAGCATAAAAAAATACCTCCTAAATATTTAGAAGACTACATTAGTCATTAATTAAGGTGCGAAGAATGTCATATATTGTAGTAATTATCACATTGTCCTTAAGTTTGTTTATAGAAGAAGAAGAAGAAGAAACATTTTATTCCCCTTAGCATACATATATCAAGTTTTTTACATCGTGAAGTATTTTCATACAGGTATATCACATAGGTAAAAAAAAAACAAAACAAATGCAGCTTGTTTTACACTAAGATAATGTAGCACTATATGGAGAGCCATTTGTACTATATACCTAATTAAAATAATGGAACTCAATGATATATACCTTTAAGCTTATAGCTATAGAGAAAAAGTATATAAAGTATAAATAGTATAATATACAGGGTGTGTCATTAGTGGGTAATTGTTCGATTACTCACAAACGGTACATTATCTACCGCACACCATCAACCACACAAGAAAACATGATGAACGGAATTCGTGGTGCTTTTGAGAGCATTTTGGAATAGTGTAACTTGCATATAAAATGTACAGATTCTATAAAATCGAATATTTATTTGATAGTTAAATAAGTTCTACAACAAAATAAATTGTTTTCATAACTTACTTGATTATAATTTGTAATCATTAATAGAAGCTAAATTTTCAAAAAATCGTGAATATCTCGAAACCGGTCAACTTTTCGTATAGGACATCCTAATACCATTTGAAAGGTAATTAAATTCTCCATTTAATGCCATAAAAAAATTCAGGGTCTTCCATTTAAAAAAAAAGAGATTTAGGCAATTTAACATTGTGAAATATAAATCACGATAAAAATCACCCTGTATAAATTGGCCAAATAATTTCAAGTGCAATATTTAAGGTATCCCTTGTGCTAACTGCCACTACATTTTTTTCCTTTTCACATTGTTTCATAGAGGAAATTTTATTTATTTTCCAATGCAGTGTTACGAGGTTTTTTTCCATTAACTCTTAAATATCTCGAAAACGAAAAGAGATAGCTATAGAGAACCTTAATACAAATATGTTCCTAGTGATCCCTAGATTTCAAAAATATAATAATATATAGGGTGTTGCATTTAAAATTACCAACTTGCACCTTGTCCCGACTTTTTGGAACACCCTGTGTAATTGAAAATATTTTTACAATATGCACTTTTAGTGCCAAAATACTTTCATATAAAAAGTTTTTTGATATAATGTACCGTTTGTGAGTAATCGAACAATTACCCACTAATGACACACCCGTACAGTATAGTATAAATTCATGTTATAGTATTGTCAAAATTGCTTGTCATATATTCTATATGTGCTGGAATTTATTAATTAAAGTCTAATTCTGTAAGGTTTATTTATTTATAACACAATGTTTAACATGTTTAAAGAAAAATATTTTAATGAAAATTTCACTTTACATTTTAGGCGCCCACTTATAGATACCTGTGTCCAATGTGAAGAACTGTCTTTGAAAATCAAAAGTCCTTCATTGTGTGAGAATTCTAAACGAACCGCCAAAGCTGAAGCTAGAGATAAAAATAAAAAAATAACGGCGATAGCTTTTGACTACATGCAAAATATTCAACTTCCCCAGATACCAGTCCAAGAAGTTTTGTGTTTTATCTGACACAACTAAGTGTGAGTGTATTTTGTATTCATGATCTTTTTAGCACAGGTAAAGCTTATTTTTATATTTTTTATCATGAAGGCGCTGCTTCGAAAGGACCAAACGAAGTTTGTCACTTAATTAAAGAAAATGTCGCCTACTCACATCAAAGAATTTAATCCACAGTAAAACTTTTTTCCTTTTTAGTTATTATAATTTAAAAATTTGGAACAGTGTTAGCGGTATAGTTTTTTTTTTTTTTAGTTTCCTCAAAATCACTTAAATTCGCCATAGTTCTTTTTAATAACCGATTCAATTATTATAGTACTTGGCATGAACGTTTAGGTTATATTAGCAAAAACTAATTTTTGGAATTAAAGAAATTAGACATTAGAGATTAGATATGGTATAATTAATTTAAAACATGTTTTTCCAACAAATGAAATTTGTGAAGCTTATTTATTGGCATTTAAATCAGAGGTATTTAAAATATTTCGGGATTTTGCGGCTAAGAGTGAAACACATTTTAATTTAAAAATTGTCAATGTATACAGTGTGGGTGAGTTTGCATTACACTCAGCAACTTCGTAAATGTCAAGATATTAAAATTTTTCAAAAAGTACTTCTAAATGATTTTTGTGCTCTTTTCAACCCTCTGATTAGAAACGTTTTCATTAAAAAAACAAAAGAGCAGCGACATGTACAGTGATTTTTTAAAGGGAACACCCTGTATTTTATTTCATAATTTGAAATCCTATCAAATTCTGAATATGGTACAGTTTATTTTTTCTTAAAAGTGATAATATGTAAGTTAGAAACAATACAAGAATTTATCTTCGACAGAAAACTCCGAAAATAAAATTATAAAAGTTAGACAGAGTGAACGATTAATGAATGCATCAACTATGTCGTAAAACGAGAATGAAGTAGTTGTAAATTATTTGTTGTGTGTGGAATCGCTCGATTGCAAAATTCCGAAAACTTACCAACAAATTAAAGAAAATAATGATAAAAATGAATGGAAGAAAGCAATAAAATCAGAAATAGATTCATTAATAATCAATGAAACCTGGTCATTAGTCGAAAGACCAGTAGCAAAAAATATAGTTGATTGTAAGTGGAATTTTAATATAAAAAATGGACCCATGGACATCTATATAAATATAAAGCTCGTTTAGTTGCACGAGGTTTTAGTCAACTATATTTCTTAGCTTATACTGGAACATTTCCACCTCTGGCACGCATATGTACTTTTTGATTCCTCGTCTGTTTTGTAAATCAAAATAACTAATTAATGCATCATATGGATGTGAAAATAGCCTTTTTAAATGGTGTTTTAAAAGAGGAAATATTTATGAGTGTACATGAAGAAGTTAAAGAGGATAAAAATCAAGTTTGTAAATTAAAGAAAGCAATATATGGTTTAAAACAGTCGGCTCGTTGTTGGTTTGAACGTTTTGATACAGTGTTAAAACAACATAATTTCAAAAGCCCGTCGGGGGACCGCTGTTCATATTTCTTAGATGAAGGTGCTGTTACCAAGAATATTTGTTTTGTTATATGTAGATCACTTTCAACAAAATCCAGACTGAAAAAAGGAGACAACTGTGCCAATATCGTTGAAGTTACACGTCAAAACTCGTTGGGGATCAATAATTATCCACTGCTTAAAGTCTCCTTGATACCAAATATGCCCTAAAAGCTTTGGCAATTTGAGAGACTGCAGATAATATATTGAGCAAGCGAATGGATCAACTGGATGGAATCGACAACTGGATGGAATCGAAATAGAACAGGTTAGTCATTTTCAGTACTTGGGAGTTACAATAGAAGAAACAGGAAAACATGAAATAGAGATTAATAATAGGATCGAAAAGGCAAATAAGGTCTATTACGCAATGAAGAAGGGTTTTATTAATAAGAAAGAAATATCAAAACAGACAAAAATCAATGTTTTTAAAGCTATATACCGACCAATCCTAACGTATGGAAGTGAATCATGGGTACTGTCACAATCAGAAAAAAGCAAGATACAAGCAGCCGAAATGAAATATCTAAGAGGAGTTAAAGGAGTCACGAGAAGGGATAAAATTAGAAATGATATAATTAGAGCCGAGCTAAAAATAGAATCTATAGCTGATTTCATTGAGCAGAGACAGTTAAGTTGGTGGGGTCACCTACAAAGGATGAATAGGGATGTACCAGTAAAAAAGATGTGGGAAGCCCGTAAACCAGAAAAGAAGAAGAGAGGTAGACCTAGAGAAACATGGGACAATGTAATTGGAAAAGTTTTGAAGAAAAGAGGAAAAGAGTGGAAGGAGGCGAAGAAACTGGCACTAAATAGAAAAGTTTGGAATAAATTTGTTAAAAGACTATAGAGTTAGAGCCCTACACCCTAATGGGTAGATGGGAATTTGATTATATATTGATTATATATATATATATATATATATATATATATATATATATATGTAGATCACTTTCAAAAAAATTCAGACTGAAAAAAGGAGACAACTGTGCCAATATCGTTGAAGTTACCCGTCAAAACTCGTTGGGGATCAATAATTATCCACTGCTTAAAGTCTCCTTGATACCAAATATGCCCTAAAAGCTTTGGCAATTTGAGAAACTGTAGATAATATATTGAGCAAGCGAATAGGAAAATTAGTTATAGATGAAGATATATTCTGGGTACGAGTGTTAAAGTTGTTCAATTTGATTAACCCCATTGTTGAATATATAACCACACTAGAGTCAGATAAGCCTAAACTAAGTGAAGTAGTAGAATGTTTCTATAGCCTAGAAAAACATTTTGAAACAGCGTTACTTACAAGTCCCCTTACGAAGCAGGAAGAGCAAAATTTTCAGGAATTTTTAGCTAAAAAAAAAGCATACACCCTAAAGATTTGGCAGCTAATGTCTTAGACCCACGTTTCAATGGTGTTCATTTGAGCAACGAGGAGCAAATTCAGGGTATTAAGTTTATTGATTATATGGATACCTCAAAATACCCAGACTCAGCAAGTTTAATGCCAGAATTGGCATACTATAGATCTAAAGAAAGATTTTTTATAAAACCATATGTTTTAAGGTCCGCCAATACGCTAGAACTATTAAATAAACTATACGCCTATGGTATACGTGGTATACCATTAAACTGGATTGCTTCGTTTTTAAAAAATCGACAGCAATATGTAAATCTGATGCATGCACAAAAGGAGTTTGCAACCAGGATCAGTTCGGAATGTAAAATAGTTGAGATGGGAGTCCCACAGGGGTCTATTTTGGGACCTATAATGTTTTTATTATATACAAATGAATTAGATTCATTGGTGTCTGATGCCCTGCTAGTTTTGTATGCTGATGACCAATCATTACTGGTATCTGACAAATCTGATATACATTTGCACTCCAAGTGCAATAACAACTTAAATAAATTAGATAATTGGTATAGGCAGCATAACCAACATTTAAACATAAATAAAACACATTTGATTCGTTTTCACAATCGGCAAAAAATATGCTCTAATTTAGTCGTGAAAATAGGGGATAATAGGCTGTCACATACTGAAACTGTAAAGTTTTTAGGAATTGTTTTTGATGAGTGCCTAACGTGGAAACCGCACTGCAATCAGTTAGTAAAAATATTAAACTCAATGATATATTTAATAAGAAATTTAAAACATTTTCTTACCATAGAACAACTGATAAACTTTTATCATTGTCAAGTGGAATCTAGATTGAGGTATGGCGTTTGTTTCTGGGGTGGTTCCACTTCATCTGCTGACGTTTTCATAACACAAAAACGTATTTTAAGAAGCCTTGCAGGATTGACAAATACTAGTTCTTGTAGACCATTTTTTAAAAGTTTTAATATTTTAACTTTGGTAAGTGTTTTTATTCTAGAGTTAGGTGTATTTGTTTATAATAACAAACGAAGTTTTAAGACAAATTATAAATTTCATGCTCATAATGTAAATACTAGACGGAATGAAAATTTTCATGTTCCTTTTTATAGATATAAGGTGGCCACAAATTCACCTATTTGTTTGGGTTTAAAAGTTTATAATCATCTATCTGATGACATAAAGGCAACTGAAAACTTGGTTTGTTTTAAACGACAATTAAAACGATTTTTAATTGATAAATGTTTTTATAGTTTAAGTGAATTTTTTATAAGCCAGTAGTGTAAATTTTGACAATTCCGATACATATTAATGTATAAAGGAAAATAAATTATTATTATTATTATAGAACCCGAGATTTGGTGGAAAGAAGCCTGTTTTGGGAGAAAACTAAATAAATTAGCAGTTCAAATTTTAGGAATGCCTGCAACTAGCACTGCTACCGAAAGAAGTTTTAGGACATATGATTTATAAACTCTTCAAAAAGAAACCGACTGAGAGCTGAGCGAGACGGTAAAGTTGCTTTTATAGCTCATAATTTAAAACTATTGGACCAGGACCAGGACCAGTTATCAGCGATGTCCAAGCAGTCTAACTATGAAGAAGATAACCCGTCTACTTTGCACTACCAGTTGAAGGATAGTCTTGAAGAAATACAGACAGTAGAAATGGTATTGAAGTCTGACGGGAGTGATTGGGTCGGGGTCGGAGTCGTCAGAGGATGAAAATAGTGATGTGGACATTTTTTCTGACTCAAATTGATTTTTTTTAACTTAATTTTATTAAGTCTGTTAAGATTTTATTTTGTTTTTTATGCTTTTGAAAATATTAATTTGTTTTTTGATTTGTCACCGAAGACCCCATCGTACATTGTTTTATTTTGTTAATATTCAATAATAAAATCTTAGTTTTTCTATTTGACATTTATTTATGTATTAATGAATATACAATATTCCATTAAAAATATGTACCTAATTCTTTAAAGTTTATTCAAACCCAGGAGTTAGTAAATTGATTTTTGGCAACCATCGTTTGCGGCATCTGGTGAACACTGTTGTTTTTGACTTAACTCATACAATACACGTTAAAAACAGCCCAATGTAAATTAAGGTATATTTGTAGTTGCAGATGAAGGTTGTCAAAAAATTTATTTAAAATGTCTCTTCGAGTTTAAATGAACCATAATTGATTTTTTGTTAGTTTTGGTAGGTCGTCCTCAGAAAATTCTCATAATAGAGAATATTTTTCTTTTTTTTATTCTCCAGAATTTTCCATTACTAGTTTGAGTTTGACAATTGTACCTTAAGTTGGAATACTAAGCGACAAACTTCAGTAGTTGCCTCATAACTGACACTGAATATATGCCACTATTTGAAGGTGTGAAAGAAGCTTTATGACTTAATCACTTTTAAGTGATATTAAAAATAAAACTGTCAGAGCCTACAATTATTCATGAAGAAAATTATATAGCTATATATGTATAGCTATAGCTAATAATCCGACCACTCATAGATGTTCAAAACACATTGATATTAAATATGATTTCCAATAGGGAACAAACTGAACAAAAGAATGTAGGGTGAATGTGCTAGTTACCCGACCACCTCCGGTTCTCGACCTTTCTCGCACAAAATCACTGATAATAGTACCCTAAAATCATCTAAAGCACCGCATTCCTGTTTTCGACCACTATTCAACAATCCATGCACATCACGTTACCCTAGTGGCGTAACGGTAAACTACATCATAAATTCGAGAACGAAAGTTGTTTGTGCCGCCTAAATATTTGGTTCTAAAATTTTGAAATTTGTAGTGCAAATCACTGTTGGAAATAGTAAGTAAAATATCAAATATGACTGTTTTTCATTATTGAAATTGTTAGTAGCATTGTACATTTATAGATCTTCATGAAAACATTATAAAATGGCAATATTATTGCCAATTTATTTTAAAGGTTAAGCGGATAACCGGGCAGTAAAAATTGTGGGAATCCCCTTGTCAACCAGGGCATTCTACATACTGTTGATCTTCAACCTAAAGTCGTTGATGCCAGATTCGACATCATTTCTACCGAGCCTGAAACCGAATCTGAAGAACATGTTCCTAATAAGATTAAATCTGCAGAAGAAATAAGGACTGAGGTACCTTCCAGTAATTATATGGATGACGGTTCAGTTGTACCTAAAATCAATATTCAGTCGGTGATAATAATTCCGTTTAATGAAAGAGATAAACAAAAAATTTTTGGGTCGAATACTCCTCTTGACAATAACTCTGAATTAGATCAAGAAGCTTTAACTACATCAAACCTGTCCAAGTCTGTGCAATGTTCTTCTCCATCCGATTTGAGAAATGCTGCTAATATTTTTGACGGCGACATATCTGATAAAGATTTTCAACCTGTTGATAATCCTATAATTGCGACTTCATTAAATATAGAAAACCCATCTATGGAGTCCATCCAAGATAAACCAAATTCTTGTATTTTTACTTTTGAACCTAAATCAGAAGAGCCTATTGCTTCTCTGCCAGATGGATCGAAATGTTGTACTCCTAATTTTAGTAGTCAGGACAGACTTTCTACATCAAAAGACGCATTCGAATTCCATCTAAATTACCCGAATCCTGAGGTTCTGAACAAATCAAATACTAGTTCTAAAAAAGAGAAGCTTCCTAGTGCTATATCGTCAGATGCGTGGAGAAGTTATTATGCAAAGAAAGATGAGCAAAAAAGAGTAAAATTAGAAAAGGCAAAGATAAAGAAAGAACAAAGGAATAATAAAGAGAAAAAACAAACAGAAACGGAAATAAAAAGTCTCGAAGAAAAAAGCAAGTGAAGGTTCTGTTACCAAAGCTCCCAAACAAAGAAAATGAGTCACCAAATACAAACACTGACCCTAAGAAAAAAATTGACTATGTTGCCTGTGAAGAAGTATTAGACAGTGATACTGACAATGAAGAAAATAAAAACATTGAGTCCGACTACTGTCCCAATTAATACGATTTTGGTTGCACTGAATTTATTGGCATCCCATATGAAGAGGCAGCCAGTAAGGACTATAAATGTCATTTATGTTAAACAATTCATGAATAAATGGCTAGTTCCTAATCTAAACTTTGTACCTGATACATTATAGGTACTTATACAGAATTTCATTTACTTTTCGTCATTACATTTTAGTTTTTGACAAAGTTTTTAGTTTTGTACTTTTATGAGTGCCTATACCTACATCTTTTTGAAAGTACGTAGGTACTTAAGTTTTGTTGTACCTATAATTTTAAAAATATATATTTTTTTGTTTTAATTTTATATTTACATGAACTAATAAACACTTACCTACTTTTCTATACTTTCGACTCTATATTATATACCTATGTAAAAAAATACCCTACCTATTAGGTACCTAGGCATATACCTATCTACCCATCCATTACTTAGTGGTCGAAAAATGGGCTAGTTTTCGACCGGCAGTCCTAGACTAGGTCGATAACCGGTGTAATGATGGTCGGTGACTGGAACAGTATGGTCGAAAATCAGTAAATATGACATGTTTTCACTTTTCTTCTTTGGGAGATTATTTTTGATAAAATACAGACATTTTGAGACTTTTACATGAATCCCTATATTATATAGCTCAGGACATACCTACCCTTCACATAAAGATAATATTTCATAGTTTAATTTAGGGTTGAGATTTTTATAATAAATCGGCTTAGGTGGTCATCGGCTTAGGTGGTCGACAACCGGCACATTCACCCTAATACCTACTTCATTATGTTTCAACAGGTAAGTAATTGGCCTTTACCAAACCATGAGAGAACTCAGATTTATGGAACTACAGTTCAAAATGGGATTGGGAGGAAATCTGTGAATCGACACAGTCACCAATAACCTGATTGGGTTTTTCAACGTTTTTCCCAGTCCAAAGCAACAAATGTTGGGGCATCATATTTCTTCTCCCTTGTACTACATGCACTGGATATTAACGTCAAAAGGACCATGTTCTTTTTGAGTGGGTGTATTGGAAAATATACAAAAAGAGCGAGGTCACATTAAGATTCATAAATATTATCTGCGTTCTCTCCGTTAAGATATAAATCTGCTAACAAAGTAAAATTATAGATGTGATGATACCCTATACAGTTAGTCAGTTGGGTGTAGTTCTTTCACTTGTCTAGAGCATAAAAATAAAGTTGTAGTGCTTTAATTAAATATTTTGTTTCAATTTACTTTTGCCCTAAAACCACTTATACTCAATAAAAGTACAAAATCCTGACTTTTATCGTAAATAATGCATTAATGTCTTTATGGAAACTGACTTACTTGCTAAAATATCATTTTTGTTATAACTGAAACTTTATTTTTTATTATGGAACTGGTTGTTAGTGGTTTGTATTTCGCACTTTATCTTTTGCAACCAACATCACTTTCACAATGTCTACTCTAACTAGGAAACATACAGTAATATACCATATTTTTTTGTGATTGTGTGTACTATAATACTACCTTAATCCATTAATGTAAATTCATTTCAAGTTATATGTATTCTAACTCATTTTTGTCTAATGATTTGTTTTCCATTCACAGCAGTGGTCCTACCAATTGTCAATCTTACCATCTCAGGATGCCTTCTGGAAATTGTAAAATAAGTAATGAATTTCCCATTATTTTCAACTTTTTTGTGCATTTACGTACAGCTTGGAAATGTTGAGAGCTTAATTAATAACTATAGCGTAACTCACAAATTTTTCAGGAATTTTGTTTATCCCAAAAATTTCTGGATATCCTGCATAGATCATACATCGTTGCCTCAGAAGCATAAGGTCGTATGTGAACTTTTTGGTGAAAATGACTTATGTGCAGTTTTAGATATTTAATACCAGTTAAATTGGTCTAGGCAGAAAATCTTATGTAAAATCGTTGTTTTTTTCCTTAAATTTCAAAATATATGTTTGTCTTATGTGAGTAATAGCTAATAAATTAATAGGCATAAGGTCAGTTGTGAACATCTCACATAAGATATTAGGGAATTTATACCCAACTTTACTTAGTTTATAGGCACAAAGTTGTATGTGCCATTTTCGAACACATCCGACTTTCTGCCACAAGTTACTGCTCATAATCGTTTCACATACATCTGTCTGCCTACACTAGTCCCGAGTATGTATAATCTGTGCTAGTCCCTTTACTGTAATGTCATGGTACTGTCTGACAAGAGTTATAAGAAGTGTGTTGCATTTAGGTTATGTGATTGTGATTCTAAGCTTATTTAAAATGGTAAGTAATTTATACTCTAAAAATGATATGCTCCTTAAAGTTTAAAATTATTTATATACATTTTTCATATATGCAAAATTGTTCAACTCTGATTTTCTATTACTTAGTTAAGGGTTTTGCTGTCGTTTTGGTATGGTGCAAATCCGATTTATATAGATCATTTTTATTTTATATAAGTATTTTTATAAGTTTTCTTAGGCAGTACATTCAATTGTCTGTTAAATATATCTTTTTTTTTAAGAATACGAGTAAAACACTAGAGAGTAGAGCTGAGAAAATATTGCGACTAGCAAAGGAACAGAGAGATGAAGAAAATATTTTGGATTGTGAACTTTCCACAGAACTGAAAAATTTTGATACACTATTACAAGAAAACAATTTAGCGGATTTAGTAACAAGTTTCATTACATTGGATAATGTACCACTGCTAATTAGTAATACTGGTAAGTCAATGTTATACTTTAAAAATTATAGTATTAACAAATTAATTATAGACTTATAAAATTTGTATTAATAAGCTGTTTTTGGGATTGGAACAAACGAAGTTCGGTATGTTTTTAAAACAAGCAAGCAACGATATAACTGATACGTGGTTTTTTTATGAGTATGGCATAGCACTTGTCCTAAACGTTTTTTTAATGCGTATTAAAATATAGTTTGAATTTATGTTTTCTGTTATTACAGTTGATAATGAACCTGTAGTCGACTACCCTATTACGGAGACTGTAACAGAAGATGTTACATTTGTTGACAATGATGAATGCCATAATGAAGAAAATTCCATTATAATTGAAGAGGCTGTTGACGTTAATGAGAATGCGGATTCTATTATAGAAGAAAACAATAGTAATACAGACACAGGTAGGTATTGTATACGTACTAAAAAAATATAGTTTGAATTAATGTTTTCTGTTATTACAGTTAATAATGAACCCATAGTCGACTACCCTATTAAGGAGACAGAAGATGTTAGATTTGTTGACAATGCTGAATACCATATTGAAGAAAATTCCATTATAACTGAAAAGGCTGTTGACGTTAACGAAGATGTAGATACTATTATAGAAAAAGACAATAATAATACAGAAACAGGTAGATATTAGGTTATTGACATAACAACTTGAGAAAATGTAATCAGTTTTAAAATAGTCGGATTTTATAGGTAATAACTATCAGAAAAATATTGCAATAAGCGAAGAAAACTATACACCAGATCAGAGTGAAACAAGCAGTTCAGAAGATAATAATGGAAAAGAAAATAACCCCAATAAAGCAAATGAAAGTAGAAAACGCAAACGAAACGTTTCTGAGTGGAAAAGGGCACAAGCAAAGATGAAGAGAAATAAGGGTGAGGAATATTTTAATAGAAAAAAGTATATAGTTCAGGCACGTACTGCAAAAGAAACAGATTGTTCCAAATGCAAATTAAAATGCTCCGAAAAAGTAACCTTTGAAGATGTACTTGAGGTACACAAAACTTATTGGGGTACAGGAAGTTATGAGAGGCAGAGGGAATTTATCTGTAAATATGTTCAGCGTATTCCTGTACATAGGAGACGGAAGAATACTACCTTACAAAATACCAACAATCTAAGAAGAAACTTTACATTGCATTACTTTTTCCCAGGTAATCGTCAAGTATGCAAAAGATTCTTTTTAAACAGTTTAAACATTGGAGAAAAAACTGTTCAAATAGCAAAAAAGAAGGAACTCTCTTCAACATCAATTATCCAAAATGACATGCGTGGACATCACACACCAGCAAATAAGACAAGTAGGGATAAAATTGACAAAATCAAAGAACACATAGAATCATTTCCTAAATTACAAAGTCATTACTGTAGATCTTCAACCAAACGTTTATACTTATCATCTGACCTTAATATGACAAAAATGTTTGAGTTGTATCTAGAAAAATGCAAGGCCGAAAATTTAGAACCTGCTAAGAAAAATGTGTATGCAAATATATTTCTGAATGAATACAATTTGTCATTTCATAAACCAAAAAAGGATCTTTGTAAATTTTGTTCATTGTTCTGTGAAATGAGCCCAGAAGAAAAAGAAATTAATAAAGAAAAATATGAAATTCACTTAAAAAATAAGGAATTAAGCAGACAAAAGAAACTAGAAGATAAGAGCAGATCTGCAGAGGAAACTTCCTTTAAAAGCTTGACATTTGATTTACAGGCAGTTCTATACACACCATGTTCCAATGTTTCCAGTTTCTTCTACACCTTAAAATTGTGCTCCTACAACTTTACAATTTTTGACCAAAGTACTAAACAAGGGTACTGTTACTTTTGGACTGAGGTTGAAGGAAGAAGGGGTTCAGACGAAATAGGTACTTGCCTTCTAAAGTTCTTAACTGGCCTTTCAAATGAAATAAAGGAAGTTTCGCTATATTCTGACTCATGTGGAGGACAGAATAGAAATAGGTATATTGCTAGTTTGTTGCTTTATGTTACACAAAATACAAATATAGATGTTATTGAACACAATTTCTTGGAATCTGGTCACACGGAAATGGAAGTTGACTCAATGCACAGCATTATAGAACGAAATAAAAAAAATCAATCGGTTTTTAGTCCTTCTGAATGGCCTGCCATTATAAGAAATTCCAGAAGAAAAAATCCATATGAAGTTAGTATCATGAGTTTCAAAGATTTTGTTGATCTAAAGCACCTTAAGAATCAATTAACTAATAGCACATTAAGTAAAGATGTTGACGGCAACAACGTTAATTGGTTGCAAATAAAAATAATCCAAATACGTAAAACTGAACCAGAGAAAATTTTTATAAAAAAGAATTATTTTGATGAAGAATTTACAACTATTCCAGTTTCTCTTGTTAAAAGAAAGAGACCAGTAAAACAATTTTTAAAACAAAAATATTTGAAATTGGTTCCTGTATCTGAAAAGAAAAAAAATTGTTTGGTTAACCTTTGCAAGAAGAATGAAATAAAACCAGTTTATCATGACTTCTATTTAAACTTACCAACAACAAAAAACGTATTGGATAGAATACCCGAACCTGACGAAAATGAAGAGGAGGAGGAAGATGTAGTATAAATTAAAATTTAATAAAAAATGTATTTTAAAACCTGTTCCCTGTTCTTTGAAAATAAAGTATACTTTATAATTGAATTTTATATTAAAAATAATACCAAAGTTCATCTGGTCGCATGTGCAATTATTTTCTAATACAAAGGTCTTATGTGAAACATCTTATCAATTTTTAATGTTATCTACTAAGTAATTTAAGTTTAGAGTGAAAATTAAATTAACATATTACTGTTACTAGATCATAAAAGATATAGGAAAAAGCATTTTTTTTTTTAATTTAAAATCTTTTATACTACGCAACTTTTAAAATTTAGAAAATATATTTTCTCACTTTCCTCACTTTACTGAAATCTCACATACGACGTTTTGCTTCTGAGGCAACGACATGATATATCAGAAAACAATAGAAATAGAAATAATTTTAAATACGCTGAACGAGAAAACAGAACGAAACGAACGCCACCACCACGTCACCACGACCACACACTACACAACACAGAATATCTATAAGAAGAAGGTCATTCTCCTTGTTCCTTGTACCAACATGGAAACAGCAATGACTTTTAAAAAGCGCCATCTAGACCATGGAAGAATTGGAACTAAAATCAATATTTTGTTCCATGGTGCTTAACTCGGTAGATAATACAGTAAGTTAATTTAATGGTGACTTCAAATGACCTTTAACTTGTTTATTTACATTTATTTACAAAAATATTTAAAAGTACAAACACAAATTTACTAATAAGTAAAATTGTGTCTGTTATATATAAACCAGTTTTTCTAACTCTGCCTCTATTTCTTTCATGTACCATTAAGTGTCAAGTAACTATTTGGCAGATTAGACTCAAACATATAATGCTTGTAATGTTTTCTAATCTGCCACGTAGGTACGTGATATTTTATGACGGAGAGGGGTAGTGAAAAATATAGGCGATTATGATGGGTCACAAAAACTTAAAAGCTATCTGAAATGGTATAAACATGTTTTACATCTTTTGCTTTAACTACCAGTATTACATTAATAGCAAGTTTTGAAACTTCTGCTCTCAACATCCAGTTTGTCTTAAATAGACATTTATGGATATGGATTTTCAATGAAAATAGATTATCTGCTTGCATAGTATGGAACTAATATTACTGTATTCCTTCAACATTACATTGTTTTCGTTGCTCGATAACTCTCTTAAGAGATTTAGATATATAAGTAGTGATTTCTCAATCAAATAATAAAGATATTATAGAATTATTGCGACTACAAAAATGTACTAATGTTTGTGTTTACGGTTTGCCTTATGTTAATATGCAATATGCAACATACACAACACTTATTAAACCTGTTAAAAAGTTGAAAGCAGGTAAAAGTGATTGTTTCAAATAGCTATGTACCATTGCAGAATATAAATTGGTATTACAAATAAAACATTTTTTAACACATTAGTATTATAAAACCATTTAAAAAACTACTATTCTATATACAAATAAAGTTCCTACTTATTAACAGTGATAAGAACTTACTTGTCTATATTTTCTTATACGTGTGCCTGCAATAAAGGTAAGTTTTAAGTATTGTTACTTTCATGCCACTAATTTCACTTTCGTCATTATGAATATGTAATGAACTGTCATTCTGATGTTCAATACGATAAATGTAACAACACTACTAACAAACTCCAAATAATGAAAGTAAACGAGACAGTTTTTACACAATACACTGAAAATATTTTATTTTGTCCTTGCGGCTTAAGATTAGTTACACGACTCTTTCAGGTGTAAATTGCAGCAAAGTTTAAAATAAATCACATCAAATCATATCTTACTTCGATAGGTTAGTACAGTTTTCAACATCATTTAAGAATACATTTTTGCTACTGTTACACTGATGCAATGGCATTCATAAAGACTTCTTTTAACTTTTCCAACATTTTGTTCGATATGTTGCATCAACTCATAATTGTAAATTATTTCTGGAACTATATTCCTTTCGTATTATACGAGTACCTCAAACAGCTAGCAATCCTTTGATTTACCTATAATTACATTAAAAAATGTTAAAACAAAATGATGCAATTATAGTTTAAGTTATTTATTGAATTGAAATTAAAGATACATTAGATTGGATCGTGAAACTTGCTATAAGAATAATAGAAATAGCAAAAAATAAATACGAAAACATTTTGATGTACTTAATGATATCAATGGAATAAAAGTAACAAGAATGGAAAAGCCTATTACAGGTACTAATTTTAATTTTCTTAATTTTACTCAGTTATTCTTATGGCAAGCTGCATAAATCCAGCGGAAGCATTAAGAATAATTTTAGACAGGTTCTAAGATATATTGAAAATCTATAAATTAAATCATAACGTCGTTTAAGATGCAATAGCTCGTAATCCACATAGACATGTTTTTACAGGAGGGTCAAAAAACTAACTACACTTAAACATATAATGTATTTACACTAATAAGTCATGCACGGTGGACTACAAAAAATAAATTTATATTCTGGCAATGAAAAAAAAATATTTACTTGACATTTTAAGTTTTCTGGTGGCTTACGAGCTATTGCTTCGATAAAATATTAACAAAATGTGGCTTATTGTAATGTAACTTTATTGTTAGATTATCAAAAAAAATGCAAAACTAAACGATTTTGACAATATATCTTAGACATGACTTAGGCTATCATAGAAGTAGTGACAATCCGCAGGAATAACCTGTTTAAGCTCTTGCAGATGCTTAAACTTTTGGGCCTTTATCTTTTTTTTTTCCGGATTGAGTTGCGGCCAAACGAGACAAACAACTTTTCGGCATCGCCGCTGAGGGAGCTCTGTCCATGGGTCATCAAAATCAAGTTTATACAATATTGTTCCTTCAGGAGTATATTTAATTGCTCGAATATCCGTTACGTTATTCTTTCCAGGTCTAATGCTTCCATACATTTGATCTGCTTTCTGAGAGAAGTCCCGAAAAAAGTCATAATTTATCCATTCGGCACAGTAAGGGAAGGGATTCCTACGAGCCTCTCGGCTAATGGATAAATAAGTTGAAGGAAGGAAAATCTCTCTGCTTTCTTTTATTTTGGCTTCAATTCTGCTGTGAACAGAATCACACTGCATCTGTGTATGGCCACGTTCTAAGTACTTCTGTTCAATGACTTGATTTTTGCTAACTGACGAAAAAAGAAGAGCATTGGCTATGATATTGTTCCTATTTTGGTAAGTGCACCCATCGCTGTAAATTATAAGTGGCTTACTAGGGTCCGTAAATCTTGAAATGTAGTCAACTACCAATGATGCAAACGTAGAAGCTGAAAGATCACTTTCAACCTCACTGAACCAATAACACATTACGTGTTTAGTTTTTATATTCATAACTGTAAAATTGTGACAGCACAACTTTGTTTTATAGTATACAGCGCTTGCGTTTAAACTGGGGCATACTTTAACAGCTTGTAAGTCCATCATCAGAACCACTGCCTCTTCATCTTCAGCTAACTTCATATCCTTCGCTTTTTCTTGCCTTGCTCTATCTTTTTTAGTAATGTGTCTGATAAAAAGATTTTCTTCCAAATTTCCAACTTCAAACTGACAACAAATATCGCACCTGTCTTTCTTAGGTTGATAAATACCAAGATTTTTTTCTCTGAACATGTCATCAAAAGTTCTTCGACTCATAGAATTTTTGTTTTCAGTATTACATTTTGAAACGTACTCCTTATATAAAGCAGTTATTGAAGGCACTGTTTGATCCAAATATAATTTAGATGATGTTTGACGGCAATAATGGGACGGCAACGTGGGTAATTCATTGAAAAATTGGATCATAAATTCTTTATCGGTATTTTTCTTTTCTCGTAGGTGAACTGCTCTATTTTCATTTTTGGAAATTTTGGATTCGTGCATGCCATGTTCAGCTGTTTTTACCCATGAGCTAACTTGAAATTCTCCTAGACACAGGGTGGACAGGAAAAGTTTCTTGCAAACATTCGTCTTTTGGCCGTCTATTGTTAAACTATAAAACATCGATAAATTTCTTGATGATTGTTCATTTTTTGTGTATCTTCTCTTGACACTTGAAAGTGTTACATGATTAACCACATAAACTTTGCGCTGATCCCACGTCATTTTCCAAAACTTTTCAAACAGCTGCCTTCTTTTCTCCTCTGAAATATCTGAACAAGAACGCAGTTTACTCTTCTTACAAAGATTGGATTCGCAAGGTTGACCCATTTTTCTTTCGGGCTTAGGAGCAACTTGCTTGTATTTTTTTGTTTCTCCGTCCTTTTTAAATCCAGTATATTTTAGTCCCTTCTCACGCAGAATCTTATTCCTTTCCCTCTTCCACAGTTCTTTTAGAGGTTTTCTTTTACGTTTTTGAGTTGTTGTTATTGATTCATTGCTGCTACTTGATCCACTGTCAATATTTTTTGTCTTTTCTTCTTCATAAGTGGAGTCATTCTCAGAGTCTGATTTATTGCTGTCCCCTGAAAACGTAGCTGATGTTTGTGCCCTGACCTGCTCGTGTACCAACCTGATGCTTTCTGGAATTCTATTGTCATCCGTTTCATTCTCTACAATCTCTAGGTTTGTATTGTTTTGTGATTCGTTGAATTGCATGTCGGTTACACTATGACTAAAGGACTGCGAAATATTCAAAGTTGCGCTTTCTAAGTCACATAATTCCTGGCTGCCTTCGTTCGTATCTAGGAAAAGTCCTTCGTCTGTATTCTGATTAGTCAACTGATTCTGCATGGTTTCGCCAAAACTATTACTATCAAATAATGTTGGTGTTGTAGTTTTCAAATTGTAAAAAAATTGAGGATCTATTGGATATTCTCTGATATCAATGCCCGGAACGTGTTCATCTGGAGGGACAGTTACCAATATGATGGGCTGATTGTTATTGGAACCACCTGAATCATCCACCTGTCTTACGGGAACGTGATGTTCATCTGGAGGCACATTTTCTAATATGATCGGCTGGTTGTTATTAGAACCACCCGCAGAATTGCCGACCTTTCCAACATCAGTGAATTTCCATTCTGGAAAAAATAAACTAGCTATTTCTCAGATTTCTGATTCCCGTACGCCAAAGAGAGAAAAATCGAAAAAGATACCGCCGAGTAGGTATATTATTGAACTGTAATTTTAAATAGGTAGGTAAGTACCTAAAATCTAAAGAAGACAATACGAAATAATATTTATGTATGGTTTATACTTTATAGTAAATGGGGCTTCCTGTTAAAAATGGAATAACTAATAGGTATTTATTTTTTTAATCTAGCATACCTACCTATCATACTTAAAGTGTTCTTAGGTAGGTATCTTAAAACTTACAAATTAAGTAATAAACAAAAACTACAGCTTACCTGTTGGTTGTAAACACATTTCAACAAGTAATTTACTTCGTTTACATATATTATTATTATTCATTTTATTTGGGGAATAGATGAAACAGGACAATGATTTTTTAACACGAAAAATTAACTAAATATTTATAGGTTATGTGGGTTACTTGTAACGACTTCCTATGTCCACTAATTCAAAACCTTGTAACCCACACCGATTGCGCCTAATTGTGGAATGCGATGTTTTGCACTAAACGACAATACCTCGTAACCCGCAGACTTAGCGGGAATACGTGGCTAAGGAGGTATTGCATTTAAGCATGTGGGATACGAGGTTTTTTATTTCTAAACTACTGAATTTATCTTAAAACTGTGGCTTGCAAGATTTTGCATATACATAATCTGGCATCCCATAAGTGAAATGGCGCAGAAATCTCGTTTTGGCAAAAAGTGTGGGTTACGAGCTATTGCATCTTAAACGACGATAAGCTTCTTTACTTACATTGTAATAATAATGTTTTATTTTAATTTAATTTTATTTATAATAATAACATCCTCCATTTTATTTGGACATGGACAAATACAAAATCCAGGGTGGACAGGACGGCTTAGTGTAGAAATTTTAACCAACTTTTAAGATAAAAAAGAACTAGAAATTTTCCTTCCCCTTACCTCATACTTCGGTTGCAGGGACAAAAGATCCATGCTGCTAAAGCACCTATTACACTTGCACAACCCTGCTACACAACATACGCGACTCGCACACCAAAGATCAGAAATCACAGAAAATAGCATAGACCACAGAATATATGCACACAATTCGTGACACGCACGATATACATACAGAAGATAGTATGTATTAGGAAACCAATAAACTAATCCTACATGCACTAATTTGTCGTGACAGTTAAATATTACTTTCCATTAGTTAGTGGTACATAAAACAGTATTTTATTACCTATTTTCCGATAAATAAGACCGCCGTCTCTCACCTCAAAGTGTTTACCTTCCCTATTTTCAAGTTGCTTTTTGAGTTCACTAATAATCGGGTCTAAACTATGAGAAATTGCTAAATTTTGTTCAAAAGTGTTTTCATTTAAAACAAGAATAGAATTAGCTCGGCTTAAAACATCAACATGTTTCATCCTATTTGAATCTCTGTGTTCAAGGGTATAATTATTGTAATAAGAAAGTATAAGTGCCCAACGATTTATTCATCGATTTATTTCTTTTTTGTTCAGGCCCAGTTTAATTGAATTACAGTCAGTGACAATTTTAAAAGGAATGCCCTGTAGATAAATCCTATATTTTTCCAATGAATAAGTGATTAATTGCCATTAATTCCAATTTATAACTGTGAAAGGTAGCTTCAATAGGACTTGTCCTTTTACTAAAATATGAAATGGGCTGAAATAAACCGTTTTCCTGGCGTTGCAGTAAGATTGAGCCAAAACCTTTGCTAAATGCATCACAATGCAACTCCGTCTCTAAATCCGGTGAGTAAATAGCTAATATTGGGGCTTCTATAAGTCGATTTTTTTAAGTATTAAAAGTCGATAATTCTGTTTCTCCAAATTTAAAAGGTTATTTTTCTTGATTAGGTCATAAAGAGGTTTCGCAATACTTGCAAATGAAGGAATAAATCTACGGAAGTATGAAGATAGAAGAATCCTTGTACCCTTTTGGCATAATCGGGAATAGGATAATTAGCTACAGCCTGTATATTCTGGGGATTAGGACGAATGCCGTTTTTATCTATAACATAACCTAAATAAATAATTTTGTTCTGTAAGAACGAACATTTATCTAAGAAAAATTCTAATAGAATACGAACTGCAAAATTTAAAACATTAGTCAAAATTTCAAAATGTTTGGAAATATCTCTCGTAGCAATAAGAATGTCATCCATATAAATCATTTATTTTATTTTTATTTTGTTTTATAAGATCTCTAAAAATGAGGTTAACGTATCTCTGAAAAACGGATGGGCCATTACACAGACCAATAGACATTTTCAAGTATTCATATTGCCCTAACTGAGTAATAAAAGATGTAAGTTTAATGGATTCTTTCGCTACAGTAATGTGGTGAAACCTGTTCTTCAAATCTAGACAAGTAAAATAATTGTTCTCTTTTAAAAGGTCTAGCTGATCGTCTATTAAGCGAATCGGATCTAATCGTTATTTTATTTAATTGACAATAGTCTATACACAAACGGAAATCTCCCGATTTTTTTTCTTGTAAGGCAATGGGACTACTTTCACGAATTATGTTTTTCTCTAGTAAGTCATCTAAAATTTTCTGTAATAAATTTTTCTCACTAAAAGATAATTTTCTAGGCCTAAACGAAAAGGGTTGATCATGAGTGAGACAAATATTTATTTCGTAATCAGTCTTAGGTTTCACCGGTTTTGGACTATCAAGATACTCATTGCAAAATACAGTTTTCACCTCGTTAATTACCTCTGCATTTAAATTAGTGTTAACATTTAGCACAGTTTATAAGCATTAGTTCTTTAACCTCTACGTCAGATTGACATGGCCTCGCCCCATTTGCACATTCATGTGAATAATTTTTTATTGTAACAGTATCTGACAAAAGTGATCTTAAAATTTTCCAGACAAGCCAAATATCTACCTAAAACAGCTGAGAAAGTCATAGTATCATCTGGAATAACATAAAATTTGATCGGAACAACCATATTTTGAATGATTACTTTTTTGTTATAAATCCCTAAAATTTTTAATTCAGAGCCATTTATGCCAAAATAGTTACTATCATTAACAGAATTATTTTCTATCACAAAAAGGGGTAAATATTTCATTTTAATAAAGCTTATCGGGCTATCTGTGTCTAAAAGAGCTTTTACATTGATAACATAACCTATTTTCTCCATGTCTTCGAATTCAAGTCTGACTGGCACATCGTATACAGCCTTGTTGTTACTGATCACTATGGTAGTACTGTCTGCTGCGGCCTGGTTCACTGGATTCGTCTACCGGACATAGTGGTTCCTGGATAACGTATTCTGATCACGATCCCGTCGTAAAGTGGATTGGTTGTTTGCCTGAACTGAAGGACAATCTCTCTTCATGTGCCCAGCTGATCCACACTGATAACATGAGCCTCCTTCCCATCTTGGCTTCGGACATCGACTAGCCCAATGACCTGTCTCGTTCCAATTATAACACCTAGGATTCCTCATTTGTGGTTGTCGCGTATTTCTTTCAGACTGGGAATGTTGTTGACCACTGGTACTACTGGTAACATTGTTGAACCTGCATGCATATAGAAACTGTTGACGTTCTTGTGATGAAATTTCGTTGATTTTTGTTAATAACTAACTAAGTGACGTAAATTCTTTGAACTTTGCTAATTATTGTAAATGTGGATTGTCAAAGCCTTCAATAATGTGACAAATTAACTTTGCTTCTGGGATATTTAACTCATTGCCAAGTAGAACCTTGTCCATATAATAATCTGAGAAAGATTCACTTCGTCGCCACCTTCTGGAGTCAAACTTTTTGCGAAGCGTAATCATATCATCTTTAGCACTGAACATGGAAATCATATACGTTTTCAAATCTTCTAAACTTAGAGATACATACTCAGGTTTTGAGTGGAACCAATCTCATGCCCTACCATCTAACTTGTTAATCACAACTACTTAGTAAAAGTTTATTTTCTACTGACTTGTTTTTATCTCTGATTTTTGTGATTCGGTCAAACCATAAATAAACGCCTTCATCGGGACTACCACGAAACCTTGGTATTAGCAAAGATTAAATTATTTAATCTTTGGTATTAGTGCTTCTAGGTCTTTATTTGAAACATGTATTTCGTCTCTTAATTGTATCGCTCGGACAGTAGACATTACCAAATCTTCCAATGTTATGGGTGATTGTTCTACTCCTTCTCGACTGCCGCTAGCTCCACCTTTTCCACCCGCATCAGGCACATCGCCTGCCGTTTGTTTGTTCACCATTTTTCTCCTTTTCCCGGTTGTACAATCCTTGTTTTGTGCCTGGTACCCCACACCTGAAGAATTGTGGGGAGGTTGGCGAGTCTAAATAAATAGGGAGTCTTCTCTTAACAACTATATTTAGTAAGCTTTCACATACACACAAATTTACTCTTAAATACAAGTACTAAAACCATATTACACATATTACTGATCCCTGACTAAAACTAATAATTCTCGAATCCTCTCTCAAAAAAAGAATAATCAATAAGCACATGCTGCTCTCCTGAAGACGACGCAGTACAGACTTCCGGTCACGCCCTGCATTTGATGCAGCTGGGGCATTTGATAATACCTCCTACAATTCAATTCTAACAGCGGCTGAGGACCACGGATTCCCACCTACCATAGCTGGGTGGATTTACTCCATGCTTTCAAACCGCTTAATTTAATTAATTTAATTAATTTAATTTAACCGCGGGTGCCCTCGGAACCGCAGAGGGGCCGAGGGCAGCCTCGGCCCAGTGCTCTCCCATTTGCTATGGAGCCTTGTACTTGACGGTCTTCTTCGCAGACTTAACAAGGAAGGGATTATGACTCAAGAATATGCAGATGACCTCACGGTTTTAATCGCAGGGAAATCTGCAACTATAGTTAGTGAGCTCACTCAAAGGGCTCTAAGAAGCATAGAAGAATGGTGTATAGGATAAGGGCTGAGAGTTAACCCATTTAAGGTCGACCTAGTCCTCTTCACTAAGAAAAGAAAGTTGGATGGTTTTAAAGCACCTACCATTTTCAATAAGACCATCCAGCGTACAAAAATGGTCAAATTTATGGGAGTTATCCTAGATGAAAATTTTTCATGGGTACCCCACATAGATAGACAAATAGACCCTACTTTCTATACGCGGCGTTTGGATGGTGGCCAGCCGTCCGGCTGGCCACCATCAAGCAACGGCTAAATCAACTACAACGCCTGGCGTGTGTAAGCACGACAGGAGCGATACGCACTGCTCCCACAAAGGCTCTGGAGGCTCTCCTGTCTCTCCCTAAACTGCATATAGTGGTTGAGGGGGAGGCAAGGAGTTTTATATTTCACTTTAATTAAAACGTCTGAATAACTTTCGTATTTTTATATTACTGCCTTTACATTAATTCCTTCTACTCACATTCTCTTTCTACCACAGATTATATTTTTCTACTATCTACATAAACATAACCTAACCTAGTTCTACTCTTTTCTTCTTCTTCTTCAAACCATATGGAATTTTAGTGTTGCCAACACCCCTCCTCACTAAAATCCCTTATACCTAGGCAATACCTAAATTTACTAAATTTACTATATGACAAACCCTTAGTTAACACATCCGCCTCTTGATTTTCAGAGTCTACATAGATTAAGGTTATAAGTTTTTTATTTAAACTCTCACAAATGAAATTATATTTTAAATCAATATGCTTTACTCGGCGATTGTTGGTTGGATTGTTAAGTAAGGCTATGCAACCTTGGTTATCTTCATATATCATAAATTCCTTAATCTTTAACATAAAATCATTTAATAATTTCATTATCCACTGACCCTCAGATACAGCGGTACAAAGTGCAACTAACTCTGCCTCTGTGGTGGAGAGTGACACACAATTTTGTTTTCTTGTGACCCATACAACTGTATTATTAAAAACTTTAATAAGAAAACCAGTAACTGACTCCCGATCATGTGTATCACCACCCCAATCAGCATCAACATAGCAAGTCAAATTTAAATCTGTTTCTCTCTTGTAGAGTAATCCAAATGTCTGTGTGCCCTTTAAATATTTCATAATTCGTTTTAAGTAATTCCAAGCTTCATCCGATGCTTTATCTTGATACCTACTAAAGAAATTCAGGGCAAAACAGATATCTGGTCTGCTCCCAAGCATCAAATACATTAGACACCCAATCAGTTCACGAAAAGGGTTTCCTGTTAATTTATTTTTATCGTTACAAATATCAATTTTAAGTTTCGGTTCAATGGGAATTGAGGAAATTTTACAACTATCCATATTAAATCGTTTCAGTAAACTTTGAATATATTTATGTTGACTTATCTTTAGAATACCGACTTCTCTCTCGTAATTAATTTCTAATCCCAAAAAATATTTAATTTGACCCTTATCTTTCATTGCAAACTTTTCCATTAGTTTTTGTTTTACACTGTCAATCAAATTTAAATCCGGACCTGTCAAAATTATATCATCTACATAAATTAATAGGTAAACCTTTTCACGTTTATTATTCATATTATATAAACAAAAATCATTTTCAGATCTCACAAACCCGATAGTAACTAAATAATCATTTATTTCGTTGTTCCAGCATTTAGAAGATTGTTGTAAGACCATACAAGGACTTATTCAATTTAAAAACCTTTCCTGGTTTATGTTTTACTCCATCTGGAGGATAAATGTATATGTCTTCATTAACAAAACCATTCAGAAATGCTGTTTTCACATCTAACTGCTGAATAAAATATTTAAATTGATTTGCCACATTTAATAGTATTCTGACTGTAGCCATTCTCGCAACAGGAGAATAAATATTATCATAATCTTTGACTCTTTCTTGTTGAAATCCCCTAACAACCAATCTGGCTTTGTACTTATCGACATCTTTCTCTTCTAAGCTTTTAAATGTGAAAACCCATTTTGTGTCTAAAATATTTACATTCATTGGTCTATCTACTTCATTCCATGTATTATTTTTATTAATTGATTCTAACTCTCTATCTATTGCTTCTAACCATTGTTTTTTATCTATTTTATTCTCTACTTCATTAATGCTTTTAGGAACACTTTCTACAAAATGGACTGCATCAAATGCCATATACAATTCGTAATCGTTATATTTAGGAGGAACCTTAATATTGCGCTTATTCTCTTTTCCATATGAAACCTTATCTGTATCTCCCTCTTCAACTTTATCTTTTTCTACAATTTCATCCCTATCGCTATCATTATTTACAGCTATTACTTTCTTTTTAAACAAAAATTCATCCTCAACAAATTGTACATCCCGCGATATTATTATTTTTTGACTTACAATACTCCAAAGTCTGTAACCTGTTGGTGCGTAACCCATCATGATACATTTTTCTGTTTTGGAATCAAATTTATCTCTTAACTCTTTAGGAATGTGACTGTACGCTAAACATCCAAATACTTTTAAATTACCTACATCCGGTTTATTACTGTTCCAGATTTCAGCAGGAGTGACACCGTCTAAATTAGCTGAAAGCCCTCTATTCATAACATAATTGGCCGTTCGAATTGCTTCACCCCAAAATTCTTTAGGTACACCTGAATCTTGTATTATTGCCCGACTCCGCTCTACTAAACTACGGTTCTTCCTCTCTGCCTTGCCGTTCTGCTGTGGCGTGTAAGGTACTGTATAATCCAAAATTATTCCTTTATCCCTACAAAAATTATTAAAATTCCGGGATTTATATTCCCCGCCATTGTCACATCTTAACTTAGAAATTTTACAATTAAATTTTGACTCAACCATATTTACATATTCACGAAATTTTTCAAAAACTTCACTCTTTTCTTTAAGCAAATATACCACACTGAAATTTGAGAAATCATCGATAAACGTTACAAAGTATTTGTTGCCATCAAATGAATTAGGTGTAATGGGGCCGCAAACATCGGAGTGAATTATTTCCAGTACTCTTTTACTCTTTGTTCTGTTACCAAAAGGAAATCGTGTCATTTTTCCACTTATACATGGTTCACAAAAATCAACCTTTTGTATTTTAATTTGTTTATCAATGCCCTTAACCATGTTTCTTTTTATTAATTCTTCCAGACCTGTGAAACCTATGTGTGCAAATCGTTTATGCCACATCATAAAGTCATTTTCATAATTTTCTATATTTAAACATTCTGAAGTAGGGAGTTCAAATGAGATTTCATATAAATTTTTTCTGCTACCTATTCCTAACACTGTATTATTTTTATCTACCAATTTTACTTCACCATTAGCAAAAATAACACTCATATTTGACATTTCTAACTTTTTTACAGATAACAGGTTTTTTCTCAAATTGGGAATATAAAATACATTTTCTATATTACATTTCACTTTTCCCTTATTTACTATACTATTAACCTCTACGTTACCAACCCCTATAGCTAACAAATAAGTGTTCTCTTTAGCAACTGCAATTTTTATAGGTTCTTTTAACATTATTAATTGTTTGAAATATATCTCTTTGTTAACCATGTGGTCAGTACAACCAGAGTCTATATAAAAATTTAAAACGTTATCTTTAAAAGAATAATTATTTTCATTATTACTTTCTCCTATGAAACAGACACTTTTGTCACTGTCCACAACATTACTTTCATTTTTACCTTGACTTTCCTCATTTTCTGTATGATGACTTCTATAATAATTATTTAATCTACCCCTACCTCGATTTCCGTATCCTCTGTATGCACCTCTATTTCTCGGATAAGATACTTGCTGCCCTGGACCTTTATTCTGATAGCCTTGTACTTTGAACTCTGGACAATCCCTCTTGAAATGGCCAAGTTTCCCACACTTGAAGCAACCTTTTTGCGAGAAAAATGAAGTCGACACTGATGCTGCATTATCGCTTTGGTCGGCTAACTTTTTCTTTTCATATTCCCCAAGAAGTTTTACTTTAACTACTTCATATTTTACTTCTGGTAGGTTTTCAATCACTGTTACAACCGTTTCATAAGAACTTGGTAAACTTAATAATAAATTGCATGCTAAATCTTCTTCTTTCATTTCCGCACCTGCTGCCTTTAGTTGTCTAACTATTTCTTCAAATTCTAAAATGAATGTTTCTAAAGATTCATTTTCCTTAAGCTTCATCGAAAGCAACTTTTTCTTCAGGTACAGCTGTCCCGGTAACCCTTTTTTCTCATACTTTTCTTGCAATGTTTTCCACATTTCATAAAAGGCAGTCTTTTTGTCTCTTAAGCTTTCTAATTGCGAATCGTCCACGCATTGAACTATTAACGACTTTGCCTTGTTATCCTTACGTACTTGAGCTTCTTTAACTTTTACATCTTCAATCTGACTGTAGTTAACTTCTTTTTCAATACACTCTAGAACTCCATTCTCTGCTAATATCATCTCAATCCTGAATTTCCAGTTATAGTAGTTACTGCCCTTTAGTGACTCAATACTGTAATTTTTAATCCCTTGAGCCATTTTACTTTTCTTATTTTCCACGATTTTTTTTCTTTCAACCCACGCTACTTTTCCGCGCGCTTTTTCTTCTCTAACCTTTAAGCTTCTTTTTCACGTGGTACTTTTTTCCTTCTTAGGGTTCTGGGGCTTCTAGGAATTCTGGGCCCATAACCTTTTATATTTCACTTTAATTAAAACGTCTGAATAACTTTCGTATTTTTATATTACTGCCTTTACATTAATTCCTTCTACTCACATTCTCTTTCTACCACAGATTATATTTTTCTACTATCTACATAAACATAACCTAACCTAGTTCTACTCTTTTCTTCTTCTTCTTCAAACCATATGGAATTTTAGTGTTGCCAACAAGGAGGGCCTCTTATAGGGTCAAGCATTGGGGGCGGTGGCTAGGTAAAAGTCACGATGGTGGACACACAAGTATTCTTGGGGAACTTGTAGGAGGAGACAGTCTGCTGGACGCACCCAGTGACAGGATATCTCCCACTTATGTGTTTCTTAAACCTTACATAGTAGAGATACCGGATAGGGACGCTAGGCTCGGAAATCCTGATGCTCAGGTCTCGAATGGGCTCGTCTGGTTTACGGATGGGTCCAAGACAGACCAGGGCTCAGGGGCGGGAGTCCGGGGCGTGCGCCCGAGGGCGAGACTATCCTTCTCCTTGGGAAAGTATGCCACGGTCTTTCAGGCGGAAGTGTTTGCTATCTCTGCATGTGTTCAGGAAAATCTCAAAAGGAGATATTCCAATCAGCATATCCAGAAATGCACCGACAGTCAGGCGGCTTTACGTGCCTTGATCTCCTGCAGGATCACCTCCAGGACGGTCCTTGAGTGTGTTAATGGTCTGATCCAATTGGGACAGAACAACCAGGTAAAATTGACCTGGGTACCGGGTCATCATAACATAAGAGGAAATGAGGAGGCCGATGCACTGGCTAAGAGAGGCTCAAGTATACAGTTTACAGGGCCCGAACCAGTGCTGGGGCTTCCGCCTAGTTATGTAGCAAGGTACATTGGAAACTGGATCAAGGTAAGATCAGAGGAAGAATGATCAAACGGGACTGGGCTGCGACAAGCCAGGCTCTTAATTGAAGGGCCTTGATCGAACGCAACTCGATCAATACTTGCGCTAAGTCGTAACAGCATAAGGATTGTCACAGGACTGTTGACAGGTCACGGACATCTTAACAAGCACCTTAACGCTATCGGTCTTAGTGACACTAGAAGGTTCAGGTTGGTGCAGGTTTTGCGGACACGATGACGAGGACTCTATTCACATCCTCTGTCGCTGTGCCTGCCTCATGGTCAAGAAACACAAACACTTGGGCGCAGCATTTCTCCTGCCTCAGGACATTAGGGAGCTTCCCCTACAACGGGTGTTGGCCTATGCGCATAGTGGCAGGCACAATGGGTCGAAAGATCTGAGTGCTGCGGGTAACCGCGCCGCCTATCAACAACAACAATATCAGCAATCAGCAAAAATCTTTTAATAAACCAGCTAAAATATTACTTTTTACTACTTTATTCTGATATAGACAACAGACAGCATCCAACAACCAAAAACATATTCTACATGTTACCAACCTAAGTAATACATATTTTACTAATTCCTTCTCATGTTAAGTCTGGATTACACTATTAATCTAAAGGTATGTCTACACTACATCACCCTCCCTTAATCCAGACATACATGATACAAAAAGAAAATAATTAAAAATCTATTACATAACATACATCTAATATTAAGGTCTTTCACACAATGACAAGTATTCCATAAACTGTTTAATCCTTGGAGCATGTAAGGATTTTGTCATGTCTGCAACCATTTTTTCTGTGCATAAATACTTTAAGACAATTTTTCTATCTGAATCAGCATCCCTAATAAATTGATATTTGATGTCTACATGTTTAGTGCGTCCACTTATCATCTTATTTGATGTAATTTTATGTGCTGACTGATTATCATTAAATAGAGTGACAGGATTATCAGCGATATTAAAATAAACCAATCAAATTTTTTAGAAACAAAGCTTCTTTAGCAAAACAGAGCAACTTATTCCGATTCAGTTAAAGAAAGCGACACACATTGCTGCTTTCTACTTTCCCAACAAATAGCATTGTCACCTAGTTTGAACACACAACCAGAATACGACCTTCTATCATTTGAGTTTGCCCAATCGGCATCTACATAACCGGTTAATTCAAACAATTTAGATTTTTTTATACATCATGCATAAATCTATCGTCCCTTTCAGATATCTAAGGACTCTTTTTGCACAAACAAAATGTTCAGTATCATAACAAGTATTAAATTGTGAAAGAACATTAACAATGTGAATAATGTCAGGTCTTGTTTGTAACGCTATATACATCAGACTACCTATTAAGCTCTGATATTGTATATTTGGATCAATGGTCTTTTCATTTTTACATAATTTAGTTCCTACTACCATTGGTGTGGAAACGGTTTTGCAATCCACCATATTATATTGGTCGAACAATTTTTGTATCTAAGCCCTGTGATTCACATACAAAACATCTCCTTCTCTTCTAACTCTGAGATTTAAAGCATGTTCAATACGTCCCAAGTCTTTTAACTTAAATTTAATTTGTAATTTCTCAAATAGTTCTAATTTAGCTTTTGTTATTTCCAAAAATGAACATGTCATCAACATATATTGCTATAATCAGGTAATTAAACTCTATAGATAAACTATAAACACATGGCTCGTATTTGAATTGCACAAAACCAAAGTTGATCAAAGCCCTATCTATTTCATGATACCAAGCATTAGACGCCTGTTTTAAACCATATAAGGCTTTATTCAACTTACAAACTTTATGTTCTTGTCCTTGAACTATACACTTCCTACAGGCTGATTCATATATATATTTTCTTTAAGAGTGCCATGCAGAAATGCAGTTACAACATCCCAATGAAACATAAACCAATCTAGTTGTATGGCTAAGGAAAATAAAATACGTAAATTCGTATTTCTTACTACAGGTGAATAAGTATCATGATAATCAATTCCAAATCTTTGATTATAAGTCTTGTATTTAATAATTTTACTATTAGAATCTCGCTTAATTTTAAAAACCGATTTGCTATCGATAGGCTTTGTATCGGGTGGTAAATCTACCAAAGACCATGTTTTATTTTCCTTTAAGGCTAACAATTCATCATTTACCGCACGTTTCCAGCATTCTGGCAAGTTATTGATCTCAACATATTCTTTATTTCCAACAGTATCTTCACTGCAAAAATACGTGTAATAATCATCAAATACTTTTAACTTTCTGTCGCGCACTGGATACCTTTTACACTGATTTTCACTTCGATTTTCATTAACACTAGTATCACATTCACCAACGCCAGACTCCTCAACATATGCCAAAGGATTGTGCAATTCGGAACAGACATTTCACCACAACAATCCACAAATGGAATTCCAGAGTTCAACCCATCTGTTTCTTGTATATGTATACCTTCTGGTTCAAGTTCTTGAGCTGTTGGTGGTGTTACTGTGGCAGCAGCTTCTTGTTGTGATTTATCATCCAAGTAGTAGTTTACTACTGTCTCTGCGGTAGTAGAAGAAGACACTTTTACATCTGAGATCTTTTTATCTGAGTTATTGGTCGCAGGAAAAATATCAACACATATGTCTTCAGCCAAAAATTTAACATCTCTAGATCATATTCTGAAACCATCCTTATCGCCACAATACCCAATTAGGGTATTGGGGGTCATATCAGGATATCAAGTTTTTTACGTTTCTGACGAGGGACATGAACACAACATTTTATTCCAAAAATTTTAAAATGGTTAATATCAGCTTGCCTTCCAAATCACAATTCATATGGTGTTTTTTCATCGACACCTGAAGGGCCAGTTCTATTTAGAACATATACTGCCGTATTGATGGCTTCAGCCCATAAACGGTTATCCAAATTTTTTGTATATTTCATACTTCGTGCTACTTCCATCAGAATTCTATTTTCCCTTTCTGCTGCACCATTTTGTTGAGGTGTATATGGCATAACTATTGTTATTCATGTAGAAAACTACTTTAGTTCTGTAATAGGAAATGTTAGATTCCTACTTCTGTAGGATAGATGGCGCTAGCAGTGCCACAGCACATAAGGTTACGTTACCGTTACGGTTGAGTTAGTGTTAACAGAGTTAGATGTTGGATGAAGGCTGTAATGTTTAATGTGTGTCTTGTGGAAATAAATAAATTAAAATCTAACAATAAAAGTGTTTATTAACATTGCTAGAATAGTAGTTGTGAAAGTGTGTAAAAACATAAGATCCACTGACCTACTACAATAACAACTCTGTGGTTAACACCAAAAGTACTGAGTATTTTTGGAACATCTTGATTTGTGAATTCAGTTCCACCATCTGTCAGCAATTCTTTAACCTCATGTCCATTTGTTTTTGCTTCTGACAAGTATTTAAAAAGCGTATCTTTCACTTGTGATTTTTAACTTAACAAATAAACTTTTCTGTACTTTTAAAAATCATCCTTGAATGCAACGAAGTACCGATTACCTCCAACAGAAATTGTAGGTATTGGGCCACAGACATCGGCATGGATAATCTCTCCAGGCGATGTTGCTTGAACTTCTCTTGATGAAAATGGCATTCGAGTCATTTTTCCATAGATACATCCATCACAAAGTTGATTTCCAGATGGTGAGGATACGAAAATGCCTTTGTTTTTCAAAAACTTCTGTGTGTGTCTAAAACTCTGATGACAAAGCCGCTCGTGCCAAGTCTGCAAATTTTTAGTTATATGTGAAGTCAAACAAGTTTTATCAGGCAATATAACTCTCATTAGTAAACGGTACAGTCCACCTGAGCACTTCACTCCAATAGCAACAACTTTACCATCATTATTCATAGTTGGTTTCTTTTGGGATTACACCACCTGTAAAATAACAAAAAGCAGAAAACCAGAAGTATACAAATAATTAATTATTCAAAGTGTAGTAACAAGGCAAACTTCTAAAGTTTGCCCCAAAAAACCACTGTATTAACGTGTGATAAAATAATATTTGATATATTGACTAAATTTTATCAGTGGTTTTTCAGTTTTATACAAAATTTTATAATATTACATGTCATATTCTAAAATATGTCCAAATAAAATAGTTATAATAAAAAATTAAAAGAAATTAAACACTTAACTAGCTTTCGTCTAGACGTTTCGAGTTGATCCTCAACTCTTCTTCTGTAGACTATTTTTATGTTGAGAACTCTTTATATGAACGAGAAGTAGTTCTTGTCAGATTGACATTTTTAATTTAAATTGTCATCACATGCACTGATCACTATGATATTATTAATTTTCCATTGGTAACATCTTTTTGGAGTAGAGGAAGCCATGTTTGATCTATGAATATTGTTTCCGACGAAATACAATTATCACCATTAAGTTTAATGAAAGCACTTTCTTTTAATTTTCTTTTAACCGATTTTTCTTCCTTTTGTAAAACTTTAGCCTGTGTCCAATCAACTCGGTGACCGTTATCCCATACATGTTTTACTAATGTAGACTTATCAACTTGGTAATCCCTAACATAATTTTTATGTTCGCGGATCCTTATTTGTAATGGTCTAGATGTTTCACCAATATAATATTTACCACATTCACAAGGAATCTGGTAAATACAATTTTTTGAATTTTGATCATTATTAATTGGTTTTGTTTTAGTAAGTATTGATCTTAAAGTATTTTTCGTTTTAAATGTCGTTCTTATGTTAAAATCATTACCAAGCCTTTTAAGTCTTTCAGAGATTTCTGCAATATAAGGAATTGTAATGGTTGTTATTGGATTTTCTCTATTTATTCTGGGAATATTATTATTTTGTCTATTTTCAATTTTTATAAATGTTTCCTCAACAAAATCATTAGGATAATTATTTTTCTCTAAGATATTCTTAATAACGTTTTTTTCTTTATTGAAAATATCTGAGGTTGATGATATTAATTTTGCTCTGTCATATAAACATTTAACAATACCTCTTTTGATACTTATGTGATGATTAGAATTAAAATTTAGATATCTATTTGTATTGGTCTTTTTTCTATATAAATTAGTTTCAAAATTTAATTGTGATTTTGTTATTAATACGTCTAAAAATGGTAGTTTATTATCATTTTCAATTTCTATTGTAAATTTTATAGTTGTTTCTTTGCTGTTAAGAAAATTTAGAAAATTATTTAAACTATCATGGCTATGGGGCCATATTGAAAATATGTCATCTACATATCTCCACCATACTTTTGGTTTATTAACATAATTTTTAACATAAGTTTCTTCAAAATATTCCATAAAAATATTGCTCATTATCGGAGATAGTGATGATCCCATAGCCATTCCAAAATCTTGTTGAAAAAAATCATTTTGTAGTTGAAAATAGGTAGTTTTTATGCAAAGTGTTAGTAGTTCCATAATAGTATTTATGTTTAGTTTGGTCCTATTGTTTAAAGTATTATCGTTTTCTAATCTTTCTTTAACAATAGATAGTGTTTTATCAACAGGAACATTTGTAAATAAACTGACTACATCGAAGCTTACTAATAAATCATTAGAATCAAGTTGGATAGTTTTTAGTTTTTCTAGAAAATGAGGTGTATTTTTTATAAATGAGTCTGTGTTATTTGATAAAGGATTTAAAATATTTAGTAGAAATTTTGCAAGGTTTTGGCTTGGAGAACCAATAGAGCTAACTATAGGCCTAAGTGGATTGTTAGGTTTGTGAATTTTAGGTAATCCATAAAAATGTGGAGGTTTACTATTATGTGGTGTAAGTAGTTTCCTTTCTCTGTCAGTAAAATTGTGTTTATGTTTAAAAAGTGTTTTATATATTTTAGTTTCAATTGATTTCGTTGGGTCTTTGTTTAATTTTGTGTAATGGCCTTCATTTATAAGATTTAAAATTTTATTATCATAATCTATTGTATCCATTATTACTGTAGCATTTCCTTTATCAGCAGGTAAAATTTTAATGTTTTTATCAGTTTTTAATGATTTTATCGATAATTTTTCTTCTTTGGTGATGTTAGTTTTAATTTTTAAAGGTTTTTCAAGAATAATTTTGCTACGAATTTTGTATTCGTTAGAAATGTTTTCGGGTAATTTTTGACAGCCTTCTTCAATTGCTGTAATGATATCTAAAGTTGGTATCTCTTTTGGTGTTACAGCAAAATTTAAACCTTTTGATAAAACAAGCTGCTCTGATGTATTTAATGTTTTTGATGATAAATTTATTACAGTTCTGTTGATAAATGATTGATTATTTTTAATTTGTTCAAGTTGTTTTTCCTGTTTTTCTTTAATAAGGTATTTAAATTTTTTAATTTGTGTTTGTTTGGTATTTTGATATATTCTATTATAAGAATTACTCACACAATCATTGATACGGTTAAAATCATCATTATTTACGATATTTAAGATACTATTATCAAGATTATTTATATAGTTGGTTAAATTTACCTTTTGGTGTCTGTGATATTGTATTCGTTCTCTTACCAGACTTTCCTCCGCTTTTCTTATGATTCTTTGTGCTTTTAAACTATTTATGGTTGTTTTTATTCGTAATCCTTTTGGAATTAAGTTATTTTCTCGACATTTGTATAAAAATGTCAAACTGTTATTTGAATTTGCTAATTTCTTGTATGTTACTTCTAATTTTTTAAAATTTTGGATAGTATTAGGCCCATACCTTTCTTGTAGATAATGTCTGTAACTTATTTGTGGTGTATTTTGACGATTCATAGTTGGTTTCTTTTGGGATTACACCACCTGTAAAATAACAAAAAGCAGAAAACCAGAAGTATACAAATTAATTATTCAAAGTGTAGTAACAAGGCAAACTTCTAAAGTTTGCCCCAAAAAACCACTGTATTAACGTGTGATAAAATAATATTTGATATATTGACTAAATTTTATCAGTGGTTTTTCAGTTTTATACAAAATTTTATAATATTACATGTCATATTCTAAAATATGTCCAAATAAAATAGTTATAATAAAAAATTAAAAGAAATAGAAGACCTAATCTTCTGTCATTTTTCTGTTCATAAAGAGAGTTCAATTATTCTGTCCCACATCTGCTTAGCATAAAGATGCTAAGCAGATGTGGGACAGAATCATTGAACTCTCTTCTTGAATCATTGAGCCAAAGCAACATATTCTTACGTGTAAAGACACGTAAGAATATGTTGCTTTGGCTCCTGTGATACGGTAGAACCAATAATATACCTTACTATACCATCATTTTCCTCGAACTCCTTGATGACCTTTCTATCATCTTCTGTTAATGTTTCACCCTGGGGCTGTACAAGACTTCCTGTGATAATATCCATCACCTTATGAAGAGTAAACTGTAGATCAAGGGTAAAGTCACCGGTGAAGGATCAGTTAAGACAAATCTGACTTTGCTTAATTCGTGAAAAACTGCTGGTAATTTTTTTCGAGATAATAAGGCTACTCACTTCTAGCTTAAAGTGTGCTTAAATTGAATTCAATTTAAAATAAAAGTTTAAATATCTCCTTAAAGGTTTAAAAAATTATTGTAATTAAAAAGTCCCACAACACCAGTTAATTAACACTTATCTCCAATCAGTAAACATGGGAAATCCAGTAAATAAACTGATTGAAAAGATCATTCAGAAATTTTATTTCATTAATAAATAGGTATCTATTATCCCTACTTAAGTTAACAAATTTAACTGAACAGATGTATAATTTTAATAAAATGTTTATAATAATATTAATACTTAAGTATTACATATAAATGATAATGTTGATTTTCAAACATTAATAAGTTTGGTAGGTAGGTACCTAACAAAGCTTTTTCTTACTCACTACTATCTACCTACATAATTTCAGGTATTTTGAATAATCCACGTGAATTTAATGGTGCTGGCTCATTTATTGTTCTTAAAATAGCCGTACGTTTATACCAGATTTGATCGGGTTTCTCTGGCCATTTCCAGTTACCTTTAATTGTTTTTTCCATGACTCTTATTTCGAACTCGCTATGATTATCAAAAGCAGTTATTATCCCAGGATAAATTTCGTTCTCGTATTGTACTAGAACATGAGTTCCAATGTTCAAATCGTCCAGTGACACATTGTCATTATTATTATTATCGTTCGATTTCCAATCAGTTGTTTTGTCTGGGGTTTTACTAACTACGTTTTTCAGGTGGGATGAAAGTGATTTTCTTTGTTTCTTTACTGTTTTTTTTGCATTATTTTTTTTCTCTTCCAATGCTTTGCGCTTGTCAGCCTTCTCTTGTTTCTTCTTTTCAAGCCTATTCTCATTTTCTTTCTTTTCTTGTTCTTTTTTTAGATAGTATTCTTTCAATTTATCAGATGTTACGGCGAATGGAACCAGTTCCTTAGATTTTCTTTTAATCTTCCCGATCTCTAATTTTGGCCAGTGCAAATGTTCATTCCACACATTTGTAGATATCTTGAGAACTGTATTTGAAATTATGTTAATTTTTTTTACATTTTGTACTGTTGTATCACATTGAATATTAATTATATTCTCTATTCCTAGGTCATTGCCAGTATCCAGTGACAATGACGTTTGATTTTTGGTAATTTCAGTCTCTTCAGTCTTTTCATATTCAAAATTTTCAGTCTTATTTTCTTTTTCGTGTATTTGCAACAACTGCTCTTCAGTCTTTTCATATTCTGTTTCCGATTTTGAAATTCCATTATGTTCGTCATTATTCTCATTTACATGTTCATTTTCTTGGACTGTAACGAGTCGAATTCTGCAAAATTTTCAGCTTCGTCCGTTTGTGTGTTGTCTATTACGGCAATGGGTTCTTGAGATATAATATCTAAAGTGACTTGGTCACTATCTGCACTTTCCAAAAATTCTGTTTGAAGTAATTCAACAGATTGGTCACTTGGTTCTATAATTATATCGTCAAATTGTATGGGTAGTGCCTTTAAATTGATTTCAGTAAGATCGTTTATATTTTCATAATTGGACAATTCATTTCTCTCAGCTGGGTTTACTTTTTGTTTACAAAAGGCCCAAAAATTATAAAGAGATTCATGATTTTCGTTTGGGTTTTTAGCCACTGTGTTAAATTTCCTAACCAGATCGTTGGAATAAAATTCCATCACATTCAAAGTCGTTTCAAAATCACGTTTAAGTGGAATTGGTCTATCACTATTCAATTTCTCTCTTCTAACTGAGATACATTTGTCATAGTCTACGGCGTTTTCATCTAAAGGATAAAGTCCACAAGCTCTGAAAGCATTTTGGATTGCATCAACACAGGTAGCTTCATCAATTGCTTCTTTGAATAAAGGAGTGAATGTAGCTGAGTGATTCTCTGGCATTTTTACATTTTCAAAAGGCTTGAAGTAAAAAAATAATGTTTTTTAATTAGATTTGCAACTTATTTATCCTAAAGGTTGTACTAATGGCTTCTGGTTTCTAGCTGGGTAACAAAATATTTTGTAAAAGTTATGAGATAAAGTTGGAAGAAACCGGTGGTGTTGAGAAATTCATCATTACCGTCCTTTATGTTCTTCTGCATGAAAACGTGTGAAGTCTTTATTATAGTTGTGATTGTGCGTTATACACATAACCAGTACGTGAGCATGTAATAAAAAGGTGTGTAGCAAAAGCCCATTACGCTTTCTTTACTATAATGGTAACTGGAAGAATAAGGAAAATGTGAAATAATCGAAATATAAAAGTTTATCTTTTTTGTAATTTTGTAAAAACGTATGAGATATTATAAATTTCATTAGGAATGGTTAGTCACTTATAGTTACTTCATATAAATCCACCCAATTCTATTTTGGGAACGCTATATTAGATATACATTTTATTTTGTGAAGAAGGACGGTAATGACGAAAGGATCGGTAAATGACAATTGTGGGACGGTAATGATCAAAAGAAGCTAAGGTAGCGTGTCAGTTGTAAGTAAAATGTCTGATTTCTTGAACAAATATGTATTAAACTGTATCAAAAATATAAATAAACAATAAAACTCCAAAGCAACAAAACGAAAAAGTATATACCTACTTAAAGTATCACACTACTGAAAGTATCACATGACAAACTAAATGATGCCTTAAAAAACAGATATCAGTATTAGTCTTAACAAGATAACGTTTTTAATAAACCATCGATGCGTGCCTTTTCCACAATACTAAAATGTCTACTAGAAATTGGTTTTGGGGGATATTCTAAAATGCATAAAATTCCATCGGATGGCACAACTTGTATATCAGACTTTTCTGGCCAAAAAAAATTTTGTCCAGCTCGAGCCATGAAAGATATTTTCAAATTATCTTCAATAGTCTCTTCTACTACTCCTGGATACCAGTTTGTATCATAAAGCACAGCCACCCAATCACCACATTTTATTTCTGCTACAGTTTTACTGCAACCTTGACTACTTTCCTGTAAAAGACAAAAAAACTGAAGAAAACAAATATTTAAAGTACATACTGCGAGTTTATTGACAAAAAGTAATATTGCTACTTAGTTTGTGACTCACCTTTGAAAGTACAGAATCATCCGTAGAATTATCAGGTACATTATGTATTATTTCATCATTGATTTCATAATTTTTATCTAAAATCATGTCATCATAGTCATCTTTAGGATACGCTACTTCACATAGTTCATAATGAGAACAATCTTCACAAATACAACTGAGGTATTTAAATTTAAGTTTCTGGGGATTGTCAAATTTCCATAACACTTGATGGATTTGCATTGTACCTTTAATAGGTTGTAATGATAACGGAGCTACACGTCGGAACTTTTCAAATTCATTTTCTTCTATCAAAAAAAGTTTTATTTTTGATTGTGGATTTGTAGTATGAAGAACATTGACAAAGTCTTTTGCGCACATTATGTCGTTGCCATGAGAAACTGCCAAATCAGCCATCTTCTTTAATGATCCTCCAACTCCATCTGCAGAACTTTTCCCATGCCCTGCCTCTGAGAAATTCCATGTTAGTTTCTTAAAACCACTCATTTTTCCAAAATAAGTAATAAGAAAGAAATTTATTTTATTTCGGTATTGAGAGGTAGGACCGTCACTGACAAAATGGATGGTATTTAGTCCAGAGATCAATTTTGTAGCTAACTCTAGTGCTGGTTGCAAATGGGCCCAAATTGCGTATGGTTCGTGGCAGAGTTGATCAGAAACAGAGGTAAAGGATTGGTGGTGCAATTCTTCACCAATTTTAAAATATATGACACCAGTATGGAGACTTAGTTGGGGTTTTGATGCTCCAAAGTGTACGCTCTGTATTTCGTTCGAGTATTTGCATCCATAGTTCTCTGAAAAATCGATGTTTATGATTGCTGCATCTGATGAAATGATTTGCCGCAATTGCTTAATTTTTAGAAAGTGATGTTGGATATTGTACTCATGGATTAAAAATTTTGGAAGTAAATCATTCATTTTTTCAACTAAATCTTTAACCGAACAAGAAATTCTTTCCTTGGCTGTTATTCTTACTTTTATTTCTTTTCCATTTTTATCTTTTCGTTCTTCAACCCTACTTTTCCACTCATAATAAAAAGTAACACAAGCCGACAGTTCTTCGTTAGCTAAATGACATTTTTTGTTCTTACATGATTGACATTCACGATACATGCATTGTTTGTCCTTGTAATTGCAAACTAATTCTCTTATAACTTCACCGGGGATTTTACTCCTTATAATCTTAAAGTAATGTAGCTTTTGCAAAATAAATTTAACGTTTTCATGTTTAACACATAAGCATGTATCTCTATTAGACACACTTGGTTTTAGAACATAAAATGGACGCAATCTACAGAAGGTGCTAAAAGATATTTTTGACTTAAACTGATCGGCATACTTTTTGTATAAGATTTTTAGTGTTGAAGTAAGGTACCTCTTTTGTTTGGTAATTTTTCTCTTGGTAATTGTGTCACGTTTGCCAGGTGCTGGGATGGTATTTTCATCTTCAAGAAAAAAGTTCTCAATTTGTCGTCTTACACTCATCATTTGTTGGGTTCGGAGCTGCCTTTTTTTAACATGGTTAATTTGAGATTTAACGCGTCTTTTTAAAATGTGACGAGACACAATAGACGCTGCTTCAGATTGAACACGATATTTTTTATAAATAGGAGATGCGATACAGGCTCCTAATATATTTTTTTCCATTTCATTGGCATCTTTCGCCTTTCTCTTGATTTCTTTTACCAAACATTCACTAAAGAGTAATTTCTTTTTTACTTCATTAGTTGGTTGTCTTAGAATTGTTTTTACCTTAGTATCAGGTGTAGGCGAACCTGATTGTTTACATTTTTTCCTGGATAACCTATTATACCGTTTTTTGTAACGCTCAGCGCATTGTCTTGAAGTATTCAAAGATTTTCGTAAGTCCAAAATTGTTTTTTTGTATTCCCTATAAGGCTTAGTCGAGGTCCTTTTAGTCTTTACTCTCTTATTATTAGCTACTTCTGGCAGAGGTGATGTTGACGGGCTTGAGGGTGGGCTTTCTTGGTCCATCCATTGTTGTAATATCCTCTGTTGTTTTTTCTTTAATCTGTATGCCCTGGAATTTTCTGCCCATTTTTTTCTTTGCCGTTTCTTTTCCCGTGTATTCTTTTCCATTATAGGTGTTAACTGTCCTCCTTCTTTCCTTTTTCTATTTCGTTCTTTCTCTCTCTCTGTGTATTTTTTATACGCTTCTATGTTTTGTCTCCTTTTTTCCCTCTGCCTCCTCTTTTTTTCTCGTGCTTTTTTCCGTTGCTCTTCATTATTTACCTTTGCCTTTTTCTTTTTATGTTTTGCTTGTTTTTCTTTTGCGCAATTTTTATCAGCTCGTGTGGTGGCGTTAGTAGATTGGCTTTCTTCGGCAGTATGTTTTAGTTTCAAAGTATTTTTCTTTAGCAAAACCGATGGTTGAACCTCACTACTATTACTATTTTCTTGGGAGGGTTCTTCGTTTGATATTCTCTCTATGGCTTCTACTTTTTTTTTATGGTAGTTTTCTCTTTGGACTTTTTTCTTTAACTCATACTTTTGTTTCTTAGTTAATTCCCTTTTTTTCTGAGCTTCTTCTCTCATATTTTTCAACTTTGCTTTTAATTTGTCTAGTTGATCTCCATCCATTATGCCCTAAGAGTTATAGAAAATCACCATGCGATCATCGTGCCTTTAGAATCATTACCGTCCCTTTAGAATCATTACCGTCCCCAGGCAGAAAAATCTTCCAAAGGGACGGTAGTGACGGAGACGGTAGTGACGTTTTAACATGTTATTTCACACCAATTAAATTGAGGTTATGTTCTGGCATTTCTAAGGTTCACCAGATTAATTTGGATTATTTTTACCATTTTATGCAGGTTAGTAAAGCAGTTTACTCCTACTAAACTTTGCTTAAGTAATAGGGACGGTAATTACAACAAAATGTTAAAAATCGTGGTTTTCTTACCTTTCTTAGATGCTCACCGCACAACAGCAACTCGCGAACTCTTTGACTGCCAAAAATCAACTAAAGAGCAATGACGCGTATCTTGAAAACATGTTACATTGAGGCGGGGCGCGATCTGGTGCGAGAAAATCGTATTGGAAGAAGACGGGACGGTAATGACGTGCAACAGTCTGGACACACTTTCAATATTTAATATCCAATTATTATTGTTAACATACTAACAAATTTCGACTTTTAATACAGTGTTCGTACTATTTACAAGTATAAGGAAGCAATAAACGTGTCTGAAAATGGTTAGTGTTATAATATTGCAGAAAATAACAATGAATTTAGTGGGTAGGGACAGGGGACGGTAATGATTTTTGGCCTATTCTTCTCCATATTAGGAGCATTTGTTACAAAAGGATCGGCATATTTTAATCGAGCCTCAGTTGGAAAGATAGTATAGTTAAAATTCGTAAAAGATTTCTAATGATAACTGTTAATTTGAAGTAATAGCTCGCCCGGGACGTGTAATGCAAAAATGCCTGAGAATCACTCAGCTTTAGTAATATATTTGTGAGTCGTCTGTTTGTGCCTGAGTACAACTTTTTTCCAAGCAGTTTTTATAGATTTAAATATACCCACATCACAAAGTTGCAGTATATGTGTTGAGTTAGGATAAAGGCAATACAGAACAATTTTATTTTCACTGCAAAATTTTGAGAGTTCATAATTGATATGTGACTTGTGTCCATCTAGAAATAGTATTACTGGAAACTCTATATCATTTTTAATCAACCAAGGATGGAAACAATTGGTTATATATTCAAAAAATGTCTCAGATACCATCCAGCCCGTATCAGACCTTCCAACAAAGTACCCATCCGGAATGGAATATGCTACGTCGCGAGGAATCCTTTTATATGGCAAGATTACCATTGGCGGCACAATTAATCCAGAAGCCGAATAATTTAACAATACGGTAGTTGATTCCTTCTCGGGACCACTACTAATTTCATAGAAATTTCTGTATTGTTTTGGGCCAAGCAATTTTCCTGATTTTGGGCAAAATTGAACACCCATTTCATCGGAGTTATAAATTCTACTTGGATCACGTAATATGGATTCATAATTTTCCTCTTGCAAATAAGTTCTTAGACCGGAGAACCATTCCCTGATATCATTTTCAGTCACTGAAGCACGAGCTTTTGAGATAATCTCTGTATTGCGTTTCTGAATATCTGGATGCCTTTTTAGAAAAAGTTGTAGCCACTTCTTTCCTGGACGGTTATTGGTAAAAGGGGTTGCTCGTTTGGTATCCGATATGACTTTCTGAACTGAATCGAGAACCACTGCTGGATGCATATGAAACCCCAACTTTGCCATTGAGATAATCCAAGTCGTGATTAATTCCTCTTCATCCAAAGTTAAAATCGTATTTGGACCCATTCTACGTTCTATGGGGACCAATCCCCTAACTTTTTTGCTTAAAGTTGCTTTAGGAATGCCATATTTTGAAGCTGCTGAATTTAAAGTAAGTAATCCATCTCGAACATCTTCTACAGCCTTCTCAAGATTCTCCTGTGAGTAATTGAACCGCTGATAAGGCCTCTTTGGTACTTCACCCATGTCTATAGACTATAGAGATAAAAAAAAGTATCAACAAATATATTTTAGTCAACAATTTAGTCATTAGTCAATAGTTCAAGCAGAAAATATCAAGGAACACTTATGACCCAGTGAAGGAACATAATAAAAACCGTTGTTTCTTTACTGGAGTAGGGTACATTTTTGGGGTATTTATGGAAATTTACAGTCTAAGCACATTAGAAGAGTCATAAGATAAGTCGATTTTATAAGACTGTGAATTTGTCTTAAAACTCCAGTAAAGGAACTAGTGTTCCTTCACTAGATTTTCCTATGTTTTGAAATCCAGTAAAGGAACACCAGCAAATTAAATAAAATATCTATATAAACGACTTTCTAACCTCACAAATAGTTAATTTGAAGTTTATTGAACATACCAAAGCAATAATTTATCCTCTTGTTTTCATGCACATAATAATAAAAAATAAAATTTTAGAACTTACCTGCAATGTTCCTTAATTTTTCTGGGATAACACTCAACAATCTGCATAAGCGCACATTTGAGATTATTACCATTTAATGGTTTTTTGATACACAGTTTAAGCAACCTAACATTATATTCGAATGACATAAAAGTACCTAGGAAAAAATACCGGGAAACTTAAAATAGTATAGAAATCTTAATAATTTAGATATAAGATCGATTGTTCCTTCATTGGCTACTGTTCCCTTACTGGTGACTTTACCCAATATCAAATTTCCACGATACCCAATTTGAATTGCCCTCCAACTTGTCAATCACTATTCTGTCCATTTTCAGTGACGACGACATATTGTCTGACTAAATAAAGGCACAAATGGTAGAATGAAAATCAAACAATTATGTTACAATGCTTCAGACTGGGCCCATAACCTATTGGGGTAACAGAGTTCAGCGTTAATTATTTAACTTAAGAACATATTCTACATGTCACCAACCTAAGTAATACATATTTTACTAATTCCTTCTCATGTTAAGTCTGAATTACACTATTAATCTAAAGGTATGTCTACACTACAACAAAGACCAATGCTTGCTATTTTAAACCCTTACATGTTCTCTGTTATATCTTTCGTGACGAATTCTCTATTGTTTGAGATTGAATTAATGTTACTTAAGTATGATGGAATTTCTAACTTCCTAAGGATATTGTATAGGTAGTGTATTTTGACGTTGTCATATGCAGCTGAAATATCAAGAAATGTTGCTATTGTAAATTGATTCCTACTAATCATGTTATATGTGTAATAAAACGTGAGAGGTGATGTAGCTCAAATTATCACATTTTCCATTCTTTTGGGATATTTTGTCGCAATATATGATTATTTAATAAATTTATTAAATAAAGTTTAGTATTTATAGGTAGATTTTTATCATTGAGTAGGAGATATTATATATTCCTGTGGCAGTGTTCCTTTTGATCATCTACTATTTCGAAATCAGGGATTATATTGCAAGGGGTTATTGTCTAATATTTGATTTGCTAGTTCTGTGGAAGGGGAACTGTTAATTACTGGCATATGTAAATCTTTTGATAGTTGACCATATTTCTGTTAACGGTTTGTTCTTATTAACAGAAGGTAGGTACTACAGAATTCTCTAAATTTATTTTTTTTTATTTCTCGTTACTTTTTTAGAAAGTGCAATATATTTTTTGGCTGATAGTTTATCAGAGTAGGATTATTTTTAAATATATATAATGCGTCTTTTCTTTTAGTAGCTGCCTCGGTACATTCAGAGTCCCACCATGGTACAACAGGCTTTTTAGGTACGTAGATATATAATTTCTATTAATTTTTAGAATGTTTATGTCTGCTCTCTCTGATTAATTAAATTTTGAAATGTGTTGTAATTATGATCATTCGTTTGTTCAGATAAATGGTAAAATTCGTTTTCTAGGCTACTGTGATACAAAGCCCAATTGGCTTTTTTAAAATTCCTGATTTCTGAGTAGTGATATTTTTTTATTTCAGTCGGGCCATTAGACTACGTTTGATTGGAAAATGGTCACTGCTTCCTGTAGGAATGGGAAGTCAAACGAACGTTTCTTGTTGTCTAGCAAAGACTAGCTTTTATTCTGGCTACTCCCTCTCTCTACAAAACTAGTGTTGCCAACAGAAAACGGTAGTACAATGAACGGCCAGTAGATGGAATTATTAAAAAAATTTTTGTTATACATTTGTAACACCCCCACTTATCAAAACAATTTTTTAATCCTAAGCCTGGTGAAAACTTAAGAGTGTTTCATTCTTTAAACGTTTGGTTAAGATATCAGCCACCATTTCATCCGTTCTTAGACATTTAACATTTATGATTCCATCTTGAATAGCCTCTCGATCGATCGAATAGTCTCGCGATCGTTGAAAACTGGACTAGTACATGGCTTTTGAGATCTTTGATTGTCATTTAAAAGTGTAACACAATCCAATTTTCCATCGATCTCATTCATGAGGTTGCGCGAGTAAACGGCTTCTTTAGATGCATCACTGATAGCCATGTACTCTGCCTCGGTACTTGATGGTGCAACTGTTTTTTGTTTACAACTTTTCCAGGATATTGCACTACCAGAAAGTTTAAATACATAGCCTGTATATGACTTTCTGTCCATTTTGTTAGAGCCCCAATCAGCCTCTACGTAACCATGTAAACCCTGATTATCTTTGCTAAAAACAAGACAATAATTCTTTGTATTTTTCAAGTATCGAAGGACATTTTTTGCACATTTCCAGTGATATTCATTATGACCGTTATTAAATTGACTTAAAAAACTAATGCTGAACGCTATGTCAGGGCGTGTTAGCACAGCCAAAAACATCAAGCTCCCTATTAATTTTTGGTACAAGAGATTTTGATCATTTTTTATCATATCAGATTTATTGAAATCAAAATTATCAATTGGCGTGCTAACACCCTTACAATTTGTCATGTTGAATGTTTCAATCAACTGGTCAATGTAAGCACTTTGATCTAACCTGATCGTGTTTTCATCTCAACAAATGTTCATGTTCCTAAGTCCTTGGTCTTAGAATTAGAGTTTAATTCATTTTTCAAAAGATCTGTATCGGTTTTATTACTTGAAAAAACGATAAAATCGTCCAGATATAATGCAATTATTGTTAATGATTGGTTAATAGGCCCCTTTTTTATATAAAAACAAGGTTCTGTCACAGATTTTTTGAAATTTAAGTTCAACAAAAATTATCAACCTTATTATACCAGCCACGTGAAGACTCTTTTAACCCGTATATTGCTCTTTTTAGTCTGCAGACTTTATTCTCATTGCCTTTGACTATGAAACCATCTGGCTGACTCATTAAAAGTATTTCTTCCAAATCACCGTTAAGAAAAGCAGTCTTTACGTCCAAGTGACTAGTTTCTAGATTCAATTTTACAACCACTGTCAAAAGTAAACGTAAACTTCTTAAGTAAATCTTTTGCTCAGTCGCGCACGATAACAGATTTTATTTTCTTGATCGTATTTCTTTTTAAAAACCCACTTGCACTCTATCTATCACTGTGCCACTATCCGGAATGTCGACCAGCTCCCACGCGTCGTTCTTTTTGAATGACGTCATCTCCTCCTGCATAGCCTGTCGCCAACACTCAGCATCGGGTCCGGAAAGAGCATCTGACACACGCACAGGAATATCATCTAAACTGATGTTTGTTTTTTACACTGGAAGGTAACGTAGTCGTCAAAGTTTGTGGTCTTCCTGTCACGGTTCGATTTTCTACTTTTAGGAACTTCATCATTTTTAGGTGCAAATTCAGGGTCCTCGCATCATCGAACGTTTCACTTTCGCTTAAGTCCTCCAAAAGTAAATTTCTGTTATTATCCCCCACTTGAACTAGATTTTCTTCCATTGTATCGTGGGACTCTTCGCTTGAGACACTCCTGTCATCATCAAAAGTAACATTTACTGATAAACTAATTTTTTCATTGATTACAACATCACGGCTTGTAACAATGTCTCTTTTCTCAGGGTTGTACAATCGATATGCTTTGGCATTTATTCCGTAAACAACCAAGAACATTTTTTGTGCCTTTTTATCAAATTTCCGACTTTTTTCTTTTGGTATGTGAACCGTGACTTAACTACCAAAAGTCCTAATATTGCTGACATCAGACTCCCATGCCACATCTCGTAAGGGGTTTTATTCTCAAGTCCGGTCACGACTGATCTGTTGCGAAGGTATGCAGCTGTGTTTATACCTTCTGTCCATAATTGTTTAGGAAATTTCGCGTCAAAAATTAAACATCTGGCTTTTTCTATATTAATGTGCGATTCATTCGCTCGGAGATCCCATTTTGTTGTGGGGTGTATGCATTTGTTTTTTGATGAATTATTGACTACTTCCCAAAAAATTTTGAAAGTCAGAACCACAGAACTCTCCGCCATTGTCTGATCGAAAGGTTTTAATCGTACTATCTTTTTGGTTCTCTACAAACACTTTAAATTCTTTGAGCTTTTCTAAGGTTTTATATTTCGTTTTTAAGAAATAAACAAAAACCATTTTGCTAAAATCGTCCTCCAACACAAATAAATACCTTGAACCAACCTCCTATGGATGCTTCTTCCATTGGTCTGCATAAGTCTCCATGTATTATTTCAAGTAGTTCAGTAGCCCTTGTGCTATTATGATTAAATGGCAACCTTGCCATCTTGCCCTCATAACACACTTCACAAGGTTCTTCGACATTTAAGCGTCCTCGCGAAATCCATGCCAAGGACAGCTCCATTTTTCATCGTACTAAGATCTCGGTAGTTAGTATGGCCAAATCTCCAGTGCCAACCAAGACTTGAAGGTGCAGAATTGACCATTAATAATCCAGGTAATGTTTCAACAAATGTCAATTTATAGACGTTGTTAATTAAATCAGCCTCCGCACAAAGTACTCCTTGAATGTTAAAAATCTTGCAACCTTTATCATCAAAAGTGACTTGGTTACCTTTTTTAATTAGCTGGCTGACTGACAGCAAGTTGGTCGTCAGTTTGGGTACATAGAAGACATTGTTAATCACGACATCATGATTTTCTTCGTTAACAATTGTAGCAACCATTATTTCGGACAACTCTGTTTCTTGGTTCATATCCCTTAACCAATCTTTTCTAGAGGTCAAGTGCTCACTGGCATCGGAATCAACGTACCATTCAGTGCTATTAAAATTTTCATTTAAAAACACGGCACTGAAAGCACTTTTGTTTTCGTTTTTTTCGTTGTGATTTCTTAAAATCTTCGAAGTCGTTTTTAAGGCTAGGACATTTGTTTTTAAAGTGACCTTTTTGTTGACAATTAAAACACGTAACCTCACTTAAATTTTTCTTCGCCTCATGATTCTTGACAGTGCTGCTACTTCTCGGTCCCTTTTTTAAATACGATTTTCCTGCAAAAGCGTTACCTGTCTTTTCACTATTGCTGCCCTCTGGTGACAAATTGATTAACTTCGTCTTTATTGCATCCGTGGTTAAATCGATGCCGCTATGTTCAATAGCCAGTATCATGGGGCGTTATTCTGGCTACTCGCTCCCTGCAGAACTAGTGTTGCCAACAGACAACGGTAGTACAATGAACGGTAGTACAATGAACGGTCAGTAGGTGGTTATTAAAAAAATTTTTGTTATACATTTTTAACACTTCCCGGATCGGTAATAACTTCGAGGTTAGCTCGAGTTGCAATATTGGGAGAAGTCAGTATGAGATCTACTGCACCAACGTTCCTTCCCGGAGGTGTCAATCGAGTCGGAGGACCCTCATGTAGAGTATTTAACACCACCAGATTTAGATCGTCCAAATTAGCCTCTATTGTTTCACCGTTATAATTAATCATTCCACTACCCCATAATGGATTTTGCCCATTAAGGTCACCCAGTATAACATTTCTGTCATATAAGTTTACAACGTTTCTCCATATATTTCAATATAATTTGATATTTGAAGAGCATTAGATATTTATGATATGGAAATTGTTAATTCTAATAGATAAAACTTGTATGTTTTCAGGTAAAAGTTTATTATTTGGACAATCACATATTATGTTTTTTTTTTTACTAAAATGGGCACGCCTCCGCACCCATCCTGTCTGTCTTTCCTTATACTTTTTACAGATTACCTTATAATTTTTTATATAGAAACCGTGTTCAGGTTTTAACCACGTGTCATTATATCCGGGTCACTGTCTCTAATTAATAAATAAGTAAGTTTAGCATTTATACTATTACATAGTACAATTCAACAGAAAAATAAACACTATATTACAAAAAATAATCAAAATACTCAACTTAAATATAATTCCATTTTACTCATCCATTAACTTTTTACCAAATTCATTTATGTTGGCACAGTTTTTGATTTCTCTGGCAGCGCATTGAAAACTCTCAAGGCCATCTCCAAAGGTAGGTATGCTTTTGCATCTGAGTCGTTCTCGAGAACTCTTTATTTGTTGTTCAGAACGTGTGACTGGATAAGTCTGTAAATACTTTGGCAAGCAATGTTTACGCATTTTATATATTATAATTAAATTAGCCTTTTCAATTTGCCTCCAGAGAGGAATCCATCTCAAATTTTTTAACATAATATCGGACAGATGTATAGGGACTACAACCCAAAATAACACTCATTGCCTTATTCTGTAAGATCTGAAGTCTATTTATGTCTGCCTGTTTGCAAGAAATTAATAGTGAAGCACAATAAAAATGAGGGTATATGATGGTACTGTAAATTATCCGTTTACTCCATGCTGTCAAATCATTAAAAATTAGAGCAATTAAATTATGTTTGTTAGAATTTACGCTCCTAATCATAAAATATATCTCCTAATATTCCACATGAGAATATAAAGAGCGTGGTTTTGATTAATAGAAACCATCGACATTTGAACTACTAGGTCTATCTCCGTCTATGTACTTTGATGCTGCTTTGTTTATTGTATATATATTTATAATGTTAATAATTTCTTTGATTTGCTCTTTGGACATGTTACCTAATATTTCATTGATATATATATATTTCTTGTATATTACTATTTTCTTTAATACTGCATAGAGATTAAACAAAAATGGGTGAAAGGATTTGAGATTCACTTCTAGAATTGGGAAGCATTAGGCATTCATTATGTGCCTTTTTATCATAACCACCATTTTGCAATATTTTCCTTTTCTTTGGTGACTTGACTACATTACTATAAAATATTTTATTGTTAAAGTTATCCTCGTACAATTTTTACATTTCGCTTGGACCCTACATTGTTTCTGTCTGTGACCAAACCGGAAGCAACTATAGCAGTGACTGAGTGACTGGTGCTCTACAAGGTTCTACTGGAATTGATACCATGCAGATACTAATTGATTTTGGAAGTATTTTTCCAGATATGGTATACAGTTATTGTACCCCTTGGGACAAATACTGTTTCCCCCAATTTATTAACTGTACGCTTGTTTTCATCTTTTGACATTTAAAATATTATGATTATTTATTTTGGAATATTTCAACAAGTCCTCTTCAGTAAATTTTTTATTGACAAATTTGACTATGCCTTTGCAGGATATCATGATAGCAGGAATTAATATATATTGTACCCTTTCTGTTTTAATATTTCGTTTTTTTTGGAAATTATTTGCAGACTGAAAGTCTTTGAATTCTACACCTTTTCTATTCCTACATTTTTGTCAATTTTTTTTAAATTATCAAGGTTTAGATCAACAATTTTTCTAGCTATACTAAGGTGATTGTACCTAATTCCCTAAATTTTTACCCAGTTCTTCGTTTGCTTGTATATATAAACTACATAAGGTCCTAAATCATTTTTTCTATAGAAATATTCAGTTTTTGTCTATTAGTGTCATCTACATTCATGTTCTTATTTTCACCGAGGGGGACTAGTCTCTCCAGAAGAAGAATTCATTTTTAATTTATGAAACTATAATTTAATAATTTATTTCTTACGAAAGAATTGGGATATGATATAGGTTTTGACTTAACAGAGGTGAGGTTAGTATTTCCGCACTCCCGTTTATTCCTTGGTTCTCACATTTCAGACACCTTCTCGTCTCTTCCGTGGTTGGCACCAAATTCCATTGTTAAAGCTATTCAGCATATCTTTTTCTTTATTCCCATTCAATGTTTTGTAGTATTGTCCCATTAAGAGTCCTTTAGTATTATCCTTTTAATACAGTTGATGAACAAAAATAAAAAATTTTGCGAAAATTGAACCGAGCAATTTTTTCCCTGTAGTTAACAATTATCTATATGTAACATTTAATTCTATGTAAATTCAATATTATGAACAGTTCATTTGTAAGGTTAAATAATTCTGTCAAAATATTTTTATTTAATTAAACCTCTAACCGGGCCGGGAAAACTGCAGTGAGTCTAGGGAGTTTTTGTTAATCAATACCAATAGGTGCATTGTTGGGTGCCTACTGCCTATACTTGCGTAGACGTGGCTTTTGGACACTTATGAAGCCTCTGTACATCTTTCCGGATAATGTCTGCTTTAAAAATTTAATCCTTCAGATTGATCTGAAAATTACAACAAAGAATTAAAAATTTATCAACAGCAATTACATGTTATGTTATTAACTTGATTACTCTACTCTATGGTGAAACGAATCTGCGGCCATGAACATACGGCCAGGCTCAAAGTATCACAATGTAATATTTTCCAGATTTACTTTATTTGAGTTGACTATATATACAAAGAAGGAAAACAAGCACCAGTTTTTATTTTGTCCGAAACAATTATCCAGACAAATGCTAACATTTTTTTAATCTCTCAGTCTTTTCAGGAATGTGTAAAACGTGTTAACACATATCGCATATTTTAACACAAACGTGTTAAAAAATATCGTATTTTTTTCAGCCAGAAATGGCTTCATGCTACAGAGTTGCGATTGGAATTTTGAAGTTACTGCAAACATGTACAAAACTTTCGTTAAAAACTATTAGCCTTGGCGTAAATATAACGTCCTTAAATGTATCACATCTCAGAAGCATTATCACCTAGAAAAGAGAAAAATGTGAAGTGGTTCTAATACTACGATCTAGAGTTTAAAAAAATACCTTTTGTAAATCGGCTGTGTAAATAGGAGAATGACTCCTTGTTTCAGAATCTGACTTACATTTCTCTCTTGCTAGGGTATAATACTTCATGCGATGCGCTTTGCAAATGATATGTTTAATTCACTAACTATTTGACGATATAAATAATAAGAGCCTATAACATTGCATTTCTCTTTGAATAAATCGTACATTAATTTAATGGTAACATCACTCGGCAGATTCTGTCGATTCGGAGCATGTAGTCGTCTGTAATGTGAAGTCGTTGGATTTAATGATTGTATGTGTTGTATTATTAAATTCCTATCAAATTTGCGCGAGGTACCACCTAACTAATCCCTTTTAGGTACAACTAAGTGGGATATTGCTTCAGGATGATTCTGAGTGGTTTATCATTTTCTTTTGTGGTAGATCAAAGGTGGTAAGAAAAATATTTTGCAGACATCTTATCGAATTCCGTCCGAGTCTTTAAAGGAATGTGAAAAGTATGAGCGCGTCTTAAGTTGGAACCACCAGCAGCTCCTGTAGCATTTCTTTTTTTGCCAATCTGGGAAGTTGAGTTTAGTAAAAAGGATTTTTCTTCTTCATTTGTCATCTTCCAAAATTGACTGTTAATGTCGTGACGACGGACGGCAAAAATGTTTTCATTGCATTTTTTGCATGTAAAACAGTTGTCTGTTATTTTGTGTTTATCCACAATTTTTTGTTTTTTAGTTGCTCTTCTTTCAGCCATACTTTCAACGAATTTTTTTCGTTTTCTTAACTCTCCTTTTTTGTTTATCTTTTTTCTCACATAAAAATATCGCATTTGACACTAGATGGGTCTCACCATATTTACAGAAATAAATATAATCCGTGGTATTTTCATCTGTGGGAAGATTGCTAATACCCGCGTTTGATGTGTAATTAATCGAAGCTTCTTTTAAAACAACTATAACAAGCCATCATACATCCGATGAACGGATATTAAAGGGTCATGCGGGAGGAGGACGAGAACTAGTTTCTGGAAGCTAGACCTTCGCTGACCTAGTTGACGTGAAGACTCCGCTGTAGACACACGCTCGGTTTTCTAAGAATTACTATTGTTTACTTTTACTAAATTCTCAAATGTATTTTAAAATAATATACTCGATACTGGATTACTTCGTTGTTATTCGAGACCTACACACATCTCTTTCACACTGGCGACCCAACTGCGTGGCTTCGAATAGTTAAAACAAAAAACGTTATTAATTTCGAATTTTAAACGAAAACAAGAGTTTAGTGAACAGTAAAGTGTATAGATATTTCTTGTGATTCGGTAGTTGAAAAACGAAAACGTTGTGCATACGTTTGTCGTCGTGTTTCAAGATTTCTATCGTTTTACTCGAAAGTAGAAGTATGTATAACTGACTTGTGCCTTGTATACTAGAGAATAATACGCTCCATTAGTGATGACGTAACGCCAGCCATTTTGTTCTGGTAGATCACGGTTCATTATCTAAACAAAGCACTTTTGACAAGGCAAATTTACGTGCTATTTTGACGTTAAGGGAAAAAACATCGAAAACGGTAAGAGTGCAGTAAATGTACCCTATAAATGCATTCATGCAAATCAAATAGGTAGGTAATAATAACTGAAATATTAATACTATCTAAATTTAACATAACCTCAGTTTTGCATGCTTGTTCCTTTATAATTATTAAAATAACATTCCAATTATCTTAAATTATTTTGTCTGTTTTTTACTTAGATTTTTCTATAATAGGGTCCAAACACGTGGTTTAGATAACGATGATCCATAATTCTTGTGTCGATCACCTTAAACAACTTGAACGAGACGAGAATGCGTATGCTAGTGGCCACATCGTCGAAGTGCGGTTGGACAGCGATTTCAAGCCAGCTGTGCTAACTGGAAAGGTCATGGCTAGCATGAAAAACAAAATTATAATGTGGAGGTAAATTGTAGTACCTAAGTATGAAAAGTGCAATATTTATGAGTTCATGTTGTAGATTTCCATTGATTTAGATGGAGGCATAGTGGATGCCACTTGCCAGTGCTCAAGGGGTTAAGTGATTTGCCACCACATGGCTGCTTTATGTATACATGCACACCACAACCTAAGCGTCACTGATAAAGCATGTCTGTGGAATATTCCAAAGCGTGCCGGAGGAGCAGAGGTGAACGCCTTGAAGGACATCTTTCCTCCAAAACAAGCTAACTTTTGTGCTGTCAAACGAGTGGCAACTGCAGAATAAATAAATAATTTCCAAGCCAATCTGCATGGAAACATTGTGGGCTTCTTTTGGCTGCTACAACCCAAGCCTTAATCGGAAGCTTTCATCATTCCAGAAATTGATGCTATCATTTATTCACCTGAATTTATTGAGGCAAAAGACAAAGCTCGGTTTGTACGTAATAGACTTGCCCCTAACTGAAGAGGTCAGGAATTCTGTTATGCAGTCAACAATTGGGCAATCAAAATATCCTAATCGGCTTGTGGCTCGCAAGTAACGTTTAACAGTCAGCCACTTCGGGGAGATTTTGGCTGCATGTAAAAGGGATCGATATCGTCCTTCGCTATTCAGGAATCTTCTGGGTGGATACGATGTGAGTGGAGTACAGGCAATCTAGTGGGGGCTGCAACACGAAGAATTCGGTCTTAATACCTTCACATCAGGTGAAGCCTTGGGTGCTTCACCTGATGGCCTAGTAGAAGATAACGCGATTATAGAAGTGAAGTGTCCATTCAAATATCGGAGTACATCTTTAAGCGCGAACTTACGTGACGATCACCGCTATATAATTTACAAGGACGGAAATGATGAAACTCAGATCAACAAAAATCACATCTACTACCACCAAATCCAGGGGCAGCTACATTACCAGAAGGGAGTTATGTTATTTGGTAGTCTGGACACCTGATGAAGTTGAAATTGTAGAAATGTATACCGAACAGGACTGGGACGAAAGTTTAGAGATTTTGAAACATTTTTATTTAACTAAATTTATTTTTCATACATGTGGTAATCAATAATGTAATCACTTATGTATCAGGTATATCAGGTATCTTATTGCACTTAGATTATCATTAAAAAAATTGATACAAGCAACATTTCCTGTCAATTCAGTTATTAAACCTTTTAAATTGCTTCCATTGCTTCTTTCGTAACTTCTGACAATGACATGTATTCTGCTTCGGCGCTTGACAATGCTACCGTTTTTTGTTTTAGACTTTCCCATGATATTACAGAGCTACAAAATTTGAACGCATAACCCATGTATGATTTGCGATCTTGAGTATTACTGGCCCAATTGGCATCTACAAAACACTGTAGTTCCGTACCATCATCTCTATATGTTAACTTATCATCTAGAGTATCCTTAAGGTATTGTAAAACACGTTTTGCACATTGCCAATGTTTTTCATTGTATGATTTGTTAAACTGACTTAAGAAACTAATAGAAAAAGATATATCCTGTCTAGTCAGAACAGACAAGTACACTAATGAGCCTATTAATCTCTGATACGGATATTGGTCTAACTTTAGGTCTAACTTTACTTCTATGGGAGATTTTACAGGTTTAGCATCTAACATATTAAATTTTGTTAACAATTGTAAAATATACTTCCTCTGACTTAAGCTAATGATATTGTTTTCTTGATCATACTCGATTTGCATGCCCAAACATTTCTTTATCTTTCCTAAATCTTTTATTTTAAACCTACTACTTAATTCTTCTTTTAACTCAGTGGTTTCTTTGTCATCATTAGAAAATATAGAGAAATCATCTACATATATACTAACAATCGTTATTACACTATTTTTTCTTTTTGTGTACAAACATCGTTCATTCTTAGACCTTTTATAGTTCAGATTTAACAAAATTTCATTAACACGATCGTTCCAGGCCCTAGAAGCCTGTTTCAAGCCATAAATAGCTCTTTTTAACTTCAGACATTTGTTTTCGCTATTTTTGACTTGAAAACCTTCAGGTATCAGTTTTAACTTAACAGCTAACCCAAATAATAATCTTAAACAGGAATATCTAATGACTGGTGCCAATGTCTCGTCATAATCAATGCCTTGACGTTGGGAAAAACCTTTTGCAACCAGCCTCGCTTTATACCGCACTACACCATCACTATTTACCTTCTCTTTAAACACCCACTTACACTTCACGACTGAAGCATCCTCTGGTCTGTCCACTAGCTGCCAAGCTTCATTTTCTTCAAAACTGTCCAGCTCCTCTTCCATAGTCTTCGCCACAGTTTTGCTTCTGGCCTCTGTAGTGCCTCCTCTACCGTAAGTGGATCTTCCTCGTAGGAGTTTCCCGTGCATATATAGGTCACATAGTCATCAAATCTTTTTGGCTTCGGCTGTCGCGCTGAAGTTCTGGCTACTTCGATTTCAACCGTCACCTTTGGTACGTATTCCTCATCCTTTGTGTCCTCTTCAATACTGCTAGAGGAATCACAATCACTATCACGATCTGTTGAACCGCTACTTTGGTTAGTTTCTAGCTCGGTTTCTAGTTCACTTTCCTCTTCTTGTTGCTCAACAATTTCCGAAGCCCCCACTGAAACTGTTTCCTTCTCATAATCTTTTATCTCTATCTGGACATTATCATCGTTGATCGCCTCCATAATCTCTACATCTCGACTAGTTATGACTTTATTACTCTCCGGCATAAAGCCATCTTGCTATAGTCGTCTTCGAATGTTAGGAAAAACTTGGCCCCTCCGAGTGATTTCGTTTCCATGGGTCCGCACAAGTCCGTGTGAATAACCTCCAAAATTGTTTCAGCTCGTGATCCCTTACTTCGAAATGGTAACCTGGTCTGTTTTCCTTCTTTGCACGTTTCACAAGAATGTCTGACTACTTTTATTTCACCCTTGCATGCCATGCCTTCGACTGCTCCTTTTGATTTTCCGTAACTCCGTTTCATTTAAATGACCTAGCCTACGATGCCATGTCTCTGCAGACACTGTTGCTAGCACTTCTTGCAACTTTGAAGTTGCACTTCTTTGAAATTTTTACGTTTAATCTATAGGTATATGTTGTCTACTAACTTGGCAACTGGAATCAATTGTCCTTCATTACTGTATACCTTGCAGCTCTCGTTACCAAATATTACCTTATTGCCTTTTTTAGTTAAGTGGGTAACAGACAGTAAATTTGTAACTACTTGAGGTACAGGGTGGCCCACATAAGATGACCCTATACCTTATCTCGGAAACTGTTAGAGATAGAAAAAAAGTTTTATAGAAAACTTGTTTGCAGTAAAGTAAATTTTTTATTTTTCATACTTTTACATATACAGAGTGATTCAAAAGTAGTGAATCAAACCTAACTTATGGTTTTTTTAATGGAACGCTCTATATTTTCTTAGGCCATTATATGCGTCTCTAGGAGAGCAGTCAAATGTTTTTTTGTTTATGAAAATCCGTTGCGGCGTTGCCAAGTTATCGTAATTAAAGTGAAAATGCAGATGTTGGAAGAACCATTTGTTTTTCTATAGCCGATTAAACTTTTCGAAAATGTTTATTATGTGACTATTACCAATGGTCCCTCATGTAATTACTAGAGTTGGGATTTGAGGCCAGAAGAGGCCCGGCCCGAAATCGGGCCTGGCCGGGCCGGGAAAATCTGCATATTTTACTGGCCGGGCTGGACCTGGCCGGATGCTTTGTAATACCTGGCCAGGCCGGTTCGGGCCTGGCCTGGCCGAATCGGGCCTGGGCTGGCCTGACCGTTTCGGGCCGGATCGGACCGACTTCGACTTAACCTAGGCTAACCGGTTTGCTGTATAACAATTTTAAAATACTATATCTTGTTCTTCCTATGAGGAATTTGATTTCATAATAACTTGAGGTGTTTCACCCATTTATCTGACCACTTACGGCCAATCTCACTCAAACTACTTAAAATTTAAGGTGTCCCAAAATGGAAAAATTATACTTAGCAATAAGTATTACTCTGATATTTAAGCACATCTAAAAATTCTTATACAGACTTAGAATTCGATGCAGAATTTAAAAATGAAATATTTGAAAAAATAAAGTTGATGGTCATAACTTCTTTTTGGACTACCCTGTATACATGAATTGAGCATAAAAAAATCGCATGAAAAAATAAAAATCCACAAGTCCGAGTGTTTTTCCAAAAAACACACCGCAGAATTTTAAATGAATTTAGACATCACTTCTGGGACTCACTGTACATACATATAATATCTTATACTACTATATATATATTACAAGTGTTAAATGTAAAACATTATGTTTGTGTTTAAGTTGTTGAACAAATTTGTTTTCGGAGTTTGTATTTTATTCGATAATGAAATAAAAAATTATTCTATTAAGGTTGTTTTGCTCTATTTTGTGAGACATTTGAAAGTTTCATTGAGAAATAAAAGAGTTAATAAATTTATGAATTGTCATACCTATTGCCAATGTCAAGTAGGTAGGATTTCTGGTATCGCCGAATGTGGCTTAGGCAGACTGGGTTGAATTTGGGCGGACCGATTCTGGCTAAACTTGCCTTGATAGAGCCGGGCCGGATTAGATTCGATTTGAGCTTCGATTCGACTTGCTTGGTCGGGTCTGGCCTGGTCTGACGTAGCCGAGTCGCGCCTGGCCTGGTCTGGCCGGGTTGGGTCTGGCTTGGCCTGGCCTGGTCTGGCCTTTTCTGGCCGGGCCATAATTGTCAAGAGGTCTGGCTTTAATTGGGCCAAACGTTCGGTGGGTTTATCTGGCCTGGCCTGGCCTGGCCTATACTCTGTCGGGCCGGGCCTGGCCTGGCCTGAATTTTTTTAAAAAGTCGCAACTCTAGTAATTACCACACAAAATTAACTTAACCTATATAGGGTGTTCAAATTTGACCTTTGAACTTTTAGATTTTGAAAACGCTCTATCTCAATTTTTTTAAACGGAATGCATGTATATTTTTTTCAAAAATCAATTAAGTGTTTCAATATCTACAATTCATAGAATCAATATCCTATATAAAAATTTTCCCATTTTCGAGATATTAGTCAATCACTATTTTTTGGTCGTCGTCAATTATTTACGGCAGGTTTCCTGTGCATAGTATTACTACTAATTTCACTAATTAGTTAATTCATAATTTTGTCAATTTTTACTTATGTGTTTATGTCTAATGTATATTTAAAATAAAAAAAAAATAGGTATATTACATTGTTATCTTTCGCTGTCAAAAAATTATTTGTTTCATATATGTATTCATTGTTTTGTTTAGTTAATTGTTAATTCTTCTATAAATATATCTGTTTAAAAATGTTTTCCATTTTTATTTTTATTTGCGATATGCAGTATGCAGAATTGCAGAATGACAATTAAATTGCTCCACAATATTACCACTCGAATTCTTCACCTATAATTAAATATTTTACATAGTTGTTAATACAAACTAAATTCATTCTACACTTTCCAAGATATTAACTAGTTTTTCAAATACGTGCGTTAGTAGTAATACTATGCACAGCTGCCTAGGAAACCGACCGTAAATAATTGACGACGACCAAAAAATAGTGATTGACTAATATCTCGAAAATGGGAAAATTTTTATATAGGATACTGATTCTATGAATTGTAGATATTGAAACACTTAATTGATTTTTGGAAAAAAATATATGCATTCCGTTTAAAAAAATTGAGATAGAGCGTTTTCAAAATCCAGAAGTTCAAAGGTCAAATTTGAACACCCTATATAAGTTAAGTTAATTTTGTGTGGTCAGTATTACATCAGGGACCATTGGTAATAGTCACATAATAAACATTTTTGAAAAGTTCAATCGGCTATAGAAAAACAAATGGTTCTTCCAACATCTGCATTTTCACTTTAATTACGATAACTTGGCAACGCCGCAACGGATTTTCATAAACAAAAAACCATTTGACTGCTCTCCTAGAGACACATATAATGGCCTAAGAAAATATAGGGTGTTCCATTAAAAAAACCATAAGTTAGGTTTGATTCACTACTTTTGAATCACTCTGTATATGTAAAAGTATGAAAAATAAAAAATTTACTTTACTGCAAACAAGTTTTCTATAAAACTTTTTTTTCTATCTTCAACAGTTTCCGAGATAAGGTATAGGGTCATCTTATGTGGGCCACCCTGTACATACAGGACATCTTTGACCAAAACGTTGAAAGTTCTATCACCCACAACAATATGAATGTTCAAATTGCCTGTTCCTTCCACTGCCACTGTGGATTTATAATAATAATAATAATAATAATAATAATAATAATAATATTTATTTCCAAACAAAATATGACAAAATTGGTTCACAATAAATCAGTATGTAAATTAATATGTATATGTATATGGAAATAAATAGATACCCACTGAAGTCGTTAGACTAGTGCGTGGGGATGTACCTATACATTTCCTAAGGGAAAACTTAAATAACTAATAATTGTAAGTGTATGAGACATCAAATGTCCCAATTAGTGACAAAAAATAATAGATAATAACAGATGGCAAATAATAACAGAAAAAAAACAGATCAATTAAAAGGTAGAAGCATCTCAAGCTGGTAAGCAGTTTATAAAACATATAGGGTAAGTACATAAAATGGTAGGTATTATAGAGTATAATTAGATTAGTAATCTACAATTTATTATTAACTAGATTGTGGATGTAAGACCGAGATGTATTATGAAACCAAACTTTTAATATTTTTTTAAAGTGATTCATGCGGATTGTATCGTGGTCTTTCAATGTTTGTGGCAGTTGTCTGTATATTCTGGGCGCAAGATAAGAAAAATATCGCTGACCTAATGTTTTTTTACATTTTATTGTTTGTATATTACTTTTAATCTTTAGTCGTGTTTCGTGTTTATGTTCAATTGGTATTAAGCTTGCTCTTTTTTTGTGTTGCAAGGTAAGAATTTTATAGCAGTATATTTGCCTTACATCCATCAAGCCACTTTCGTTAAAGAGTCTGTCAGTTGGGTAAGTATTTGGCTTTTTTAACAGCATTTTTAAGAATAATTTCTGAATAACATCTAATTGTTTTATATGGTAAGTATTTGGCTTTTTTAACAGCATTTTTAAGAATAATTTCTGAATAACATCTAATTGTTTTATATGGGCATCATACGCGCCTCCCCAGCCGGCTATGCCATACTGGATATGTGATTCAACTAATGATTGATAAACGATTTTAAGTTGGTGAGTATCTAAGATTTTTCGCAACTGTTAGAATTTAAAAAGTATAGGTACATCGAAGTTTTTTTGTTAAATATTGCGTGTGGACATTCCACTTTAGAAACTCGATTTTTACATTATTGTTGTTCACACGAAACTGCAGATTTCTAAAATGCCATGCCCTCGCTTTATTACATGTAAATGGAATAAATTTTGTCTTTTGAAAGTTAATCGTTAGAGACATTTCATCAAACCAACTTTTAATTTTTTCCAGATCTCTTTCGGCAATATTTTTAACTTGACTCCAGGTGTTAGCAGAATTCTGTATGACCGTGTCATCGGCGAATGACGATATGGTACCTTGACTGTGAAGTTGTAAGAGACCATTTATATAAATAGTAAATAAAATCGGTCCAAGTACTGTGCCCTGTGGGACCCCGAAATCAACCAAGGCCTTATCACTGAGGGCATCCTCAACTTGAACACACTGAGTTCTATTGATTAGGTAAGTCTTTAATAAATTTATGGCAGTTCCTCTAAATCCAAGGTCCTCAAGAAGTTCTATTAATGTTTTGTGATCAACTGTGTCAAAGACCTTGGTCAAATTAAGAAACACATAAAGCACAGCCTCACCGTGATCTAGCCTAGAGCATATGTTATTGGTCAGAAAGACAATGGCGTCTTCGGTCGATATTCCACTTTTAAAGCCAAATTGCTTATCAGATATTATTTTATTTTTTTCTAAGAATAACGTCATTCGAGTTTTTATAATTTTTTCAATAATTTTTGCTATGCTAGAAATAAGGGATATCGGTCTATAATTTGACATTAAGCTAGTATCGCCTTTCTTAAAAAGAGGCTTTATTAGCCCTTGTTTCAAAACTGAAGGAAAATGGCCGTGTACAAAAATCTTGTTAACAATATACGTAAGAGGAAACCTTAAATAGTCTGAAATAAGTTTAAGGTGCTCGGATGTTATCTGGTCAATGCCAGGTGCCTTATTTGATTTAAGTGACTTTATAGTATTTTCTACTTCATCAACGTCCGTGGGATAATAGACCAGGCAAATCTTATTTTTTCAATGAAGTTTAAGGGGACATTTATTTTCCAATGGAAATCGATAGGTTTTATGTTCAGGAACAAATATATAAAAATCCCAAAAAATCCGTTGTGAGCTAAAAACGTCATTTTGAAAAAACATGGCCGCCCCTTCAAATGTTTGAAAATGAAATATCTTCTTATCCCTTGGAGCAATTTTAACATTTTTTTTATTTTTACAGGATTTTAAGCTTAAAAATTAGAAAAAAATGATATTTTAATTTAGATATAACCAAGAATATAAATTTCCTAACAAAAAACGAAAAAGGAAACGATCTTTTTTAAATTTTTTTGACTTCCTACATTTTCCTAACTTTTTAATATCACTAACTAACTTTACAATCTAGTTAACTACAAAAACTCAGTCATTTAAAAGATCCTCGTACATATATATTCTTTTTGGCAGCCATTTCTACGTTTACAGTCACGTTATACACACAGAAGATAGGATGTTGTGCGAAGTGGGCGATCCTTAACGTGACGCGTTACGTCACTTAGAGGGTGCTTTTCGTTACGGGGATACGCATTTTGTGCGTTTTTCGCAAAAGATGTTTATTATGGTTCGTTTTATAACTTAAAAATAAAAAATGTCTCAATTTCGTGAAGGTTAACTTGTAAACACATTATTCTTATTGAAAAATTTGATCCTCTAAGGTTTTCGCCACGAATTTCGGGAGAACTGTACAATATAGAGTAAAATTGTACATACACTATTTTGTAGAGCACAAAATATACTACAATAAAGACTATGGGAGGGTATTATATGCACAAATATAAACACAACACAAGTTTTAAAAATGTAGGGTTTTATTAATACAGTCAAAAATGTATTCTTTTTTTCTTAACCAGTTTAATTTATTTACTTTTTATATATCAATACCTAATGCTTGCATAAAATCAAACAATCTCCAAGTAAAATGTATCCTTATCTAACCAATACCTTACGTTTAAAGGATTGGAAAGTAAGGACCATATCAAATATGCCAAAATGATGGCTTACCCAAATTTTAAAATATATTTACATATGCTAGTTTATTATTGTCCATAGCATTAGAACTTTTATATTTATTACCTACCTCATAATCTTAAATTTACCAATATTTAATTTTAAATAATTTAAATTAGACAAGTTCACCAATTTATTTATTTATTAATATTTTCCTGGATTGTTACACCGTTCTTGACGGTATTTACAAAACACGCAATTTAAAGTATACAATATACATAAAAATACAACACATAATTCGATGATCGAAAGTATGATGATCCAATTCCAATCCTTTAAACTTAAGGTTTTGGTTAGATAAGGATACTTTTTACTTGGAGATTGTTTGATTTTATGCAAGCATTAGGTATTGATATATAAAAACCGTTTGTAACTTCACGATATTTATCAGATAATTTCACAGAAAATTTCTTGGTGCATTTTTAAAAATATTATTTTGAAAATTGTAAATTACCTGTTTGCAATGTTACTAAATTATTTTCCATTTTTCATTTATACGCAATCGCAGTAAGCTTCTTGTTTCAGCACCATCTGTTGGTATTTTTCATAAGTTTAAGAATATAGGTCACGATCACGGTAAAAATAATGACAAATGACAGTATAAACACATAAATGATAAATAACAGTAACAAAAATTTGGTTAGGTTAACTTTTCGGTTGTTTTGATAATTTAATTTGTGATAAATATGGATACTGAAAAGTTAATTAGTATTGCTGGTGTGAGTATCATAATGATTATAGCCCTGAGTTTAAAGAAACAAGAAATAAAGAGGAAGAAAATTAGACCTTGGATACATCGACGGCAGCAAAGAGGTCTCCTAAATATGTTGGAAACAGAATTATTGACAGAAGATCCAATGGCTTACAGAAACTTCTTAAGACTTGATAATGAACAGTTCGAGATGATTTTAAAATTAATAGAAAATGATATAAGAAAGGAAAATTCATTGCTAAAAGAATCTATTAGCGCAAGAAACAGGTTTGTATTTTGCAGTCACTACCGATATATCGAATAATTATTGCGATTTACTTAGATTGGAGGTAACCCTACGGTTTCTAGCAACTGGAGAAACATATAGATCTCTAGTATAGCTGTAGAATTCATGAGTCTACAATATCGCGATTTGTACCTGAAGTCTGTGTTGCCATTTATGAGAACTTGAAAGAGAAATACTTGAAGGTAAAAATATGTTGATATCCTCATTTTAGTTGTATTATTTTTTTCACACTAATTTATATACTCGTTTTAGGTATATTGCTTTGTATTAATTTCATCAAATTTTTCAGACACCTACAACTGCAGTTGAATGGAAAAAAATAGCATCTGATTTTGACGACTTATGGCAGTTTCCACATTGCCTTGGGGTCTTAGATGGACGCCACATCACATTTCGACCTCCCTCATCGGCCGGATCATTTTACTATAATTATACATTAGGACAACATAGCATTGTCCTGCTAGGACTAGTTGATTCACATTACCGTTTTATATATAGGAGTGTTGGTGTGAACGGAAGAGTTAGTGATGGAGGAGTTTTTGAGACTTGTAGCCTTTCTAACTGTATGAAGATAAATTACTTGAACTTTCCTTCGCCCAAACCACTACCTGGTAGAGATTTTAAAACTCCCTATGTTATTGTTGCCGATGATGCTTTTCCTTTGTCACAAAATTTAATGAAACCATATCCACAAAGAAACCTTACCCATGATTGTAGGATATTCAACTATAGATTATCAAGGGCCATTATCAAGGAAGAATTTCTGAAAATGCTTTTGGAATTTTAGCAAATCGCTTTAGGGTATTGTTAAACCCAATTAATCTCTCGGCTGAGAAAGTAGAAAAAATCACCCTCGCCTGTATTGTGTTACACAACTTCTTAGCTACACAAAATCAGAATCTTTACCTTAACATTTCACCAACATTTGCACCATCTAACCCCTTATTTCAAATCGGACGTCAAGGCAGCAGCAAATCCACCAATAGTGCAAGATTGATTCGTGATGAATTTAAAAATTTTTTTGTGTCATCTACCGGTGCTGTTCCCTGGCAGGAAAGTGCTGTAGCTAATAGCAATTGGTGAAATCTTTTGGTATACACAGTCGTCACTTTCGAGGTGTACACCATTGGGACATCTTGAAGCAGAACAGCTACAGGGTTGCTTAAATTGCAAAAAAAGTTGTGGTTTTTGCATGCCATTTCAAAATATGAGAACTAATTGGCAATGCATCGCATCGTTCCCCAAATATTCTGAAAAACTAAAAACTTGGGTTTTCTTATTTCTTCCAGTTAGTATTACCGAAATAAACGGAGTGAAATTTGGTTTACATAAATTAACATGCTGAATCTGTTGGTAGTTTAAAAAAATTTCTACGGAACTAGAGATTGAATAATATAGATAATTTTAATTTTGTAATTTTTTATATCAAATAAACGTGTTTCAATAAAATGTGTTAATCAATGAACTAAAAAAGTAGGTTTAAAAACTTTATTAAAAACTAAGTTTGCACACAGACAATATATTGCAATGAAATTACTGACAAGAAGTAAGGTTCATCTTAATTCTTGAAAAAAGTGTAACAAAACAACTTGCTTTAAAAATTAAAATATCTTAAAGGGCCTTCTATAGATCAATGGAAAGAATAATTTATAATCACAAAACCTTAATTATTGTTTACCTCTTTACAACTTTTTATACCTTGATACAATAATTTTGTTATTTCTAATTCAACATCAACTTTTATCTCATTATTTGTAATATCCCCTAACTTGGAGGCCACAAAATCACCAAACACCTCGTTACTACTTTTTTCTTTTATATCATTTTTTATTTTACATAAAGAGGTTAGATTATTTAAAGCTCCCGATGCCTTTTCTAAAACTAAGTCTGAATTAATAATTTTCTTCCGTTTTTTTGTATTTTTGCCAGTAGCCCCATTAGGACCTGGACTGGATTCAGTACTAGTGGGAGAAAGGATTACATCATATACTTGAACTTCATCATTTTGGAGCAGTTGTGATTCAGAAACAGTACTTGGGCCAGGTGATCCGCTATAACTTGGATACTCACTTTCTTCATAAACCTCCTAAAAAATGTAATAACAATATTTTTAATTTTTTAACGAAATTGCATATATCAAATACCTATGTACCCAATAGTTGTTGGAATTTAAAGGTTTTTATAAATTAAACGGTAGGTACTGACCTGTAGTATCTCATCTTGTACTATATCAATCTAATCTACCGATTGTCTAAGTACAATATCATCTAACAAAAAAAACATGCAACTGTAATACCAGAGGGTTGGTTCATAAATCTGAAATAAAATGCTATTACAACCAAATACTTCGATGAAATTATACAATTAGAACTTACATAATCTGTACCCTGTCCAGACTTTTCTGTTTCTAACTGTTTTTTTCTTTCTCTTATAAAATTGGTTTTCAAACCTTGAAACTTTGCTTGTATGTCATTTATTGTTACATCCGGTTTTATTTCGGCTATTGTTTTTTGAATTGTTTTTCTGAATGCACATTGTTCCGCATGTGTCTATTCTTGTATTGGACGGACTTTGATTTATACAAGTTGGGCCATTTCTTATATTCTTCTATATGAAGGGATACTTCGTTTCTTGACCATGACATGTTAAAAAATTTTTCTCAAAACTTATATAATAAATATATGTACTCTGATTATAAACTTGTGATGTTGATTCTGTTTTTTGATCCTAAAAAAAAACACATATGCACGCACATATATAAAGTTAATAGTGGGAGTTGAAGTTTGAGGTTATTTCCTAACCGTTACCGTATCGTAATCGTCAAGTCAAACTCAAACAGCTGACTATAATCGAAAGTTGTGCAATGCTCAGATATCCGCGTCGATTTCAGCAAGAAAATAGAACATGTTGAAAAAAATTTCTTAAAAAATTTCTTGAAAAATTTATACATAAATTTACTGTTTGCAATTAATGGATATTCCTCATGAATTTTTTTTTGTGATTATTTTAAGAATTATTGGAAAAATATCATATAGTGACAAACGGCCTTAAAAAGTAAATAAATTAAACTAGTTAAGAAAAAAAAAGAATAAAATTTTGACTGCATTAATAAAACCCTACATTTTTAAACCATGTGTTGTATTTATTTTTGTGCCTATAATACCTTTATCCGGGGCTAGGAAATTTCCTATCCATTGCTGTATTTGAAGATAGGTCCTGAATATATAAAAAAAAATTATTAATATAATCCCCATTTGAACGCCCGTATACAGGTCCCGAACCAGTGCTGGGGCTTCCGCCTAGTTATGTAGCAAGGTCCATTGGAAACTGGATCAAGGTAAGATTAAAGGAAGAATGGTCAAACGGGACTGGGTTGCGACAAGCCAGGCTCTTAATTGAAGGGCCTTGGTCGAACGCAACTCGATCAATATTTGCGCTAAGTCGTAACAGCATAAGGATTGTCACAGGACTGTTGACAGGTCACGGACATCTTAACAAGCACCTTAACACTATCGGTCTTAGTGACACTAGAAGGTGCAGGTTTTGCGGACACGATGACGAGGACTCCATTCACATCCTCTGTCGCTGTGCCTGCCTCATGGTCAAGAGACACAAACACTTGGGCGCAGCATTTCTCCTGCCTCAGGACATTAGAGAGCTTCCCCTACAACGGGTGTTGGCCTATGTGCATAGCACGGGTCTCTTCCAATAGCTCCCAACTAGCGGCAGGCACAATGGGTCGAAAGATCTGAGTGCTGCGGGTAACCGCGCCGCCTTCCAACAACAACAACAATCCCCATTTGAAACTACCTTAAAATATGTTGCTTTAGTGCAACTTGAGTTGGAGGAAGAACGTCCAAATCAAAAGATTTTTCGAGCGTCCGCTTAGCTATACCAATGTTGTAAAGCCTATATTGTTCTTCTATAATGTCTCGGGATCCGTCTAATCCGTACATAAAGGAGACAAATTTATAACCAACGTTTAGTAGTTCATCTAGATCCGCATTCTTATCACTGAAGACTAACAATTTGTCATACATGAATGTATGCTTCTTAAACACCTTAAAAATAACGCGAGCGGCCATGTTTTTTTAAATAATGACTTTAGCTCACTTCCGATTTTTTGGGATTTTTAGATTTGCATTCTATGATAAGAGAGCTATCGTTTTCAACAAAAAAAAATAATGTCCGCAAAAACTTCACCCTTAACGTATATTTCTTTAAAATTTGCCTGGTGTATAAAAGTAAATTGAGTTAGATATAATATTTCTGGTTATTACCGACGATGTAGGCTTAAAAATGTCATTAGCAAGATCTCTTCCTACACTTGCAAAATACGAGTTAAAATTATCAGCTATTTGTTTGTCAGTTATCTTTTTATCATTAATTTGTATTTGTCTTATTCGTGTTGTTTCTTTTTTGTTATTTGTAAATTTATTTACTGCTTTCCAAATTTGCTTACTGTCTCTTTTGCAATTTTGTAGATGTTTTGAGAAGAAATCATTTTTAGCTCTATCAATTAGTTTATTTAGTTTATTTTTATACTTTTTATATACTCTCTCGTTTTCTAAATTAATTGGGTCTCTCTGGTAGATTTTGAATAGATCCTGTCGGTATCAATGTTTTCAGAATTGTAGATGGCATCTCAGCAATCATTTTTAAAAGTTTCTTTAAATATTTTTTCATTTAATTTAAAAAATGTTTTTGTTTTAGAATTACCAGTAGAATGAGAGTCTTGGATTTCCATTAAAGCTATGACTGGATAGTGATCCGTTAAATCATCATGCAGAACAAATGATTTATAACGAGTGTTAGTATTAAGGTTTTTAACAAACACATGGTCAAGACACGATTTTGATCCATTCCGAATTCTTGTATAGTTATTAATCAAGGAAGCGAACCCTAATGTACTTAGTATGTTTAAATAGTCTTGTGAATAATCTTTATTTGATTTTATGTCTATATTAGTATCACCAACAAAAAAATAAATATTCTCATTTTGCCCGACATTATTTTCCATAAACAATTTTAATTCCTCATTAAATGTTAAGGGTGTAACATCATGACATTTATAAACAGCAGTTATGCAAACTTTTTTACCATTTATTGGCAAAACTAGAAATATAATTTTCATTGTACACTGAGAAATTTTCTATATAACCACAGCTAATTTTTAAGCTATCCTAGCTAAAATTTTTGGCAACATAGGCGCCAGCTAAGAAGTTTACTACACCACGAGAATCCACTTTGCTACTCAGGATTTACAGTTACAGTAAAGTTACTTTATGAAAAATCTCACAGCCACTGTAGTGTACAAATATTACTGCTTTAGCAAATGCATCTTTACTACTACAGCAAAGATACTTACAAATCAGAAAGTGTACTTACTTATAATAGTTAAAATAATTTGTTGAAAGAAAAACATATTCTTTGGTAGTGGTAAAGATCTTTTTAAGCCAAAAATTGTACTTTCTACTGGCAACAGAGAGATTATAACACCATTAGGAATATATGTACCTGTTGCAAGCTGCATCTATTTTATATCTGTGAACTTACTTTACTATTCTAGCAAATATCACTTTTGTTTCAAAAGGGATCTCGCCCCTAGTAGGTAGCCAACTTGGCCAGTACAGCCATATATTTTTTACCAAATGTTACACTTTCTCGTCATCACAACATTGTTTTGTAAATTATACAGGGTGTGCATCAGAGCTAAATGAATATAATCAACTTCTTATTAGTTCATAATGAAAATACTAGAAAAGAACTACTAAAAAGTTGATTATATCCATTTAGTTCTGATGAACACATACTGTATAAATTTACAAAAAAATGTTACCTAATGACGACAAGAAAGTGTAACATTTGATAAAACTCCTTAAAAAAATGCCTATTTCAAAAAAACTTTCTCCCCAGGCAGCAGTAGTTTGAACGTGTGTTGTATGTTCACTATAATTCATCGCAGTGTACGCCTACAATTTGAGTTTTGCTTTCATTTTTTTTTTTTTGGGAGATTGTTAAAACTTACCATTAAAACAAAGTTGTACATAAAATATAGTTTATTGTGCATCAGTTTTGGCATAGGTATATGTAAAAAGTTTTACAAGTATTATAAGTAATTTTAATAAGTATTAAAATATTAACAATAAATAGGTATTTAACTAAAATAAATACTTCAAGATAAAAAAATAATAGTACATACTTTGGTGTAGCCTATCTAAAAGGGTCCAGTGCAATTTTTGGCATATTAAGTGAAAATAATGATCGGACAGGCCAGTTTTTGAGGAGACATGTTTATCAGTGGCTTCATTTGTACCACATGAGCACTTTCTTTTTAATTCGACTAGTAGGTAGTTATTGCAAATTAAAAAAAGTTTTGTGTTACATTTATTAATTCAATTATTGTAGAAGATTTTCAACATTTAACAAAATTATAATATGTAAGTAGTATAATGTATAAATTTGCAATAGAAGAACAATCAATTGTCCAAATTATAATGTAGGGTTTTGTTGTAAATTTAACAAGTTTTCAGATGATATATATCGCATGACATATAGTGTTGCAATTTAAAATTTGAGGGTGGGACTGTCTTAGTGGCAGAAATAAAAATACTATAACTTACAGAAACATGCTAAAACAAAAATTGCACTGCACTCTTTAGTTTATTTATAATGCCACATAACTTAAATTATTAACATTTGTAATGTTGAAAGTATCAAAAAATATTAGATCATTTAAAAAAATACAGTTCTTTTGACTGTGTTTTTTTACAAGAAAAGCACATAAATGGTCATTAAAATTGATGGTCACAAAATTTTCATATATGAATAATACATTAAGTTTATTGTTAACGACAATATATAAAATATTTCCAAAAAATGGGATATTTGTGAAATTTACACAAATTATGTCTCCTATTTTATAGACTTTTGAATTTATAGTTATTCTTTTAGTAGTTTTCACACTATCTTCGAAATTATGTATTGATTCCTGACACAATATTTTGGAATCAGGTATATTGCATTGAGCAAGAAAGTCTTTAACATTAAAATATTCTTTTTCAGATTTATAACAAACACTATCAATAAATCCTTTTTCATCAGCAAATCGTGAAGTTAATGAAAGTTGATGTTTTAAGGCCAAAGAGTGGGTAATATTTACCCTTGATGATATTACATTTGCCGACAATTTAAACTGACGATGTTTAGACTCGAACCTCAAAGTTGATAAACATGTCAATGGGCCACACATTTCAAGAACAGTAGGATAATGCGTCATAAAATGAAATTTAGGTCTAAGAGTCTGTTCAAATAATGATATATACAATGTATGATGTTTATGGATTAAGTCCTTCAATTCAGCAATCATTTCCATTGTAACATAACGTTTAAGAATAATTTGTAATATTTTATTCAATAGAGTATATAATTTCCAGTATTTATTTTGAGCAGGAATTAATTCGCCAAAAATTAATCCAGCATTTAATACAAAAGTTTTCATCTCTGAGGCCGACATTTTAAGAGTTTTCTTTTTTAGATTTTCATGTGAAATGAGAGGGGGTTTATTATGATTAGAATTAAAATTAAAAAATTTTATTCTATTGTTCACGATTTCTAAATCAAAGTATTTATCAATAAAAATAAATTGATATAATAAATTTGCCATAACTACACCTGCTACACCTTCAAAGATGTCGTGTGCAATGTCTACAGAAAAATTTTCTGTTACATGAAAAGACTCGATACTGTTTAATACAGAGTCTACCTTTATACCTGTTAAATACGGATAATTAGTTTTCAAATCAGTATTATAATTTTCGCGGTTTCGAATTTTCTCATTGTTTTCAGTAGTAGCATATTGAGTTTCATTTCTTAGACATTTACATATTCTACAATATGAATTTGATGAAAAACTTTCCTGAAACCCTAGGATAGTATTTAATGCTAGATTATCTCCTAAAAATGCAACAGTACAGAAATAGATGTGAATATTTTCTGATGATTGTGTTACCCTTATACCTTTTTTTCTAAGAAGATTAAGTTCATTTATCATTGGAGAAAAAATGGCTTTAGGACCAAATTGTTTTAAGTCCTGAGAATGAAATAAAGTTAGTAAAAATATATGTTCTAATTTAGATTGATATTTTGGCGGTAAGCAAGCTATCGAGCAATAAACACCCCCTAATTTATGTATTCCACAATGAGAACCTAATGGATTGCCTACTTCAAAGTCATCATAATAAATAAACAAAGGAAATATTATGTCACTTTCACTAAAATCACGAATTTTGTTCCGCCAAAAATTTGTCTGTATAATATTACTAATATCTTTCTGATTTTTAATATGTTCGATGTACTTAATAGTATCTAATAAAACATCAGGCATAGAAAAGAAAGTTGCTAAAACTTTAGAGATGGGAACAAACTCTGCAGTGTATGATTTATTTACCATTACTGATTTTTTTAGCTCAAATCCTTCTCCTACAGTAAATGGCATTGGCTTGATAAAGAAATTGGACTTTTCCAAAACATTAAATCTCAATGTTTCGCTATCAAATTCCTTAAATAAGTGAGTAATTTCATTAAAAAATTGATTTATTTGAAAATAATCCAGAGAGTTATTTTCAAAAATTGTTTTTATTGCTTTTTCGAGAATATCAATTGGTTCACCAAGTAATTCATTTACCCTGTCCATAATGTTTTGGATATCTTTCCTTGAATATGTATTTTTGTTATACAGTTTACAAATAAAAACTATCTTTTTTTGGTGCAATCTATTTTTAAATTGGAGAAAAATATTTTCTTCAAAGGGGTTAGAATTTACAGAAGGAAAAATAATATTTTCATTAGTGTGATCTGATCCATCAGTGACACTGCAAAAAGATGAAGACGTAGCTTCATTGATATTACTTTTTTCACAAACAGTTGAATTTATATTACTTGGATGACCATTTATGTGCTTTCTGTAGGATTTTAAAGATGGAAATATTCTTCTACAATTTGTTTCAGCACAATTGTAAGTGCTGGTTTCTTGACATTGGTGTATATATTTTAAATGTGTAATTAATGCATTTGTCTTATAATATGTGATTTGGCAAAAGCTACATCTGGGCATAGTAAAATATATAAATAAAATGTATTAATATTAAAAATAAACTCCCACTTAACTTTTGTTTTCTATGTGATACGAAATATCTGCCAATAATGCTGAGGCTGCTGGACAAATAGTTTTTACTTTCATTTTAAAGACTGCTTGCTCTAAAAACTTCCAAACATGTGTACATTCGGGAGGGTATTCTACGTCTAAAGCATGGAATAATTTAAATAATAATTCAAGAGCACGTATAGGTGTGTCTACATTGTACAAGACTTGATCAACAATGATTATAAAATTTGGTGAATTTATATCTCCAACTATAGCCCCGAACGGTTGATTTGGCAAGCCATACCCTGTAAGTTTTTCCTGTCTCAATTTGAGTTTCCCTTGTAATTCATTGACATTCTAAAACAAAAAAAAAAATAGTCTCAATAATACAATAGAATGAGGGGACTGTTAAGTTTTAGGGCAAAATAATACAAATAATTAATTATTGATTAGTAGTAAATATGCAGTACTGTATAGTTTAAAATATTTTTGTAAAAAAGGGTGTATTATTGTATACTTTATATTGCTAAAATACTGTCAATATTATTGGATGTATTACAATTATTATTATTTTTATCATAAAAAATTTGTTTCGTACCTCGACTCTCGAAAAAAAACTCTCCTGCACCTCACTTCGACTCGGTCTCCAAATGCATCCTTTTCTTGACTTTTTGATGGTAATAGGATTGAATAAATATGGGAGCAACAGAAGCGTCTTCACAAAGTCATCTGAAATAAAAACAGGTATTACCATTTGAATAAAAATACATGATAAGTAAAAATTAGCCTACTAAATGATAATATCCAGTCATGAATTTACGCTTACCTGCATTAGGACAGGGATCAGTAAGTTTCCGCTCTCGTGCTTCAGCCAGAATAGCATCACATACTTCTCGCCATGTATGATATATAATATCGATACAATTTGGATGACGTTTATTAAAATCTGTTTCAATCTAAAAATGTTAAAATAACTTACTGATATTTCTAGGACTATCACTAATACTAATAATAATCCTAATAACAATTAGTTTTCTACAAGCATATAACATTTTTTGATTACACTTACCAATTCTAATCCTGGATCTAATCTTAAACAAGGGAAATCTTCATAGATTTTTACAAGTTCAGTATTTAAATATAATTTTCTTCTCAATTTGAAACTGCCTTCCCATGCTTCTAAAACTTTGGTGTATGGCTCTACGCCTATTTTTAAAAATGTTAGGTATTCCTCCTGTAATTTTTGCCCTGATGATGGGTTTACATTTTCTTTTTCATGCTGATCATGATCAATTTTGTCAGTGGTAATACAAGCATTTGCCAATTTAAGAGAAGATTTTGTGTTAATCAGTTTTGTATAAAGTTTTCCCCTTGGGCCCTTTTTTATTGTTGCGTCATATGGTATATAATATGTCTCCCCTTTTTCTGCTGGAAAACATGTTTCGATTTCATCAGCGACTCTTTTCAATACATCTCCCTTAATACTAAAAACAATGAAAATGTATAATATGAAAATACCTGATGGTTTGCATACTTACTGATTCATTCCATATTGTCCAAAAAGTTCGCTAACAATTACTTTCGTTAACTTTGTCCTCAAATCATTAGTTAATTTATTTCTCTTCAAAAGAACAAGTTGTCCGTCCGGATACTTGTTCAAAGCTGCTTCTAAACCCTACAGTAACAAATAGACTTTAATATGGAAACTTTGTCAATTTCATTGTAAATTATAGAAAATAATAACGCACAATTTAGAAAATAATTCAAGATTAAATTTACCTGTGGGAAAACACTACTAAATTTAATTTTCTTTACAGACTGATCTATTACATCTGTTTCAACAACTTCAGTTACAGACTTTGCAACATATGCATTATCTTCTGCATGTGTTGGATTAGGTGACGATGTAGCTAAAACCTGATGAATAAAACTTTCATCTGGTACAAATGAATATATACTTGAATTTTCCAATGTGTCAGTTGATGCCCTTGAAGTGGTATCACTTTCCTAAAATAATTTGCATACTTAATACAGTTTTTATTTTCTTATTAATTAAGTATCCATACCAATACCAAGGAAGCTGAACTGTCCAACTTTTGTTTAAATTCATTAAATTTCTGTTTAAAAACAAGCCTTGGTCCACATTTTGGAAATAAGGCCTTTATGGTTTCATCATCCAGCAAGTAAAAACTTTGATCCGTGATTCCTTCAACTAAGAATCCATAAAAACATTTAAAATGCTATACATGCTATACCTATGCTGATACATTCATAAAACATATAGTACCTAGTCATTTAAAATTACTTGAATTGATTTTAATTGGCAATAAAACAAAAAATGTGTAGGTACCTATATAAAATAAAAATTAAGTGCACTATCTTAGCAGTATCGAGGGGCTTAAGCATGTCAAAGTAAATTAAAAAAGTTTAATCATATTCATCAGCTTTCTGTAAGAATAACAACAGAAATAAAAATGTTTTGTTTATTCGTTAGGTCTCCATAGTCGATAGTAAATCAACCAAACTAACAAAGATAACAAACACATAAAGTTGATAACTAAATATAAATAACAAATTGTAGTAAATTGGAGGTTATACAATATTCATTTGCATGAGAGTTGTTTTTTAGTTTTTATATTATGTTGTAGTATTATCACAGCTTTGTTTATTAAGCTGTGGTATTATACCAGGTACATACCTATTATGATTATGATGTGATTTAAGTACCTACCCGCAATTTTTACTGGTGCAAGCGCAGAAACAAAAAAAAAAGGTAACTTGAAGGTCACTGGGTATAACTAAATACGTATAGGATGCGTATTATAATAGGCATAGATAAAATATATATATATTATAGGTATATAAGCAGTAAGGTAGGTATACTATTTTTATATAGCTAATATTCTTAATTCTTATTCTTATAGAAGGCCACGTAACACATGTAAGTATCATACCTCATATACCTATTAAAAAGAATCAGAAAAAAGTTTATAAGTAGTCCTAACATAAAGAAAATAATACTATAAGTACATAAATATACTACCTATATATGAATATACTGTATACTTACTCTGAAAATTTTCAAAAAAACTGGACAACCCCCAGTCAGTCAAGAGGCTTTCATATTCATATTTACGCTCACTCTCACAGACCTTTTCACTCTCAAAATATATAGACATATTGATACCTTATTGCTTGCACGTCTATAAAGAAACGACGAGTGGTAGAAGAAGTGGTAGAACTATTCTTTGGTAGTAGAACTTTCTCGCAATTTCGTCAGCCGGTCATGCGCAGAAACTCCCGAACAGCTACTTTATAAATATTAGCTGTGCTGAAATAGAAAATATTCTACTTGAAGTAGTAGAGTATATTTTATAAAAAATTCTCTTTCGCCACAGTAAAATATCTACAGTACCAGTCATGTAAATTTTACAACTGCAGTAATATATTTTGCTAATCTTTTGTTTTGCTGTAACAAGAATGTAGTATTCGATAGTAGCGAAGAACATTACAATTTCAGTAAACTCATATCAGTAAAGCGTACTCCACTAAATCAGGTAACTCGTATTTCAGTGCTTACAAAAATTTTGGCTAGTTTAGCTAAAAAAAACTCAGCAAATATTTTTCTCCTGGTCATTTTCTCAGTGTACCTAATTGTTTTATTTCATAAGTAAAGCTGTATGTGTCTTTTACATAAACAATTACCCCATCAGCCTGATTTACTTCTCCTTCATTGTAGATGATTTGGTATCCATCAATTTTAAAAAAATTTTGATCATAAACCTTCCATGTTTGAGATAAAATTATTATATCAAAGCTAAAGTCAGAAAAACTATTTAGTAATAAAAGCAAATTATTAAAATTTCTATTTACACTTCGTATATTACAATGGAACATCGAGAAATACTTTTTTGTGTTTTTATTTATGCTTTGAAAAAAGTCTTGGCTACTACTAATATCTAAAGTATTATAATCAGAAACTTGAAAATCTCTAACGTATTGGTTCATTCTTTCACTTTCAAATGTGTTAAGCAAATAAAAAATAAATGTAATTTATTGTAAGTAATTTATTGTAAAATGAAATTTTAAAACTGATGGTTTAAATAAACTAATCAATATGTTTATTAGGAATATAACAATACTGAAATATATTATTAGAGACAAAATAATTTATTGTTTATTGGTTCGAAGTCATCTTGTCGATAGGCCCCCAGGCTTTGTTTTCTTTATTTTGTCTCTTTTCTGTGTGTCCTCTTCCTCTAACCTTTCCATATAATCTCCGTTTTCTAGCTGCTCATACGTAAATTCCTGGTTGTTTATATACAATTTCTTATTCTTAATTTTCGCATCAAATCCTTGTTCTCTCCGCCTGTTTTTTATGTAGATATAATATTTTAGTAATCTCCTGTTCTTCTTGTGTAAGATCTTTTACTATATAATACTTCTGTTCTTTGTTTTTAAGTTACGATAGATTATGTAGTATTTCAAGTTTTTTTAAATAACTTGTAAATTCAATTTTTATGGCTTTCGGCTCCTTCTTACCAATTGCATATATGTTATTGATATCATTTGATTTTATATCCAATTGTAAGTCTTCATTGAGTTTAACGACTGCATTTTCTAATAATGGGTTTCTATGATTCAGTCCAAAGATAACTACGTTATTTTTCTTCTGTTTTCTTTCGTTTTGCTCTATTTTACGTTTCAACTCTGAGTTTTCTTTTCTTAGATCATTTATTTCAAGATTCGTATTACTTTGTGCACTAGCTAATTTATCCAATGATTTTTGGAAATTGTCCTGTTTCGTTTCTATGGACACCAACTTATTAAATACGTCTGTAATGGTTATTTGACTATCTTTATCCATGACACGTGATTGGATTTGTGCGCCTCAAGTAAAGTAGGTATCGCAATCGAAACCCTGCGCTTCTTGTACTGACCGTATTGACTTTTTACACTCTGCCGTGGGCATGCACGAGTATACATGTACTGATAGTAGGGGCAACGAGTTAAGTGGGGATTTTGATAATATTACTTTGTATACACGAGCAGAAAAAACGGACTTAAATTTAGAGTTCTTACTAAAACTTCTTTCTAGCTTGTATCCATCACCTCATGTCCTAATGGTAGCTAACTTAGCACATTATGTATTTTAATCGTCAGTTTACCTCACTTTTATCTAGTTTTTTAAGAGCACAACTAAGCACACACCACCTCCTGTCACTTATTCTCTGGTATTATTTCTGGTATATGGTAGTCACTCACTCTATGGTATTTTATCTGCAACAACTATTTCTTTGGGCCCTTCAACCACAGATATTTCTCTCAAACAGTTTTGGTTTGCAGTAATGTGCACACTTGCTCCAGAGTCTATAGATTTGTTCCTGCATAGAATCTCTGATAAATCCCTGACAGTCAGGAATTGTTATTTAATGCGCATGTCTGATCTTAGATTAGTTTCTGATTTTTGCTGGAACACCGGATTTTTAGAGAACTGTATAGCAGAAGAAGAGAACAATAAACAATAACCTAATAATTTTTTTAACCCATAAATTATGGAAGATCACAGAAATTTCTCTGTTGAACATTCAAGTTTGACAGGTATGTACGTAAAATACAAGAGTACAGTATAGGTAATTGTCTTGAATACAATTAATTAATAACTCGTTAACATTAATTTATTTGTCTTAAATAAATTGCTCAAAATATATATTAATTTTTTTATAATTCTAAATAGGCTGCTTATTGTTATGTTAAATCTGTCGGCCATATCGCGAAAACTAGCTGTTTGGTGACCCACAAACCACAAGAAAACGTAAGTTTGTTTTAGAGGGCTTAGTTTTCCATAACCACCTCTTTGCGTTTTAAAATATGGACTGTTTTCAAATTGCGCGGCTATTACAGAACTCGCATGACGACTGAGTCTAAAGTGTTCCATGAATTCCATTTCATATCTTGGTATGGTTAGCTCAAAATTATCCTCGTTTTTGGGCCGAACTCTATCTTCAAGCAATTCTTCAAAGTCCGATTCAAATTCTTCCTCAGAACTATTACCAGATGCCGATGTCGAAGAAATATCACTTTCTGTTGAAATATCATCCATTTCTGACAATTATTATTTGTTGTTATAAAATGAATAATAGGCAGCGTACAATAATTGAGGTTAAAGTTGGTAAATGGTTTTGGATAATGCGCATTGCGCATGCACCGGACTATGAGTTTCCGAAGAATCAGTAAACTTTTCAAACTATGAGCAAACTGTCCTGACTCAAGCTGGAACAGAGGACAAGAAATCCTGGACTGTCGTTCGACTCTTGTTGGAACGCTTAAATTTATAATGCGCATGCTTCTGACAGTAACTGACAGTTTTGGACTCCTGCAGGAACAAACCTTATATACCACTCATCTTTTCTAAAGGACTTTCCACCTAAAAATATTGCACTGAAAACATTTTCTCCAAAGGTTTTCTCATACTTTCGTTTCGCATTTGGACACTGATTTTAAAAATGGCCTGGCTGCTTGCAACGATAACATTTTATTTCCTTTTTATTGACATTTGACGATGCTTTCAATTGACAGTCAGTGTTACCAACCTTTGCTCCTTTCTGCTACCACTACCTCCATTATCGGCGTTGTAGTCCAGCAATTTCGTTTTTATTGCGTCTGAGCTAATTTCAACACCACTATGCTCGATAGCCATAATTATTGGCGAAAACTTTTCGGGTAACCCTGCCAGCAATAATGATCCAACCCATTCATCACTAATCTTAAAACCGGTGCCTTGTAGCCGTTGAGAAGTTTCTAACACATGATTTACATACTCCTCCATATCCGCCATGTTTTCCAACCTTGCAGAAATAAGAGAACATAATATCGAAATTTTTCTGACAAATTCAATGTCTTCATACATTTTCTTTAGCTTGTCCCACAAGTCTTGGGCTGTT